>JAQNCB010000023.1:22073249-22086146 GCA_030068295.1 Euristhmus nudiceps | reverse complement strand
CCATGTTCTCCAGTAATCCTGCAGGTACATGATGTGCGTGATGAGACTCCAGAGCGACAACACTCCTGCACACACACGCACACACACACACACACACACACACACACACACACACACAAAACACACACACACACACACACTATTGTTTTACTGTACTAGTGAGGACCTTAATCTGCCATGGTTATTAGATAATAAATATGGTTATAATTAATCAAATCCTAATGAAGAGAGAACATTGTGTTTTCTTCATGGGGCCCAACCAGATGTTAAAACAGGCAGTTACTTTCCTTTTGGGGAAATTCGGACCTCACTAAGATATAAAAACATAGCCTCCTTCATACACACACACACACACACACACACACACACACACACACACACACACATTCTTATTAGTAGGCTAATTTAATGCATGATTTAATGCATTGCAAAACAAACTCAGATTTCCTCCTCTCCCTTTTTCCTTGGTAATTTTTATTATGTGGACGACATAAAAATTGTTATGATATTAGATTTGAGGAAAATGAAAACAGACAGTACATTTTAAATCATACAAGTATATATGCAGTGTATAAAATAATAAATAACAAAATAAGTAAGGGAGGCAGACAGATAAAAGAAAGGCAAGATTGAATAATTATAAATTATTTTTAGATAACTAATTAATGGAGATAAATTGAAATGTGAATCACCTTCTGTTTGAATCTTTGTGTTTTTTGTGTAATATGTAGTTTTTTAAAGAATGATCAGGCAAATCATGGAAATTTAGGAAAAGTAAATACAGTTTGTATTTTTTTTTTAATCAAAAAGATTGGCTGAAGCTTTTTAAAAATAATTTTAAGTAATGTTTTAAATTAAATTGTTGTACTTTAAGAAGCTGATCCAGCTTACAGGCGTTTGCGTGTACACCCGGGACACGGCAGAGCTATTCCTCACGCTGTGTGTGTTTGTTCACACTACCTCATGTTTGTGTGTTGACAGGTTGTAAGCATGTGGTTTGGAAGGGTTCGGCCCTCGCAGCCCTACACTCTGGCAGGCCACCCGAGCCGCCAGTCATCTATGGAAGCCCACCCAACATCGGTAAGCAATCTCTTATTGGCTAGACTGGGCATTCATGTGTGCAGTTGAATTCTGTAGCTTAAGATGGAGCTATACACTGCGAGAATGGAGTGAGAGTAAACAAAAGATAAAGAATTAACCAGCTGGTTTGCTTGATTGCTTCCATCTCTTCCCACTCTTTTTTTAATGATGTGAATAGCACAAAAACTCAGTGCTTCACATGTTATAGATTTCTCACCCCGTCCTCTTTAGAAATGACACAAATTAATCCATGGTGCACTAAAAACTTCAGTGCTTAGAATTTCCAGAAACTATACTGGAACAGAGCTTTAACAATTTACAATAATAATCTACAATAATAAACAATATAATAATCATATAACCAATAGGAATTGTAATACTATAAGACCATCATGCATTTGGTCTTTTTCATTTCTTTGACATGAGTTCCATCCTCAGGCAAAATAGCGCCACTCGCTTCAGCCCATTTCTCTCAAAAGGGAACCTATAAAATGAGCATTTTCAGCAGAGGGTGTGGGTCAGTTGAACAGAAAGTGTAAGGCTTGGCGGAGTTTACATTGCTTCCGTGTTTCATTGTGCCGGCAGGAGGCTAAAGATTCCACAGTAGGCCTTTAAATAGAAGGTCAACTTTATAATTTTCTAATTTTTAAAGACAAGGTTTTTGCGCTCTTGCTTGAAAATGAGTGTATAAAGGAAATCACCTGAAGGTTGTGGGTTTTTAGGATCGTGTGCTTGGATGGTGATATTGTGCCTGTTGTCAATCAGAGCAGTATTTGCCAATCACAGGGAGCAGTAGCTCATGTATGCAGAAGAAGGTAGATATTGCTTGGGCTCAGTTGCTCTGTGATGTAGCATGGGAAGCAGTTCCAATGATAGAAATGGAGTTATTCCATCTCCACCCCCACAGAAAGTTTGCACTTAGGTTAACTTCAGGGGTCTAAACGTCCGAGGAGATGTTTGCATCTGCATTTAAAACAGCAGCGTTCTTGCCTACAGTAGAACTCGAGACTCTACATCTCTGCATCTTCACCTTTATCTCACCTTCAATCTAAGTGATAGTAACATTAAAATATTACAGAATACACCAAACTACTTTTGGTCAAGGAACAACAGCCATGTGAAACATGTGGTTATTCATTCCTCTGACATTTGCTGCTACTTACTGAAGTGCATCCTGGGATATTCGATGACACAAGTGCACACCGCTGATGCATCCTTGATGATCTGGAACACTTTCTGTATTGTGTCTGTACTTGGGCCGGGACGGTGACTTTTCTGTGTGGAGTTTGTAAGTTCTCCCTGTGTTAACGGGGGTTTCCTCTGGGTACTCTAGTTTCCACCAATAGTCCAAAGTCAAAACTTATTTATGTGTGAACATAATGACAATAAAGAGTCTTGAATCTTGAATCTTTAAGTCCACATTAGGCAAATTGGCTGTTTCAGATTTCCCCTTGGTGAGAGTGTGAATGGATGTGTGTATGCTGGTCCTGTAATGGAGCGCTGAGCTGTCCAGGGTGTATCCCACCTTCACCCAGAGTGGCTGAGATAGGCTTCAGCCTCCCTGAAACCCTAATAGGATTAAAGTGCTTTGGTGAATAAATTAATGTCTGTACTTGGCTCAGTGTACACGTTTGAATCGAAACAGTACTTTGGCTCTTGGTGTTTCGAGATGTTCAGGAGAACACAAGTACAGAGAAGAGGGAGTACTGAGAAATGCCCTGTATTAACCATCACCTTTTCTACCTGGTGGGAGGGGAAGGGAGGGGAGGAAATTAGAAATAGAATTATGGGAAAATAGAGCCAGTAGAGAGTTTCTGGGTTTTCATTTGTTTATTTGTTGGTTGTTTACACCAGAAATAATCGTGCAGAATTTGTTTTACGACGAAAGAAAGTCACCGAAACATATTATGAGTGTTGAATAGGTCTGGAGGTCATGTGAAATGAGTGCTTAGTTGCAAAGTTAATGATATTAGTATGAAGTGTTTCACGTCCAGTGGGATTTGAGCATTCAGAAGAAAATTCATCACCAGATTTGTCACCTCCATGTACACAAATTTCATTGTGACTCCGTGAGCGCCGCCTGGCATAATTGCTTCCCAAAATGTTGTGCAACCTCTTTTGATGTCAAAACAGCAGATTTGTGTCCTTTATTTGAAGCTTTGCTTTAAAAAAAAACCCAAGAAAGTAACAATCCTCCAGATGGACCTTGTCAGGATTCGGTACTGCATGTTCTGCCTTCCTCACCAGCATTCACCCCAACACATCCTCATCATTAATGCAGACATGATATTAAGTTTAAGCCTTGGTCACAATGGCCCGTACGAATAGCTGCGAGCACTCTACGAACGATTTTTGGACAATTTCCTACGGCCTCTATAAGGCAGCCAGATAAGAATCCAGTGTTCGTAGACTGTTTCTAAGTTCGTGGCTAGGTCGATGGACATGTTCAAGATTTTGTACAAACGCACCACGAACGCGCAACAAAACCCCGCTTCGTAGTGTCGCCGTAAAAACGATTTAGGAACACCTTCAGAGCAATGCACGATGTTGGTGGATTATTATACCATAAGTATGACGAAAGAATACATTAAGTTGTTCTCGGGGGACCCATACACCGTTCCTATGAACGCCTTACAAACACGGATTTGTACGGCGTTCATGCAAATGCCCCCCGTCATTCTTAAGGTGGAACAGATGTACGTCAATGTGAGGCATTCTTGGCAAAATACATTTAATTAATCAAGAAATTCTGAGTAAATTCAAGAAATTCGGAGTAATAACACACTTTGAACATTAATAATAGTTTTAATATTTAGGAATGGAAGACAAACTTTCTCCAAATGTACTTGAAGCACAATAAAGGAGAAATGGACTTTGTAATAATGGAAAGGAATGGACTGTTGTAATAGTCCGACAGGTAGTTACCCTCATGGGTCAAATGACATCCACCCACATTCTGTGAATCAGTCAGCTGCACATGTTCACGCCACACGCCAGGGATGAGGATACCATCTTCGTCCTCCTGCTCAACCTCATTGGTCTGGGCTCGAGGATTCTGTGTGCACAGTAAGTTGTGTAAAGTCAGACATGCCTCCACCACGATGGTAGCATTCCTAGGTTGTAGTTGGAGACGGGTCAGCAGACATCACAACCGGTGTGCCAAAATGCCGAAGGCATTCTCTACGACTCTCCTGGCACGGGACAGTCTGTAGTTGAAGACCCTGTCTTTGTGTGAGAGTCCCCTCTGGCTGTAAGGCTTCATCATCCATGTTCTCAGTGGGAACCAATCATGAAGTATTGCATGGGTTTGTCGTCGCTGGGTAGGGGATCCAGGTCTGGTAACCCCAGCACGTTGTTCTCCAGAGCTGGGCGAAGACGAGAAGAGTTGAACACCCCGGCATCAGAAGCCGACCCAGTTCTCCCTGTGTTACACCAAATGAACTTGTAGTCGGCGTCCACTAGTGTAAGGAGTATGATCGAGAACAAGCCCTTGTAGTTATGGTAGTCCCTACCGCTCTTATTCGGTTTCTTGATCTCTATGTGCTTTCCATCTATGGCACCACAGCAGTGGTGGAAATTCCACCGCTGACTAAACTTGGTGGCTACCTCACGCCCCTGGCCTTGCGTCGATGGAACAGTGAAGAGCTCATCCTTGAAGACCTTATAGATTGCTCTGCAGACCTGGAACACACAAAGGACACAAATAAGAGAATGTATTAAACTTAGTGCTATAAGTTTACTCTAAATTTCCTAATCAATTATTGTCTTGGTTTTGGTTTAACCAATTAAAATCGATTATCACTTTTTCAAAATGTATGCATGTTTGTTTGGCAAAGTGTATTGTGTATGTCATTGAAATGTACAAACTAATAGGTATTCACCTTGGGTATAAACAATGTAATGGTGTTGTGGGCCACACGGAAGCTAAACACCAAGGACCGGTAACTGTTCCCTGTTGCCAGAAAGCGAAGTGTGATGACCAGCTTTAGACCGGGGTCCAAGGGTCTTCTAATACTGTCAACATTCAAAACAGATTTTTCTTATAAAATTGTAGAGGACTGCACATTTGTCAAAGTAAATAAAATGGGCCATAATGAAAAACTGTTGCTTAAAGAAAATTACACTTACCCCTCACTTTTTGTGATGCGTGGAGCAACACCTCAGCAAAAGTTTTGTTTGACAAAATGTGCTGGAAGCCGTAAGATCTTCCTATCAACGACTTGAGATTGCCGTGAGTTGTACATAGGGGTTTTGTGCAGCTGCTTAATGACAACAATTATCGTAAGATGGCCCTATGTATTCCGTCGGACGGTTCCAAGGCAGCCTTACGAAAAACATAAGTACTCTACATCCAGCGTACGGCAGAAAATCACTTAATTTTCTCAAGAATACCTCAAGTTGCTCTTGCTAATAGAACGGCAGCCGTATCAACTTCCTAAGACGGCTATAGGAAACTATGCCCCCGTCCACGAATGTCTACGAACTCCAGCTTTCGTAGGAACTGGGCGATTCGTACGAACCCATCGTTCGTAAGAACCTTTGTGACTGTCGCCTTAAATAAATGTTCTTTTTGCTCAGCAGTGTTTTTTGTCTTTCATCGTCCTGCCTTTCAGGACAGTTTTGCCCAGTCTCTTTCTTATGGTGGAGTCACATTTTTTATCCTTTAATAATAAAAACCTTCATTTAAAAACTGCATTTTGTTTTTACTTGTGTTGCCTTTGTCTTATATTTAACTTTGTTTGGTGATCTGAAATATATAGGTGTGATAAATATGCAAAAACTTAAATTAAGAAGGAGCAAACGCTTTTTCACACCACTGTATTATACAGTATGTTCCACTTAACTGTCAGAATCACACAAAGCAGGAGCGAATCCCAGTTGATAATGGGTAAGGCAGGGGTCACCAACCTGTTTGAAACTGAGAGCAACTTCTTGGGTACCAATTAATGCGAAGGGATACCAGTTTGATACACACGCCTGAAATGTCAAATTTGCTCGATTTACCTTTAATTATGTTATAAATAATTAATGATATTAATCTATGTGAAGTCACTGATCATGTTAATGATTTCTCAATAATTAACAACAATGATTTGACAAGGTAGGAAACAGAAATATCAACATGCAACACTTCATTTCTATAAATCTCTGCAACTATTTACATTTTCAAATGATAACTTCTACAAGATTTTAGCTAGACAACTAACAATAACAACTAACAATTTTTAACAAATCATGAACTACGTTGCAACATGTTTTAGTTCTGAAATGTCTCTCAACATTGTGCCACTTTGGCGACATTGTGCGAACTATTCACCGAGCAGCCACGACGAGCGGAAAAAGCCAGAGAGTTAAAAACAGGTTTGTGCAGACAGCAGACTTTTTTCATGAAACTGGTGAAAAACTCCCAAAAAGCAACGAGTTGCCATGAAGACCAGGTAGCTCTAATAAAATCTGAAACATTTTTTAAAGTTTTTTTTTTTCATATTGTCATTTTCAATTGCACACCAAATGTAAGTGATTTTAAAAAAGAATCGCGATAAAAAAAATTCGATGCAGCTCACTGGTAAGAGGTGATATGGTGAGCTATTTTTAGAACAGGCCCGCGGGCTACTCATGTGGTCTTTGTGGGCTACCTGGTGCCCTCGGGCACCACGTTGGTGACCCCTGAGGTAAGGGGTGGGGTACATCCTGAAACGGTTGCTAATCCATCATGGAGCTAAGACAGTCACAAACATTCATTAATACTTACAAAGAGATTTTTAGTAGCCAGTTCGTCACTGATGTAAAAAAAAATTCTGGATCATGCATCAGCGTTTAAATTTTGAAGCTAGATGGCCACCATCCTGTGAGACCACCCTTGCTGTAAAGCCTCAGTGTGGAGTAGTACGGTAGAAAGCCAGCACCGCCCGAACACCTAGAACATTTCACTGCTGAAGGTTAAAATATCTTCAATATATAACCATGAGTTTCAGTGTTTCAGTTCGTAACAAGCTGATTAAGGTATTTTAGCTTTTCAAAAATATTTTTTCTGCATTGTTGGAATTTGGCAGAAAAAATTTTTTTTCAGCAAAATGTAAAACTCAGACATAATTATTTCTGTTTTCCCATCTTTTCATGCCATTCAAATATAACCTTCAATAGTAAAGTGGTCTCACTAAGATGGTGGCAATCCAACTGCAAACATTGCTGCGTGCAAACAATAGGATGCAGAGTCCACCATTTTTTTTTTTGAGCTCGGTAGGTACAGTTGTGAATCTGTGTGCCTCTGGACTACGGGGGAAACCGAAGTGTCCAGAGAAAACCCATACAAGCATGGGAAGGAAATGCATACCTCACACAAAAATCCCAAACCAAACATGAGATTTGAACCAAAAGCTTTTTACTATGAGCTAACAGTGCTAACCGTTGTGCCAATGTAAACAGTGACGTAACTCTTAAAAGTATGTTTCTAAGCTTGGACAAGGTCATATAATTAATTACATTTTACAAAAACCTTCTTTTAGAAATGAAAGGCAAAAACACCAAAGACATGGAAGAAAAATGAAAAGAGACAGATACACACTGGTCGACTAGTGTTGCTATGCATCACATCACATGTATACATACAGAAACATGCAATTCCCAAACCCAAACGGACACATGAAAACCAGATTGTCCACACTACGGCATGCGTGCTTTTCCATTCCAATGCCATTTATTTATTTGTTTGTTTATTATGCTCACTCGATGTGTTTCACAATGTGTACGCCAATCACTAGGTGGACTTTAGTGAATGTGCTCCACTCAGCTGTTCTTACATCACAGTGATACAGTAGAAATGTCCAAGAATGGCCATGCTTCAAATCAGTACGCAACACAAACACTCTTCATGTGCATCGCGTCAACAGGATGCATTGAAGATTGAGGGGGGGGGGGAATGACAAAAATGAACAGCAAACACAGTTATGGCTGTGTGATCAAACCAATGGCAAATACGCCTCTCGTCATGGTGTGCGTGTGTGAGAGAGGACGGACGCTGGACGAAGAGGCGGGGCTCACCTCCGCATGGGCAGGGTCAGGGACGGAGCAGCTTTGTGCTCTGCGTGCTGATTGGGGGAACTTGGGACAGACTCTAGGCTGGTAGGCCCCGCCCCTCTCCCTTCCACTTCCACAACACTTAGGTTTGGAGAGCTGACGAATCGGATTGCAGCTTTTCTACTCTTATGCTAAATCGAAAGGACACAAACAGAACGTGTTTTTCCCTCTCAGATTTCTAATATTATTACTGATATAGGACTAGCTTTTATCCTCCAGCTCAGTGAGCTGAAAGAATGAAGACACCACTCTGGACGAGATAAATGACGAGAGAATGGCTTGGAAAGCAAAAGGAGAGATTGATGTGGGAACATGGTGAAAAGTACAGGAGATGCTGACAAAGGAGATCACGTGGACACTTCATGGCAATGAGAGTTAAGCCCAAAGAATTAAAAAACAGAAATTGTTCATGCACAATAACCCATTTCAAATGTTTATGGGATGGGATGCATCGCTACTTTAGGAGTCAGCACTTGCCTTAACGCAAAACATAAATCAATAAATAAAAAATAAGAAGAATCATCAGGGTGTAAATGCTACATTAATGGCTGTGTGTTATTTATGATTTCGGGATATAAACTCCTATGTTTAACCCTTAGAACCTTAGCATTATTATTCAGTATTATGACATTCCAAGCTGGTTATATTTAGTATACGCTGCACAGAGTAGTGTGGATTATTTATATTAATTAATTACATTATATATGGATTACATTATAAAATTATTACAGTACATTTATTACTTCATTCATTCGCTGAACTGCTTGATCCTATCAGGGTTACTGGGAGGCTGGAACCTGTCTGAGCCAAGTCCGGGCAAAGGCAGGGTATACCCTGAACAGCTCACCGGTCCATCATAGAGCTAACACGCACACGACCATTCACACTTACATTCACACCTATGAACAGTTTGGAACAGCCAGTTAGCCTAGTATTGCATATCTTTGGACTGTGGACAGAAACTGGAGTACCTTGAGGAAACCCACGCAAGTGTGGGGAGAACATGCAAACTCCATACAGAAATGCCCTTCCTGAGCCCGACACTCAAACCCAGGACCCTCTTGCGGTGAGGTAGACGAGCCAAGCATTGCACCACCATACCACCAATTACTAATTACCTGCTACAAAAAGTAATTAGAAATGTGATCCAAGTACCACAATAAAAAGCAATGTAGCGTATCCTGATTACTTTTATCCTCTTTTGGGTTCCTTCTATACCAAATATGTAAATTTGGACAAGAGAGCAAAAAAGGTATGATGTTCGTCAAAAGCTCTTTCTGGCAAAAATCTTGCTGATAAGATCCAAAATAAGATCTTTGTTTATAATCTACAGCAAAGAGTGGAAAAATAATGATTAAACAGATTATTGATTCATCGTGGGCTAACTTCCAAATATAATGTATGCATAAGCAGTATTAGACATTCCAAATATACATCACCAGAACATATTATGTTTGTTATGTTTATTCTCACAGTTTGACACAGATAAAAGCAAAAGTTGCATTATTTAACACGTACAAACTGAGTAATTAAGCTTTTTGGGCCAAATGGTTAAATTTTTTTCATAACCAGACAGCTTTACCTCCTTCAGTTCCCAAATATTTTTCAGTTCAGGTTACGTGGTATATTAGTGGTAGAGGCTGTGCTGTGTGTCCTGTGGACGACAATCGTGTTTTGACTGAGGCACGCTTTATCATGCTTTAAAAATGAAAAAATAAATTATATAAAAATACTGTTTTAGTTTGCTTTTCTTATTTTCCTGCGTAACCTATATTAAACATATTAAATTTTCCGCACAAATAGTAAAAATACTCAAAAAACACTGGCAGTTATGTGATAACATAGTGCTGTTAAATTCTTGATTCTGATTGGTTAGAAGATGTTGATATACCGTATTTTCCGGACTATACATCGCTCTGGAGTATAAGTCGAATCAGCCAAAAAATGCATAATAAAGAAAAAAAAAACCAGATATAATTTGCACTGGAGTCTACTACTACTACTTCTTTTCTTTTGGTTTCTCCCATCAGGGGTCGCCAAGCGAATCATCCGTTTCCATCCATCCCTGTCCACCGCATCCTCTTGTCTCACACCAACTAACTGGAGTATAGGTCGCATTTAGGAGGCAGTGTTGTTTAAATGATTTAAATGAAGTAATAACGCACCTTTTTTGTATGGCGATAACGTGACGATGATGCACTAAAAATGGACCTTTGGCGACTAAAACATTACATGATGAGACGAGGTGTAACGAAACTGTTGGTGTGTGAGACGCTCACAGTGCATACACCATCTCTGCCTACTCTGCTTGTACCACCGAGCGGGGAGGAAAAACAAAAGGTGCAGCCTCACCTTTACACATTGGAACATATAGTTCCACTGAAACATTAGACTGTCGGCTCAAACATGTTAAAACAGACTCTTCATTTCAATCTACGGGTTATTATATGCTTTATATCTTGCGTGAGGAGTCATTTAGCTTTGACCCACAGCCTTTGTTATTTACCTGTCTCAGATGCCGATGGAGAGCAAGTTCGCTGTGATGTGCTTTCACCGTACATTTCAGCCACTGCCATCCTCTGTTTTTAATCCTATTAATGTTTTTAATAGTCTGTGTTTAATACAAACATTCACAATAAATGCGCTGTCTTTCCGGATCATTGGAAATCTGGGTCAGCTTTCTCAACAAGAACTAAACTAGCGTTTCCCAACCTGTGGGCCGCGGCCCCCTGGCGGGTCATGGAGGTATTGCAACTGGGCTGTCAAAGAAATTTGTGTGTGTGTGTGTTAAATAAAGGCAGGGCTGTAGTGGTGAAAAAAATAAGTGAGTACAGTGAGGGGCTTTTTTTCAATTTACGTTGATCAACTATAAAGTAGACCAAATTAAGTCAGTAATTGAGTAATTAAGTCAAGAAATCAAGCAACTCAGCCAATAAAATAAGTGAGTACATGCAGTGTACCCACCACTACAGCACTGAAATAAGTGAGTACACGTAACTCAGCCACTAAAACAAGTGGGTACACGGTGTGTATCCACCACTACAGCACTGGATAAAGGTGAATCTGTCCATTAACACAGAACCTAGAGATTTAAAGTTGCATGTTTGTTCACTCATAGCGTCAGTGAAATCAAGTTGTTGTTCAGTTTGGTCTCTCTCTCTCTCTCTCTCTCTGTGTGTGTGTGTGTGTGTGTGTGTGTGTGTGTGTGTGTGTGTGTGTGAACAGTGCAGATATGTTCTGTGTGTTCCAGATGTTTCATCAAAATTAAAGGCATCTGACAACACATTATTTTGGTGTTATATTCTGGAGTACAGGTCTCCTCCCTGGCCAATCTATGAAAAACAGTGCGGCTTATAGTCCGGAAAATACGGTACATGCACTGAGAAGTATGGTACAGGTTTATATCACCAATTATGAATGTGGGGTCCGGGGACACCCTGTGAGCACTTATAACAACACTTAACAAAGAAATGTATGTTAATAAATAAATGTCATATTTCTGTCTGTATGTTGTAATTAAGAATTTAACAGAAAACATGTTCACTAAATAGAGAATAGAAGTTCTATGATAAACTATAATAGAGACACTTTGTTATTTTTTAAATCCAGGATTTGGAAGGATTCGAAAACTTTTCCAATTCTGTATACTACTTATCTTTCGGCTTCTCCCCTCAGGGGTCGCCTCAGCGAATAATCTGTTTTCCATTTCAGTATAATAGCAAATAAATGTGGTCTGTGTGTGTGTGTGTGTGTGTGTGTGGGGGGGGGGGGGGTTAGCATGTGGATTCCCTCCATCATTTCATGGGTTCTTTACAGGCCCAGGCTCCTACCAGGTTTGATAAAAATCCGATAGGTAGTTTTTGTGCAATCTTGCTAACAAAAACCTCCCTCCGCAAGTGCTTTTTAAAAAGCATTTCATAAATTCCTGAATATTGATCATAATCTGGATCTGCTCCAAAATGTTCCCTCCATCAAGTTTGGTTAAAATTGGTTTAGTAGTTTTGGCATAATCCTGCTAACAGTCAAGCAATCGGATGCTGGTGAATACAGAAGCTTCCCCGCCAAGCAGTGGAGGTAACGACCAAATCAAACTGCACTAAGTGGGTTCTAAGGGTTAAAAGGGGCAGACCACATTTCTTACAACTTTTTGGGTTGTGATTACTTGTGGTATATGCAGTTATGGTGATGTTATTACCTTTATAAGCGGATTAATGACCCCTACATTGGGGCTGGCGTTGAAAACTTTATTGAAACTTGTATCTCGATTCACCAACTCCAGCTGGTAGAACTTCTTATCATCCTGAAATCAAGGAGAGAGAAACCATATGTGTTTGCATTTGTGTGTGTGTGTGTGTGTGTGTGTGTGTGTGAGGGTGAATGTGTATAAGGGTGTACGGTCTTGAGCATACACTCACCACCAGCTTTTTGACCAGAGACTCTCTTTCAGCCACCATCTCTCTGAGCTCAGCGATCGTCTGTAGATCCTCCGGCCTGCTCTCACGGTTTCGGAACTTTTCCTCTGTGCCCTCTAGCCTGCACACACACACACACACACACACACACACACGCACGCACACACACACGCACACACACAAAAGCATTTAATAGACGAGTTACGCATTTCATGGTGCGCACGGCATTGTGGGATCGCAGCTACCAAAGTCTCCACTGATTCCAGTGAAAGGGCTGAAGTCAACATGCAGGTTAGCGACAGTACAACTTTAGAGGACTTTCAAAGGT
>JAQNCB010000023.1:21399169-21410165 GCA_030068295.1 Euristhmus nudiceps | reverse complement strand
TTCTGTGTCATTTTTACCAAGGGTTGAACTCACTGAGGTCAGACACGCTTTGGCTAGTTGATTTTCTGATTGGCTAGAAACTTTGTTAGGTAACTCTTCCGGCTGGCTAGTAAAAAAAAAAAAAAAGATAAAACTTTAACATACAAGTCACACTGGAGTATAAGTCGCACCGCTGGCCAAACTATGAAAAAAAAACTGCGACTTATAGTCCGGAAAATACGGTAGTATTCATCTTCAGCGACCAATGCTTCTCAAGAAAGTACTGTTGTAACACTAATTTAAAGTGAAAAGTAAAGGCAAGCCTTTCAAACTCCTATTACATTCAAAATATTCTCCGAAGCTCCCTGGATAGGTAGCGAAACGTCTTCAACCAAATTTCCAGTCCAGTTGACAGAAGGAAACCACACGCTTCGCATACTATGACCTGGATGACTGAGAATCTTCAGACATGGGACCTGGAAGCACACTGGAGAGTTTACTTTTGCCCGAAGTTAGCTAATTAACATATGCGTCAATGTTCTTGTCTGTCACCCATGAGTATCCATATACGGACAGACCAGTGTGCGTATTATTTATTGTATTTGTTACCAATCCATGATACACCATAATAAGTACTTTTGGAAGTGCATCCTTTATCAGCATGCCGTTGCGTTTTTTTTTTTTTTTTTTTTTTTTTTTCCAATCTCCGATTATACTGGCTGTGAGTCCTAGGTCTTTACAACAGTCCTCATGGACCTATGAAAGTAAGCTTTAATAAAGACTCATACATAGATGGAGAGAGCAAATAACCGATGGATAAACCACTGCAATGTACCGGAGAACGGCAGCAGACTGTACTGTATGACCCACACAACTCACTGAAACAGCATCAGCCTCTGCAACAGAGCTGGAATTTCAGCGCACTGTGTTCCCACACATCTCTCGAGAGGTGATTAGAATTCAGACTCTGCGGCGTGTGTGTGGGTTTGAGTGAAGCTCTGCTCGGAAATGACCCACCATGAAACATCAAAAGCTGGTCGTGCATGTTTGTATTGTTGCAAAGGAATATTTCTGTATAGTAAGAAATGCTCAGGAAAAGATGATGGAGTCAGTGTTCACCCTTTATGTATGTAGTTTCATCATTCATAACATAGTCATAAGCAGGTTTTTTTTTTTTTTGCATTACTGAGTAAATCTTGGGGCAGTCTGGTGGCATATTGGGCCAAAAAAAAAACCCTTTGTTTCCGGTAACATTGCAGAATAATTTTGGGTCGGTAGGTCGGTAAAACTTTTAATTTTTAAATTTTTTTCCCCCAAAGGTGCTCAGAGATGCGGAGATGAAGCCCCCCCCGCTCAGCCCCGCCCACCCCCTCCTTCTCTCTCTCTCTCTCAGCACCGCTAAAGTGAACTTTCCCGCTTGAGTTTCTTAAAGAGACAGTGTTCCTATTGACACTGAATAACAGTCTGTTATTAAATAACCACTGGGTACAAAAACATATGAAAAAACTGTACTGTCGGCGGAAATAAAAGGGAGTCGGTCACGTGCCCGGAAACAAAGGTATTTTTATTTTTTTTGGCCTTAGCACTTTCACCTTACAGCGAGCTTCTGGGTTTGAGTCCAGGTTACATGGGCTGGAATGTTTCTGAGTGGGATGCTCTCCCTGCGCTTGAGTAGGTTTCCTTCAGGTACTCCAGTTTCCTCCCCCAATCCATGCATAGTTGCTTAATTGGCTGTTGCAAATTGTCTTGAAGTGTGAGCGTATCTGTGAATGTTTTTTTGTGTGTGTTTTGGTCCTGCGATGGACTGTTCAGGGTGTACCCCGTCTATGCCCAGAGCCAACTGAGATATGCTCCAACTTCTCCAGGTTCTTCAGACCCTAGTAGGAAAAAGTGATTTGGTATATGGATGGATCAATAAATCTTTACGTCATTTTAAACTTATTGTAAATCCCCAACTCCAAAATCGGGATGCTGTGAAAAGTGCCAGTAAAAACAAAGTGCAGTGATTTGCAAAACTCTTTAACTCATTTTTTATTCACAGTGTACTGAGAAAATGTACCAAATGTTGAAAGTAAGACATTTCATGAAACAACTTAACTTATTCTGAAATTATTGGCATCAACAAGGTTCAAAAAGGTTGAAACTTGGGGGGGAAAAAAACACTGGACAAGTAGGCCATGCTGACAACAAACAGCTGAAGAAAACCTTTGCAGCTAATTTGGTAAACTGGCATCCAGTCGGTAACATGATTGGTTTAAAGAGATCATCTGGGCAGAGGATCATCGATCTAAAGAAGAAAAAAAAGGATCTATGGAACAATTTCAGAATGATTTTCTTCAGCATAAAACAGTAAGGATTAGGAATCTTATCTGTAATATGCAATCTTATCAAAAGATTTAGTGAACCTGAAGAAATCTCTGTGAGCTCTCAGAGGACAAAGCCAATAATCAATATTGGTTGGCTGTGATATTCAAGACCTCAGGCATGCATTAAAAACAGACAGGAGTAAGGTCTGTGAGCTTTTACACCCAAGCCTAGTGGCTCATCAGTGCCGGTGCTTCTGCATCCCCGGTTTCTGTAGCATGTAGCGACTAGGAGTTCAACTCCTCCTGGATGGGACGCTGGTCCATCGCAGGTTTCCTTCCCAGTATTTTTACTGGTCCCCATTTATACTGCTGGGTGGACAGAGGCACACTTGTGGTTAAGACCTTGCCCAGAGGTCTTAGCATGGTAGGGGTCTCACTGAGATTCGAACCCATGACCGCCTGATCATGAGCCCAGCACTCTACCACTACACCACCGGCCCCTTAAAAAAAACACTGCATTGTCTCAGGAACATTTCCGGAATTCATTTACACTAAATATTATAAAACTGAACAAACACTCATTGGCCACTTTAAAAGGTGTTTTTTTTTTGTTTTTACAATCGCCAACTGTCCAGTTTCAGTGAATCTGTTCCCATATTAGCCTCAGAGTCGTCTTCTCAGCAGATAGGATCCAGGGTGTAACTTCAGCTTACAGTTCATCCATGATGTGCAGCCTTCCGATGTTTTTCTGCTCACCATGTTTAGATGAGTGATTGTTTGAGTTAGCAATGTCTTCGTGTTAGCTCAAACCAGTTTCACAATTCTTGATAACCTTTGTCTTTCAGTAACAGAGTGTCTTCACCAATCATTAAACGCCTGAGAACGGAACATTACCTGAAGCTCTTTAGGTGTATCTGGATTGTTTCTGCACTTGCTGCCACATGATTGGCTTGTGTTTGGATGACCGCATGGATGACTAAGTGCACAAGTGCCCCTAATAAATCATGAAGAGTGTATTATATCATGTAACAAAAATTAGTCATCTGAGAAACTCTGAAAAAAAAAAATGAAGCTGTGTGTGTTGATAAGGATCTTAAACGTGAGAACGAAAGCCCTGAGCTGTCTCCACTGCAAGAACCGACATGCACAGTCTCAGTTTAACAGAACGACAAAACGATGAGAAAAAAACCCCACCTGTCTCTCTTTGAGCACTTGTCCGTGTAGGCATTTGCAATTTCACGCATCATTTTGAACGCTAGTAGGCTGTGAGATGATGGTAAAAGAGCGTAAAGTTTAAAAAAGATATTTCATTAGTGAAACATGGTTAAAGTGGGTTGGAGTGCTGTTTATTAAACTTCTAGGATTTGAGATGCTGTTTAAAGGGTCACTGAGGAAGCGCAGGGTGGTGATTGATGGGTCTCGAGCTGCATGTATTTGAAAATGAGCACTGCTATAAGGCTCCCACTCAGGGACAGGGGCTGGAGAGCTGGACTGTCCACCTCGGATTTGAAAACATTAACATCAGGGCTGTTCAATTAATTTGTAATTGGGGCCGGGTCACGTAAAGAATCCCAAATGAGGAACCTCGGATATTTGGCTACAGATACAGTAAAGTTACATGGAAGTGCACATAGTGTGTTTTGTAAATGCCTAATAAAATTAGTGTGTTTATATCAAGACATGTAGCCCCAAGACATTTCTATATTGAAATGAAAACATACACTGTGTTGGGTAATTAATCCGGGTGAGCCATATCACAGACATTTAGAATTTTTAACTAACAGACAACATGCATTTATGAGGGATGCATAATTATTATACATTAAATCTGCTTGGAACAAAAGTTGTGGTTTGTAGAAACTATAGTTATGATTGTGTTTTATTTGATAAAAATGTGTCTCTTCAGCTGAAGTCATTCAAATTTCAGATTTAAAGAATTAAAATTAAATTATTAAAGATTTCAAGTCAAGTTAATGTCGGCATTGCTTCTGAGTTAATCTTACCTTTAACCAGGTCAGTCTTCATTGTGTCTACAGTTAAATGTGTAACTGGAGTGAAATTGTTGGCTTGGTGAATGAGTTGGATAATGAGCAAGGTCCATAGTAGTAGCTGGTCCGTAGTGTAATCTGATCTCGTCAAGACCGATGTTGGATATATAAAACCCTCTCATCTAATGAATGTAATTAAATACACCCAATGAACACAATCAACACTCTGTCGTAGTGCAATGTTTACTTTGTCTTCCATGTTATTCCGGTCAGTCAGTGTGTCCCAGTGGTTTTGCTTGATGCTGTTGTGTATTTGTGTATGGAGAGGCAGCAAGAGGCTCAATTAAATCATTGTCAGAGTTCAACATCTCCAGTGTGGGATTGCCTCGAACCTTAAACTGTCATGTTATAAGTTTCATTCTGCTGGATCCGGAGATACTTGCTGTCTTTTGGAGGTTTGGAGTTTTGACTGCCTTGAAAATGGTCTGGATAACGAAAGTCCTGCCTTGAAATTTATATCAAAAGTTTTGAGCAGAGGCAAAAAATGAGAAATCCTAACTGAAAAAGGTTATTCGTCATCCCCCTCAAATTTTTTTTCGGCCTCTTAAATGTTCCACCAAATTTATTTATTTATTTATTTATATTATTGCGCAAAATGGCTATGAATATCTATTCCAATACCCAGACATAAAGATTGGAGCTCCTACATTTAAGGGTCTGACGTCTGTTCAAGTGTTTGGATGTGTTGAAAAAGAACCAGTACGTGCCAGGAAGGGAAGGCAGCAGTAAAACCCGGGGACTGTGTCGCACTTAGCTGAATGAAGTGTGATGGAAAAATCCTTGTAAGGACCTTCCATATTACACTACACCTTAAGCTATGCTTAACTGCAGTAGCCAAACCGAAATGTTTTTGCCTGTTTTTCATTTGTATTTATTTATTTATTTATTTATTTATTTATTTATTTATTTATTTTTAAGTAAAAGCTTCAGTAAAGCAGTCTTGAAGTTATGGAGACCAAATAATTGTCCCTAGGTGGTCTAACTCTCCTATATTGCTACCTTTGGGGGGGACACTTTTAATTACCAAGACATGAAAAGTTGTATAATATACAAAAGGTTTTTCATTTTGGGGTACTTGAATGTGGGGACATTTTAGTCCCCACCATGATATTAGAAAACATGGATGCCCTACTCATCTTTTTTTTTTTTTTTTTAAATTTGAATTATTTAAAAAAGTTGTCAATGACAAGTTTTCTTTGTGGAGACCAGCTAAAGGCCCTCACAAGTTAAAAACTGTCAGGTATTCGTGTTTATGTTGGGATCTGTGGTGCCCATCAATATATACATTCATTCAATACTCACTTCATGCTATTTTAGGCTTTTTGTTATAAAAACTCTCAGGTTTTCTTCTCTCTCTCTCCTTTTTTTATGAAAAACATTTTGATTGTCCTCACAAAAAAACAACTGTTGTTTTTTTTTTTTTTTCAAAAAAAAAAAAAAAAACACCTGCAATGTTTTATTTAAGCAAAACTAACAAAAAAATAAAACTTGTCAATATGGTTATTTCCCAATGTATCTTGTTGGAATAAAAAAAAAATACTAAAATGAAAAAATGTAAGTTTATTTTTTACTTTTATTTTACATAAAAATAAAGGAAAAACAAAAATAAGGTCTTGTTTGTGGGAGAGCCAAATGTCCCCACTCTGCTAAAAATGTTTGATATTCCCAACCTTGTGGGTACATTTGTTACCCACCAAGATATAAAGGCACAAACAAACTGGCCCTTTCAGAATGTCGTATTCCATAACGGGGGAGGTTTTCAAAAGCCACCTTGTAGTGAATCTAGGCTGCATTGTTCCGAGATTGTGGACAGTAGATTTGGACAGAGCCTTCCACCCTCCTCCCTCTACTGTCCTCTTTTTACTTCATTAATACTGCCCTATGCTGCACTCCTCCCTCTCCACTGTCCACTTAACACTGCGCAAAGTCAATTTCCTCATGCTGAAGTGCAGTGTGTTGTTTAAACATTGTGAAGCCGCCACTGGAACGCAGACATGTCGAGTCATCTGTGTTATTTGGACAGGATCAACGCACTATAAAACTGTTGTGGAAAATAATCTATTATCTAATCCACTGCCTCGAGGAAGCCTGTAGACGTCTCTGGAGAACGCTGTTTAATTGCTCTTCCTGCTGAAACGCGATGTACGTTCCCCAGAGTTGCTCCGGTGCATGTTGCACTTCATCATTTCAGTCCCTCGCAGGGCTATACATCATTACTAGAGAAACTGTTGAATCGAAAGAAAAAAAAGGAACAACAATGAAAGCTGTTGCTGTTGGTTTGTTGTATCAGGGCTCTTAAATGGGTTTTTGGTTCTGATGTTTTAGCTGCTGTTCTATGTTCCTTGTTCCCTCTGAGACGTTAGCAGTTTTGTTGTGCACGGAGCTGATGTAACACTGCGACATTGTTAGCACCGCCACAGTGGGATTTCATAGGATAAAAACATTCTTCAGCCGTCTCCTCGAAATATTATAACTATCCTATCACCGTTTGAAAGACCTTCTTATCTTACTCACGCTCTTCTGTCGATGTTCAGCGTCACATTAACAAGAAATTAAACAACACATTAATAGAAGTAGTTGATGTTAGTCAAAGTTGCTGGATGTGTTGCAGCGATATGATTCAGTGTTGCACTGAATAACAGCATTGAACAGTATTGACTTGACTTGGCTTTCAATGCATCTGTAGATAATGCTACTGGGGTCTCGGGAAGGCTGGAATCTATCTTGGCTGACTGTGGATGAAGCTGGGTTACACAGGCAAAGGGAACAGCTATGTTTGGAGTGGCCAATTAACCTAATGTGCATATCTTTGGACTGTGGATTTGAAACCTGAGTACCATGAGGAACCCCACACAAGCACAGGGAGAACTTGCAAACTCTCAATAGAAACAAGACAACATTCCAGCCAGGGTCTTGAAGAAATGCATCAATCTCTTGATAACCAGTGGAGGACGTTTATCTCTGTTCATGAAGGAGACTCCAAAGTTGGCCCATCCAAGTACTGCCCCATCTCTTTGTTATGCATCATGACCAAAGTGATGGAAGCAGTGGCACAGGGACAGTTGCAAGGCTATCCCTTGTAGAATAACCTGAACATGAAAAAAGGAGCATTCAACAAGGTCGGTCACAATGTTTTTCTTGTCAAACTACAGGCAAAGGGAATCTAAGGCAGATTACTAAGATGGATGAAACGCTACCTCTTTAGAAGATCCATACACGTGACAATATCCGGACAGTTGTCAAATGTAGCCTCCGTTATTGCCTTTGTACCACAAGGTTCTATTCTTGGCCCGTTTCTTTTCTCAGTCTTCATTGATGACCATGGGAAAAGCTGCGAGAACAAACTATTCCTACATGCCAATGACTTCACACTCTACACCTCGATCAAGATACAGAGAGCCTGAGAATCCAGGGATGCAAGCTTAATTCTGACTTGGAGAAAATGAAGGAGTGGACTGTCAAATGGAAGGTAATGCTTAAGCCATGCTAGTGCAAGTCGAGGATCATCTCAAAGGAAAGGTCCCTGTCAACAGTTAACTTGCACTTTTTAGCTACCCTTAACAACAAGTTAACCTGGACAACATGTCTCTCAATTTGTAAAAACAGGCTGGGCAGAATCTTAGAGCCCTGAGAAGAGTTGCCAACAAGCTAATTGCCACCAGTCATGCCTGTGTCTATAACTCCCAGGTCTGCAGTGTCCTGAAGAATGCATCTTTATCCTGGATGGGAGGGACACCCATGAACCTGGTAATTCTGGACAAAATCCAAAGGAAAGCTTGGAAAATCATTGTTCGGGACGGTTAACTGGTATTTCTAATTGTTCAACATTGTCGGGAATGTAGCAGCAGCAGTGCACTCTTCAAAACGCGCACCATCAAGTGTCCACATGATCTAAATGCACTTCGTCCTCCACAATACAAAGCTATACGCCCTTGCTAAGCCTGGGACTTGAACTCAAGAACTTCTTCCAGGAACCACAATATGTGCTTAAATGTTGACCCCGACTTAGAGCAAACCCATGCAGAAAACGTAATTTTTCACATTTCACAGTATATGCAGTGCATTTTTATATATAATATTATGACATGTATAACCTTTATGCATTATGCATTGTGCATTTATGCCTGAGCTCTTATATAATTTTCAGCATCACTGGTCAGACATCAGAAATTTCCAGTGTTTATGAAAGTGGGTGTGCTGTTTGTGTATCCAATGCTCACAACTGCATACGGATGTGGATCTGCATATGAAAACCTCTGCAGCCAAGCGCTTATGTAAGCTGAGTGTGTGTGTGTGAGAGCGAGAGACTATAGTTAGCAGAGTGTTTCTCTCCTTGTGCTTTCTCACTCTGCCAGTTTATCTTTAACATCCACCTCCACACTGATGCAGGCATGAATTCACTCCAACGTTTATAGACTGATGTCTTTTGTTTTGTTCTTTAACATGTTTTGGGATGTAGTTCATAAGCCACATTGATATTGCTGCCATTTCTACACCCTGCTGGAATTGATGTTTTAATACAGCAGAAACCATGCTTTTAATTCAGTGCTGCATAATATTATTTGAAGCGATAATCTCAGGTTTAATTATTGGCACCCTGACCCAGCAAAATAGGTTTTTTTGTACGAAGAAGAATTTATTTCAAAAATGTGATGGGACAAAATTATTACAGATTACTTCAATAAATGTAAACAAACATATTACATTCCTCAGAGTTACCCCAGGAACTGTGTTGTTGCCATCTGTAAGCATGTAATCATGATCTGTTTCCATGGGATGTAAATTTGAGGTTGCACCTTTCGTCATCCATTACCGTAAGAGGGAGAAAAGAAAATACGCAAAGGACAGTTGTTAAGTTGCACAAATTGGGTTAGGGATACAAAAATACAAACAAGCACAGCCATGAAGTACAATGAAAGACCTAAAAAAGTTTGACAAATATGGATGCTTTTGATCTACCAGTCCATCTACATTCTAAAACTCACCTATGGTCATGAGATTTAGGTAGTGACCAAAATAATGAGATCACGGAGATACAAACAACAAATGAGTTTGCTTTGGAGGGTGTCTAGGCTCAGCCTTAAAGACTTAAAGATAGGGTGAGGAGCTCAGACATCCAAAGGGAACTCTGGGTAGAGCCGCTGCTCCTCTGCATTGAAAGGATTCAGGTGAGGTAGTTTAGGAATCTGATGAGAATGCCTCCCTTTGGAGTTGTCCAAATATGAGGAGGGTCCCGGGATGGACCCAGAACTTGCTGGAGGGATTATATATTCCATCTAACCTGGGAACGATTTGGGATCGAGTCGAGTAGGGGTGCTCAATCCTGCTCCTGGAGAGCTACCTTCCTGAATATGTTCACTCCAACCCTAATCATGCCCACCTGACCATCTAGTCATCTAATCAAGGCTTCAAACTTTGAAATGGTGAACATCGACAAGCACCGGTGGTACCCAGGGCTGTAGTGGTCAAAAAATAAGTCAGTACATGATGGCAGCTAAGCGACCGAGGTGGGCGGAGCATGGAGCTGGTGGGGGGGGTGCTTTGAAACCATTTAGCTCTTCATCTCTTCATCTTCGTGTCTGGGGGAGGCTTTGAAACTATTTAGCGCTTCATCTCCGCTTTTTATTTACACATTCGTACAAAACAAATCAAATTTATGTTGATCAACTATAAAGTAGACCAAATTAAGTCAGTACACGCAACTCAGCCACTAAAACAAGCGGGTACATGGCGTATACCCACCACTACAGCCCTGGTGGTACCATCCAATGCTTACGGTGATCATACATTTTTTCCCACGATATAAAAGGCTGTGAATCTTCATTTCTGTTATTGCTGCAGAATGATGCCATTGAATGGAAGAGGACGCTGGGAAAAACCCACCATGTTTTCCGCATCTACACCATGGGGTATTCCTCCTTGTTGTTCTGCGAGAATCTGTGTGAAAGATACATTGTTACTTGTTTAGTTTCCAACATGTACTGATATCATGCACTATTGTTGGGTGAGGAGACCCATGGTGCAAGTCAACACCAGGAGGTCAAGGAAAGCTGCAGACGACTTAAGGTCTTCCACTTCAACCACACCATTGGCATTGATGGAACAAGTTTGGGCTCATGAGTTCCAGTAAAAGGGCATTTGGTGTTTCCTTTAGATTACACTTTAAGATTAGATCACCAAGTCAAGTCATTGGCATTGAATCCATCTCATTCGAGATCATCAACCTACTCATGGTGAGGTTGTTTTGTGTCCCACTGACCCTTAGAGCAATGCTGTCTGGAATCTTTGACACTAGGTAGGACTAACTATGCTACACAGGTCAAAGGGTAGGGGCCAGAAGAGGAATGATCCCACTGGCCCTCCAGGTTGGGGGTTGCGCTAAGGGCTGTTATCCTCTCCCAGGAAAACTTGATCTCAATTTACCAGTTGATACACATTCCTACCCTCACGTATCATCAGGGGGTAGTGACTGAAAGAACAAGATCACAAATACAAGCGGCTGAATTTGCAGGGTGCCGGGGCTTTCCCTCAGAGAAAAGGTGAGAAGCTCGGCCATCCGGGAGGAGCTTAGAGTAGAACAGGTACTCCTGCACATTGAGGGGTGCCAGTTGAGGTGGCTTGGGCAACTGATTAGAATACCTCCCTGGTGTGGTGTTTCGAGCA
>JAQNCB010000023.1:21334494-21344533 GCA_030068295.1 Euristhmus nudiceps | reverse complement strand
ATATTTCGGTTAAAAGTCTATAAATGTTCTTACCTGCTATGAAACCAGTCTTTACAAATGTCACATGCACCCATCCCAACTTGAATCAGTCCCCCTTGACTCCGTGTGCTTCATTGTGACTATCACTCGGGGCAGATAAAAGTTGGTCTGTGCTAACTTGCCTCGTTGTGTTTCTCTTTGAAGCAAAACTTGTATTTCTGGGGTTTATCCGCCATTAACTCATAAAATGAAGACACACTTTGTTCATAAATCGTATCACCAATCAATGACGTTCTCTGGCATGGATTTCAGCTGGGTATTTTTAAAGGAAATATTACGGATTCTTCTGGCAGCTCTAAAAACGTGCGTCTCATTCCATGTCCTACACCAGGGGTTCAGGCAGGTGATTGGTCAATCTGTGTGCCCTTTACAGAGATTGACCAATCAACTGCCTGAAGACTCGAGTCATGAGGTGTGTTGATGCTTGGTTGAAATAAAAACCTGCAGCCACAATTCAATTTATTTATGCGATTAAATTGTACATAAAAAAAGCACACATCATGAGTATGAATCTTTCATAAATGCAGTTTGATACTAGTTAAGTAATGCAACACGGCCCTTTTGGGAATGAGTTTGACACCCCAGTACTACACACACATATCTGCACTACTGCACATATCCGGTATGATAAGATGGCGTCAAAAAATGTAAATAAAATAAAAGGTTTTACCAACCTACCGACCCAAAATTATTCTGCAAGGTTACCGGAAACAAAGATGTTTTTATTTATTTATTTATTTATTTATTTATTTTCTTTCTTGCCTTATTGAAAAAAAAATGAATGGAATCACTTTCAACATTCAAAACGTATTACCCAACGAAATGCTCAAGCTCAATAATATCTAATTGTGTTAAACCCCGCAAAATCATGGATGGATTATCCTGACTGCGTGCTCTACAAACACGCCACGGATGCCCTCACCTCCACTCGCAAACATAAATATCCTACCTGCAGCAGAAACTTGAAATTGAAATTAAGAGTGATATGTGGCGTGTTAATGAAGCCACTGTACCGCTGCTGTGCGTAAATGCACACATTGCTTTTAATCAAAAGACGCACTTCCAAACTTTCCATATGTATTCTTTCATAGCACCGCAGAAAAAAACTCACCAGTTTCAATGGGAACAGTGTTGATGGTCTCTCTTTTTTGCGAGTGCATCAAAGTCTGGAGTTAGTTTTGTTGTCAATTTCGACTCGACTGTCCAGTTTCCATCTCTTTGGCCCACTCATTTTCACAGAAGGGCTCAAATAGTGACGTGAAACGAAGTGAAAGAGTAATTCCTGCCTCTCCAACAACGGTCAATGTGTTTTGAGTGCGCCATCTATTGGGGAAACGTGGGCATTGCAGGGAAAGGGGAAAATTAATGAGGTTTTTACTATAAGTTGGACGAGTTCGGTGGGCCGGATTAAAAAGCTTAACGTGCCGTATGTGGGCCGCGGGCCGCAGTTTGCCCATGTCTGGTCTAGCTCCACCAATGCATTCCACACACAGAGTCTGATTCCTGCTGATCCGGGAGAGATGTCTTAATACACAGCACCTTCATACAATTAGTCCACAAAGAATAGTACGCATTATATCTGATGCATTTAGAGTAGAGAATTATTAGAGTATTACCTGGATGACGGACTAAATCAGTCGAATTGAAAGGTACCAAACTACACATACAGTGACGTATCCCATAATGCTACTATTCTATTTTCTTAGAATAACTAAGGAAGATGTCTTCCTTCTAATGTTGTAGTAGTAGTAGTAATAGTAGTAGTAGTAGTAGTAGTAGTAGTAGTAGTAGTAATAATAATACTAACAATAATAGTAGTACAGTAATAATGGCAAGAACATTTTGTCCATGTACAGTTTGTACAGATCTTTCACTTGAGACATGTCTGCCATAGAAAGCAGGTTATCTAATCACAGTAAAAAGTAATTTGCTAATCATCTTGTAGTAGGAATTGCCTAAATTAACTCACTTTGCTGAATACAAGTAACATCTATCCCTTTTAGCCGGTGTAGTGCTTATCCCAGTGCACTTTACCTCATTTACATTCACATTCTAATTTATCCACTTTGGACATCTACATTCTGGTCTATCCCTCTTACTGCTACTATTTAATTATTTTTTCCATTTCACAGCACCTCAATGTACATATTATATATCTCCAATGTTCAATGATCATTTATAGGTATTGAGTTTACATTTCCATTTTATATTTTTATTTAACGTTTAGTATACAAAATTACTTGTTTATATTCATATTCTGCTCTTGACATTGTTAATTGCAGTTTATTGTCATTTGCACCTCTTCAATTAGTTTTTTTTAAAGCTGATACCTCGTACAAAATTTTGTTATCTGTGAACATAACAAAGACCCTTGACTCTTGAACGTCCTTGTTACAGGACAGATGAGAGAGTGGCTGTATATGTTTGAACTGTCCACTTGTGGACACTTGACTAACATTAGGACAAACTATATATTTCGACACAGTTCAGGTTTTCTGTGCCCTCAGTTCTGCTCCAACCTCATGAACAACCGTTCTCTGTTTCCAGCTTCATCTGTGGTTCAGCAAGCCTCCACTGTGAGAACCCATTCGGATCTTCGGGTCGGCGAATATGTAGAGAACTCGGCGGGATGGACTGAGGACACTTGGAATGAAGAGATAAAAGAAAATCAGGTGTGATTTTCATTCCATTGTCTCTGTGTATGGTGTTGGGCGATTTAACCAAGATGATGTGGATATTGTGATAATTGCCTCGGTTTTCTGAGATATTGTGGTATCATCACATCACAAACAATTTGTGATGACTCTTTATAGGTTTTTTTTTTTTTTTTCTTTTTTTGGATATCATGTATTGTAGAAATGTCATCAAAATCAATAAGTGATACATGATCAGCATGTTCTGTTTGAGGGCTCTCGGGTGGTGCATCAACAAGGTGTGTGACTATCAACCTGGCGATCACAAGTTTGAGTCCAGGTTGATGCCGCAGCCTTCTGCAACCGGGAGGCCATGGGAGCTAAGTGGCCGATCTCTCGAGGAAAGGAGGGATACACGATAATTCATAGCGATCAACAGCCAATCCTTGGGTGTCTGTGAGCTCATTTGAACAAAATAAGCAGATAACACTTTCCCTTTGAGTGTGTTCGGCAGCGCCGCAGTTCAATGAGGCGGGTGGCAGCATTGCATGTCGCAGAGGAAGCATGTGCATGCTTGCGTTCCTCCCTTGTTGGTGGTGGTTGTATGTAATAGGAAGGCAACATCTGATGGTTGGGCAATGGATATCACCATTTTAGAGTCGGGGAAAAGAGAAAAGTTTAATTATCCACCTGGTGAGGTGTGAGATGTGGATTACTCTGCGAGTGTTGAGGCCCACTGACACTTGCATGATTTTGTGGCACGCATTGTCACGACTCGAGTCGTGCCAATGCGCAAACTAGTCATAAACCGGCGTGAAGTGTGCGTGAACCCGTCGTGACTGTGTGCCATGTCGGGGCGAGAATTTTGCAATGGTCGAAGTTTTGGTCACGACAAAATTTCTTGACCGGGTCGTGAACTATGCGCAAACTGTTCGTGAACTCGTCGGGACGATGCTGGTGATGCATTAACTCCTCGTGAAGGCGATGCAGTGAAGCAATCGCACTTTTCTGAGGAATGTCCCTTGCCGCACACCGTAGCTGCAATGTGCTTTGCAGCAACTGTGTGCGTGTGTATACTGCTCGCCATTCCAGAGATCGCCAGCGAAGAGAAAAGTTTATATCACAGCAATAACATGTCTGAAACAAACGAGACAAGGGACATCAGAGTAGGCTGTCCTGCTTCTCCCTCTCTCTCTCTTTCCTTCTATTTTTTTCCCTGCTCTCTGATGTGATGAGTAAAGGTATGACAATTCTTTACATTTCTACACTCCATGCTATCACACTGTGTGTTCCTACCATAAAATAAATTTGTTTATAAAAGTTAAATGAACCCTGTGAAGTTTTCATGTTTAATTTCTGTTATAAATATTTTTACGCTTAGTATATTAAATAATTAAAAATAAACATATGCACAAACAATTATTTTACGATTATTTATACCATTTTGAATTTTAATGAACATGATAACCAAAATTCTATAAGTAAAATAATTGCCAAAATTATAGTTTTACAATTACAATAAAATTCAACAATAATAATCGACACCGTCCTCCGGGATTGCGCAATCTCGTCGTGCCAATGTGGGAAGCGCGTAAACTATGCGTGAACTCATGTCAGTTTGTGTCAATGTTGACACTGATGGGTACGCACTCGTGAACTATTCGTGAACTCAGTGAACAGTGCTGGAGCCTCCCGGTTCGTGCCACAAAATGGCATGGCTTACCACGACTCGAGCCATGCCAATGCGTGCCACGAAATCGTGCAAGTGTCAGAGGGCCTTTACTTTCATGCAACAAGCTGCTTCTAAACATAAGGTTGTGCGAGTTCTCTGAGGAAAGCTTTCAGCCACTTTAAAACAACGAATTCCTCGACACCGTAAGCAGCCCTGACCTGTCGTGTCGCAATCATTACCAGACCTCATGGTTTCATCTCTCTGCTCTTTCTGTCGCAGGTGCTCGTTATGACTTGCAGCATCTTCCTGCACGTGCTAAGGTGTGGGGTCTTGCCACTATCACAGATCAACTTGGTCATTTTCGACGAGTGCCACCTTGCAATCACGGACCATCCCTACCAGGACATAATGAAGGTAAAATTACCATCTCGAGAATCACATCCGCCCCCCTCTCCGTGCAGAGAGAAATGAGAAAGGTGACGTCGTTCCGTGCTGTGATGGTAGAAAGCTGTCTGGCGGCAGCAGTCTGGTTTAATAAGAAGGCATTTACTTCAAAAGTGTGTGAATATTAAACATTGAGTTTATGCTTTATTATTATATGATAATGTCTTCATTCAGGTGAAGTATTTGGTGTCTGATATGATTGCTGCAGTTTGAAACTGATTGTCTGTGCACACTCTTAGAAATGTGAAGACAGTCCAGGCTGCCTGCGGATCTTGGGTCTGACTGCTTCCATTCTGAATGGCAAATGTGACCCATCTGACCTGGAGGAGAAGATCCAGGACCTGGAGAAGATCCTCAAGAGCAGCGCCGAAACTGCCACTGATCTTGTCGTACTGGACAGGTGTGGTTATTCAGAGTTGATCCCTTGCTCTTCATTTCAGCTTTGTGTAAAGCAGATATCGTTCCTTCTTTTGATAATAATAATTTCGTAATAATTATTCATAATGCAGGTACGCAACCCAGCCTCGTGAGCTGGTGCTGGACTGCGGCCCTTACCAGGATAACAGCGGCCTGTCAGAGAGGCTTCTGAACGAGCTGGATGACGCGGTCAATTTCCTCAATGACTACAACTTGGCTACACATCGTGAAGACCGAGATCCCACATTTATCTCCAAACAGGTCCCCTTTCTCAACATTTCTGCTTTACCTATATTCTTGATTATTATTGTACCTACTACTCGCACTGTGTTGACTAGAAGTCCAATAGACACGAAGGTCCTGGGTTTGAGTCCCAGGCTTGATGAAGGCATCTCTGTGTGGAGCTTGCATGTCTTCCCTGCGCTTGAATGAGTTTCCTCCGGGTCATCCGCTTTTCTCCCACAGTCCAAAGACATGCATGTTAGGCTAATTGGCCATTCTAATTCGCCCCAGAAGTGCATGTTGCCCTACAATGGACTAGTGAACTGTATAGGGTATTGACACCAGGCTCCCCGTGACCGTAGCAGAGTAAAGCGGTTTTGCGAATGAATGAGCATGCCTGTTCGGATCTTAACTCGCCTTCCTGCTTTCACATCAAGAGTCAAGAAAAAGGGATGGTGGGAAGAGTCATTGTCCAGCCCCGATCAGCATTATCTTTTCATGGGTTTTCACATTTCCAAATTAATTCTAGGAAAAACATCTCAAACAGCTTTCTGTTCACTGTGTGTATCTTCTCTATAGGATCTAATGTGCCCATATAGAGTAAACTGTACCCAGAACACTATATTTAAAAACATTGGGGTTCAGGCACAGAAACTAAGCAAGATTCGAAAGTTAGATGATGTGATTGTGTTTTTGATTAATCTACTGGCACACTGGGATGCACTATGAGCCATGTGATGAATGAATATGTTGATAAATGTGTGATGTAATGAAGAGTACTCTTGCGTAATGTGTTCTTCATGGTTTTGGATGTAAACAGATTTTTTCTGTCTCAAGTCTAATTTGTGACCTTTTCACCTCTGACTGAAAAAAAAATTCTAAGCAGTTTTCTTAAAACGCCACCTCTCGACTTTTTCTTCATCCCTGGTGTACTTGTTTTGCTCGCGTAGGTTCTGAGCGACTGCAGGGCCGTTCTGACCGTGCTCGGCCCCTGGTGTGCGGACAAGGCAGCTGGCATCATGGTTCGCGAGCTGCAAAAGTACATCAAGCACGAGCAGGCCGAGCTGAACCGCAAGTTCCTGCTTTTTTCCGACACCATCCTGAGAAAGCTACATGCGCTCTGTGAGGAGCACTTCTCGCCAGCCTCGCTCGACCTCAAGTTCGTCACTCCAAAAGTGATCAAGCTTCTGGAGATCCTGCACGAGTACAAACCCTTCGAGAGACAGCAGTTTGAAAGTGTTGAGTGGTACAACAACCGCAATCAGGACAACTATGTCTCGTGGAGTGACTCGGAGGATGAAGACGAGGATGAGGAGGTTGAGGTGAAGGAAAAGGCAGAAGCCAACTTTCCTTCGCCGTTTACTAATATTCTCTGTGGCATCATCTTTGTGGAAAGGCGGTACACGGCGGTCGTTTTAAATAGGTTTGTGTTGTGGTTATACTCTTGATGTTGAATATTGGTGCAGAAACTTTAAACATCTAACGTGAGTCAGGAGTTTAGGTGCAAAATCTGATGATTTTATAAAAATGTAAATCGGATATGTAATATCGTAAGATGTATAATGACATGGAAACAACATACCAATAACGGTGATGTTATCTATTTCCTTGTGTGGGGTTTACATTGAAACGAAGGCTTATAAAGGAGGCGGGGAAGCAGGATCCAGAGCTGGCCTACATTAGCAGCAACTTCATCACTGGCCACAGTATTGGCAAGAATCAGCCTCGCAACAAGCAGATGGAGGTGGAGTTCAGAAAACAAGAGGAAGTGAGTAAGCCTTTGAACATTAAAATAAAAAAAACTGAAATTACTCTGAGTTTTTCGTCCTTGGCTAAACGGCTTCCTGCTCTCGTCCAGGTGCTGAGGAAATTCCGGGCACACGAAACCAACCTGCTTATTGCCACCAGCATCGTAGAGGAAGGCGTGGATATCCCAAAGTGCAATCTGGTGGTCCGGTTTGACTTGCCCATGGAGTACCGGTCCTATGTGCAATCCAAAGGTCGGGCACGTGCTCCTGTCTCCAATTACATCATGCTGGCCGACAGCGACCGCACCAAAGCGTTCGAAGAGGACCTCAAGACTTACAAGGCCATTGAGAAGGTCAGCAGTTTAGATGATATGAAATATTAAAAAAAAAATAAAATGGCATGTGTTTCATGATTGATGTGCTTGTTTTGGACTCTCATTTAGATTCTCAGGAACAAGTGTTCCAAGTCAGCGGAGTGCAATGAGTACGAGGTGGAGTCCGTACTAGACGATGACAACATCCTCCCTCCGTACTCGCTGCGTTCTGATGACGGAGGCCCCAGAGTCACCATTAACACGGCTATCGGCCATGTGAACCGGTTCGTATTGCTCAACATTCCCACTCTTGGTCATACCTCTGTGTAAACTGTACTCAAATTAGATAAGTGAGCACTAATGAAGTGTACACTCAGGTGAATGTTAATGTGTGAGGATTTTTTCATGCAGGTATTGTGCAAGGCTACCGAGTGACCCTTTTACGCACCTGGCCCCCAAGTGTAAGACTGCCGAGCTGAAAATGGGCGCGTACCAGTCTACACTCTTTCTGCCAATTAACTCACCCCTCAGAGAGCCCATAACTGTGAGTTCCACCTCTAACTTTATTTTATTTGTAATGCATTTTTTTCCTGACATCAATTGAAAAATGAGTATTATGATGAATAACATTTTTATTTAACTGTGTTGATATTAAACCGTTTAATCTGAAGAAGTTGAGATAGTTGGAAGACTCAATTGAATGCTTTAATTAAGATTGTTGTCTTAAATTTTTATTGCTGTGATTGAGTTCGGTCACTTTCTAAAGGCCCTCTGACACTTGTACGAATTTGTGGCACGCAGTGGCCACGCACTGTGCGCAAACTAGTCGTAAAGCGGCGTGATCTGTGTGTGCACCAGTCATGACTGCGTGCCTTGGCGGGAAGAGAATTTTGAAATGTTCAAAATCTTGGTCACACCAAGTTTTCGTGACCGGGCTGTGAGATATGGGCAGACTGTTCGTGATCTCGTCTGGACGATGCGGGGGATGCGTGAAGTATGCGTTGCAGTAGCAGAACTCGTCGGGACGTTGCAGTGACACAATCGCGCTTTTCTGAGCGGAACGCCCCTTGTCGCACAACGTAGTTCCAATGTGCTATCCGGCATCGGCGCGTGTGTGGATACTGCCTGGCATTCGACAGTTTGCGAGCGAAGAGAAAACTTTAAATCATAGCAACAACATGTGTGAAACAAACCAGACACGGAGAGGACAGCAGAGTAGGCTTTATAAGAGTATATCCTCTTTCTTCTCTCTCTCTCTCTCTCTCTCCCTCTCTCCTTCTATTTTTTTTTCTGCTGCTCTCTGTGATGAGTAAACGTATGACAGTTCTTTACACTTCTTCACTCCATGTTATCACACTGTGTGTTTCTACCATAAAATAAATTCGTTAATAAAAGCTAAATGAACACTGTTAAGTTTTAATGTTCAATTTGTAAATAATTTCTGTTATAAATATATCTACACTTAGTATAGTAAATAATTTAAAATAAACAGATACACAAACAATTATTTTATGATCATTTATACCATTTTGAATTTTAATGAACATAATTACCAAAACTTTAGACGTGAAATAATTGACAAAATAATAGTGTTACAAATTACAATTACAATAAAATATATTTTATAACAGCAGCAATAATAATAATCGACACCACCCTCCAGGATTGCGCAATCTCGTCGTGCCAATGTGGGAGGTTTGTAAAGTATGCGTGAACAAAATGGCACGACTTTCCACGGCTCGAGCCGTGGCAAGGCGTGCCACAAATTCGTGCAAGTGTCAGAGGGCCTTAAGACATGACACAACAGCAGTTTCATGTAAAACCTCAACATTGAGATGTGTGTTGTCATAGGGGCCCTTGATGCCCTGCGCGAGACTTGCAGAGAAAGCGGTTGCACTTGTGTGTTGTGAAAAATTGCACAAAATAGGTATGTGGAGATTCTCACCGTCATCTTCCAGCTCATGAGTAAAGAACGTAATTTGCTAATCCTGTCGTTTGCTCTCTTGCTCTTTGTGCCCGGGTTCAGGTGAGCTGGATGATCACTTGATGCCAGTGGGAAAAGAGACGGTGAAATATGAAGAAGAGCTGGACTTGCATGATGAAGAGGAGACCAGTGTTCCAGGCAGGCCAGGCTCCACAAAGAGGAGACAGTGCTACCCCAAAGCCGTGAGCACACCAAAATTCTACTAGGGCTGCAACTAACGATGATTTTAATAATCGATTCATCGGTCGATTATATTTTCGATAAATCGATGAATCGGATAGAACACCAGCATTTTTATTCCTGTACTCAAATATCAGAACATTTTTTTTCAAAATATTATAGCTTTCATAATAGCTTAGTGATGTCCGTTATATTCGCGTTAATATAATTAAATGAGCCGGTAACGTTATTATATCTTCGTTTCTATTATACGAGTGTTTTTAGAGGGTGAGGCCTACAAGTAAACAAATACTACGTTAGACTTAAAAATAGATTTGACCACCCTACATCTCTTCAGACTTCTGTAATTATTTTGTTAATTTTTTTAATTTATTAACCGTGACTTA
>JAQNCB010000023.1:20509467-20525047 GCA_030068295.1 Euristhmus nudiceps | reverse complement strand
GCGACAGAGTCTAATTAACCGATTTAAAGTAATAACGCGAATATTTCACTTTAAATTGATGCTTTAATGAAATATAATTTTTCACGTTTCCCGTAGGGATGGGGGGGGACTTTATTTTTTTCCCACAGGGTAGGTAAAAAAAATGGGGCCGGTGGCGTAGCGGTGACGGTACTGGGCTTATGATCAAGAGGTCATGGGTTCGAATCTCAGTGAGACCCCTAGGCAAGGTCTGACATCAATGTCAGTGGTTCCTTCCAGCAAAATTAGTCTTGGCACCCTTGACATATTTGAGCTTTTGCTAAAGATGCATAAATATATCTTATGTAAAGCAAGCTTGCTTACATCAAGACAATATCTCCTTATTTATTTATTTATTTATTATTATTATTATGTATTATTTTTTATTTTTTATTTTTTTTGGCATTACAACTTTTCTTTTCAATGTTTTGTACCCTACCACCATGTTACTTATCTGCTGGAGCAAGTGTACTCGCTCCTGACAAGATGGCTGTTTGTTCAAATCCCAGGACTACCAGAGAGCCATGATAACCCCATGCTTCCCCGTGGTCCATATCCTTAACCTCCTCAACTCCATGCTTGGATTGCATTCTGCGTTACTTATTATTCCCTTAAATAAACACATCTTCCAGAGGAAATAAACATATGCGTGTTCACTTTACTGAGATTTTGGCACCAAGTCATATCTACTGTAGGCCAGGAAACACCTGGGTAAAGTCCGTGCCTCTTCTTTCTTCTTTTTAATATGAATGCTCACTGAAGTGAATTAGCTGTGCTGCATACTAATAAATATGCCCGTCATGCAGTAAAATATCATCCAATAGATTCCTCCAGGCAAGATAAACACCCCATGGCGTGACCTGGTATGCTTGCAGTCGATCTCTACATCGTTTCACGGAAGTGTGTGATTAGGCCTGTGGACCTGATGACTCAGCGAGCTCTTAAGTGTTCACACTCTGACCTGGATGGTGTAGGTTTCTTCTCTCATACCCCACTCATGTTTGCTCAGTCAGCAGCCCTTAAGACGATCAGGAATAAACAAGATTAAGTGAGCAATGTAACAAGAGAACCCTAACAGGCATTACAACAATTGGAGGTTGAGGGACGCTTGAATTACTGGATCTAAAACATACGGCCCATGGAATATTATACTGTTTTGAAGTTGTTGTATTTCATTTCTATACTCGCTCACTTATTTGCTGAACCACTTACTCCTACCATCGCGGGGACGCTGGTGCCTATATCAGGCAACAATGGGCGAAGGCAGGGTACACCCTGAACTGCTCGTTCATTGACCATTGTATGCCAACACACACAAAACAATGATTCACTCCCACACCTATGGGTCAAAAACTGGAGTTTCCACTGAAGCCCATGCAAGCACGCAGAAAGCATGCAAACTTCACACAGAGCCCTGGAATCAAACCCAAGACCTTCTGATTGTGAGGCAATCATGCGACCATTACGCCACCGTAATACCCTCATTAGCAGACTAGTCGCAAAATATTACTCCTAGTTATAATATTCTAATATCCTGTGCTTATAAAGTGGTACCACATGATACTAAATTAATCCGTTCCGGAGTGGCTTTCGTATCATGATTTTTTTTCGTATAATGAATCACGTTTTACATGCCTAATTCGTTCCACGCTCGACAAAAACACCACATTAAATTTTATAATAATGATAAAACCAGAATGAAGTAAGAGCTAAATACATTTGAATCATTCAATATTCCGAACCTAAACGTTACTACCTGTAAATTAAAGATAGAATATAATAGAACATAATGAAAAATAATAATAATAATAATAATAATAGGAAAACCTTACCTTTCGAGTGAGGTGATTTCCGAAAGCAAAAGTACCCAGGAGGAAGAGGTCAAAGAAAATAATAAAAACGACAGAAAATAAATAGCAGGAAACATTAAACTCAAGCTTCTAATTTCCATCGGGTTTCTTCTTCTTTTCCACTTTTTGGCGGCTGACAAACCGCCAAAAAGTTGTATTACTGCCACCACCTGGACTGGAGTGTGGATCTTGACCAATGCATGATGGGAACTTGAGTTCAGTTTCTTTTGTATGCTGAATATTTTTTTTTTTTTTTGTAAAATGAAGCGAAAAAAATCTTTGCATATCATTTTGTAAAATGAATTTTTTGTGTACTGAAGCTTTCATATCTCGACATTCCACTGTACTGACTTATTCTCATACGTGTAAAAATATTGTGCTGAATGTGCAGTATAAACTGAAAGCAGGACTTGGAAATGGCTTGCTATTTTGGCTTGCCCGCTCGAGTCGTGTACCATGTGTCCAGACAGTTTTTCCTATTTTAGCTAATGCTGTCAATTGCCATCCATCAACTTTGCCTTCTTGTAGCACACTCAAAAAATGCTGCTACTACCCCCTGATGCGTGTCAGTTCACAGATGACTGTGATTGGCTCGTGCCATGTGTAAGTGACAGGAAAAGCATTTTATGTATGTCATCCCTTCTTCCATTAGAGCTCAGCGAATAAGCTCTGGGCTCCAATTCTTAAATAATTTTTCTTAAGAATAAACACTGTCTTATTTAAGAAGTTTGTTTTGTAAATGTTACTTTTTTTTGCCATTTCTGATGTCTTATCCAGTCAATGTCACTAAAGATTTAGCCATCACATATGTCTGGGCATTGTCGTGAACTGGCTTTCGAACTGTCTGAGAAATTCATATCTATTTTAACTGTGAGAAAGAGATAATATAACTGAGAGTAAAATCTATAGTCTAACTTTATAGTCTTCCTTTGGATCAGTGATTCAAAAGGCAACAGATTAATCAAACGCACCATACAGTTAATGGAAGCATCAATTCCAGAGCAAAAAAAAAAAAAAAAAAGGAAAAAGGGGGAAAGAAAAAAAGAAAAGAAAATACAAATATAGTGAATCCCCTGGGGAACTTTTCCTTCACATTTCCTCAGATAAATTTAATGATTTATTCAGTGTTGTCTAAAAAAAACCTCCAATTCTTGACACTGTAGAAGGATTTGTCATTTGGAGGAGTCAATTCTCAAATCATGGCATGATGGTGCCACATGCTTCAAAAGCAAAAAAAAAAAAAAAGCACCAGTTTGCACCTGCAGCACCACCTGCAGGATGTTCCAATTAATGTCAACTAATCCGGAATAGCTGATTCAAATTTTCTGAAGTGTGCTCCCATTGCCTGCATGGGTTTCCTCTGGGTACTCCGGGTTTCTCCCACCAAAAACATGCACAGTAAGCTGAACGGCTGTTCCAAAATTACCGCTAGTTGTGAGGGTGAGGGAGAGTGTGTGTGACGGCCTGGAGAGCTGATCAGGGTGTACCCCGCCTTCGCCCAGAGTCGGTTGAGATGGTAACCGGCATCACTGCGGCGATTATAAGGATTAAGCAGATTAGGAAATGAATGAATGAATGTATGTATTTTATGGAATTCTAGGTGTGATCAAAGTTGCAGTGAATTGTTTGTTAATTTTATTTTTAATGACTAAAAGTCGTCGGTTCGGATCTCGGTGAGACCCCCATCGTGCCCTGGGTAAGGTCTGAACCACAAGTGTGCCTCTGTTCACCCAGCAGTATAAATGGGTTCCAGTAAAAATACTGCGAAGGGAACCTGCGATGGACCAGCGTCCCATCCAGGAGGAGTTGAACTTGTAGTCGCTTCACGCTGCAGAAACTGGAGATAAGCACCGGCTCTGATGAGCTATGTTACATGACTACCAGTGTTTTACACTATTACAGATGGAGAGATTATTATTATTAAAGGGATAATATGTATAGTACGTTATAAGGACTTGAATAAACCAAATAAAATATCATTTTATTTCCTGAAAAAGGTAAACACACACACTCACACACACATATATATATATATATATATATGTGTGTGTGTGTGTATGTATATATATGTGTGTGTGTGTATGTATATATATATGTGTATGTGTATGTATGTATGTATGTATGTATATATATATATATTTGCCTCTCTCCTGGCTCCTGCATCTTGCAGATTTTTATCTGAAGGCTCTTTGAGAAAGCAATCTGATACCCATCACCCAAAGTTAGGCAAACAGAGTTAAGGGGAAAGGGAGGGGAAGCAATACCGAAAAACTCATGAAAAATGCCTCAAGGTGTAAATCAGCTCACCACCAATGAAAAATTATAAAATGTAGGAAGGGAAACACTAGAGGCGGAAATGAGCAGCTCTGTGCAGCTAAATGGAAATTACATTTTTAAGCTGTCAAGATGTCATGACCTCGAGTGAAGTTCATGGTATGCTTGAAAAAGTTGGAAGCTGCTGAAGTGTCTTTATGGGGGAAAAAAAAAAAGATATCATAAGTTAAGCCATATCTCAGGCATTTGTCTGCTGAGTCGGCAGGTTGAATAGATTGAGCTGCTTTTCTTTGTCCCCATGTTTTGTAGCAAGGACGCCGAGAAGTGCACAGAAAAATTGCGCCATTAATTATCTGTCAAACACTTCGTAATGCCCATTAAGCTGAGGCGAGTCCATTTTTATTGTCATCACGTCCATATGCTCGTACACACTGAGAGAAAATATTGTGTCTCAAGGTCTGTCGCGCATCACGCAACACAGAATACAAGGCTGATGCGAACAGGAGCGCATCGATCGCCAAAAGAGGGAGAGAAAAAAAAGTGGGAAATAGTGAAATAAAATCGTTATGATTTTCTCTTAATAAAAACACTGAAATAGCATTTGTGTTTTTAGGCTAATACGACCTTGGACGTGTCTCTTTCACACTGTCAAATGCAAGTCTTTTTTTAATCTTTCACAAATAAGGATACTTAGACTTTCTTCGAACATGTAGTTCGCTCCAGAGCAAATGTACAAGGAAGTGTAAAAGTTTCAACCCGCTGGCTCAGAAGAACAAAAAAGGAAAAGCATACACAAAATGTAAAAAAAAAGAGAAAGAGAGAGAGACAGAAAAAAAGAAAAAGGAAAAACACCTTCAGATTCCTCTACAGATTTGTTTTTTTTTTTCATTAGCGTGAACTGTCTAAACAGGTTGATGGTGGTGGTTGTGTAGTCAAGGAACATTTTATTAATGGGAAGGCAGATAAGTGACACTTACTGGTCAATCAAGGACATTTGTTGCTAGGCAACTGACAAAACATGGACAACAGGTGAATAAATAGCTAATTATTACAGGTTAGCACTTTATTTATTAAGAGTCTTTTGAGTGAAAGCAAAATTAAAGTAAATACTCGGACAAACCCTGGGAAACATTTCTGGCAAATTACTAGGAAAAGACTTTTTGAGTACAATTTCACTGTAATTACTTCTAAATTCAATTTTCAAGCAACATTAACAAAATTTCCACATTGGTAATAGTCTCCTTTATTACCATCAATGCAATTTGTCCACCTGAAGACATTGGTGCTGTTCAAGTTAAAGAAATGATGCAGATGTATTTTAATCCTTTACTCTGCTCAGACAAATCTAAATCTATATGCAAATACAGTTGAACCTTGAGATACAAAAGCTTCAGTACACGAAAATTTCATTTTACGAAATGATATGCAAAGGATTTTTCGCTTCATTTTACAAAAAATTATTCAGCATACAAAAGAAAAGGAACACAATTTCCCATCATGATAAGTATCATGATCCTACTCTCCTATTGGTCAGAATCTTTCCCATCATGCTCAGTACCATGATACTGCTCTCCTATTAGCAAAAATCTTTCTCATGAAGCATCAGTCAAGGGGAAGTCAGTCAAGTTCCACACTCTAGTCCAGGTGGTGGCGGTAATACACCTTAAGTCGGTTTGTCAACCGCCAAAAAAGGAAAAGAAGAATCTGATTAAAATTAGAAACTTAAGTTTAATGTTTCCTGCCATTTGTTTTCTGTCGTTTTTATTATTTTCTTTGCCCTCCTCCTCGCCACTTTCGATTTCGGACATCACCTCACTCGAAAGGTAAAGTTCCATATTTTCCAATTACTTTTTTTTTTTGCATTATGTCCTATGTCCTATTACCGATTTCATGTACAGGTATTAAAGGTTAAGTTTGGTATATTGAATGATTCAAATATATTTGGCTCTTATTTCATTCTGGTTTTACCCTTATTATAAAATTTAATGTGGTGTTTTTGTAGAGCTTGGAATGAATTAGGTGATTTACATGTAAAACACGATTCATTATACGAAAAAAAAATCATGATACGAAAGCCACTCCGGAACGAAGTAATTTTGTATCTCGAGGTCCCACTGTACCAACATTAAGACTATCATTCTCTTTGTTACTCACTCACTCACTCACTCACTTATTTGACAAACCGCTTAATCCTTCTACTCGGGTGGCGGAGAGCCTTAACTATCTCAGGTAACTCTGAGCAAAAGTGGGATACACCCTAAACAGCTCACCAGACCATCACAGGGCAACACAAACATCCCTTCATACCGCCATCCACACCTAGGGTTAATGTGGACCAGCCAATTAGCCTAATGAGCATATCTTGGGAGTGTAGGAGGAAACAGGAGTACCTGCAGAAAAAATAAACCCCAGTAGAGGGAGAACATGCAAACTCCACACAGAAACCACCGAGCAGGGGACTGAAACCCAGGACCTTCTGGCTGGGAGATGCATGTGCTAACCACCGTGCCACCACACCGCTCTCATTAACGTGCATCATGCTTAATGACATTGTTTTCCTGAAATAAAAACATTTGTAATAGTCATACTTATGATGATGATGAATAAAGCACTTATTGTGATATTTCTCAAACAGTCCAAAGGTGACCTCGTGGAGACCCGTGACATAATTACACCACAAGATCAAAGCATGCAGGGTGAGGGAAAGTAAGACAGGGAGTGCTTCGGATGCCTCAGGAGACACGATCTTCCTTTTCCTGCGCATGTTGGTTATAGACCAGGAAAGCTGCCTGAACTCTGACGGTCAATAAAGCCACCTTTTCTTTCTGTCCAACTCGTGCAATGTTCTGAACAAACATTTCAGATCTCTCTATCCTGAAGCGAACCCAGTAACCTTGTAACCAGTGGGAAAGGAAACGTTGCATGAATTCATGGTAATTTCTCATTTTAATCTCAGGCTAGAGGAAAAGAAAAAGAAATTGAAGTCCATGTGCCTCCAGGGGGAGCTGACTCCAACTCTGCAGGACAGAATCAAACGTTTTCTTACTGCTGTTCTTCAGCTCCTGGTGGAATAGTGTATGTTTTTTTTAAGTCCTCAGGCAATGCTCTACCACTGTTGACCTCATCCTCATCCGTTGCTTTTGTAGCGCGGGTGCGCGGGACGCTAGTCAGCGATAAGAAATCTTAGTGCTTCACTGCTTCACTCTTCTAAAGCCAAAAATATTTTTGATTCATGCTCCCCTGCATCCTTATTTATTGATACAGTTTCCCTATTCACAAAGCCGTAAAGCTGCTGCTTACATATTGATTGACCAGACGCCACTAGGGAATATTGCACCGATATAAAGACTAGCAAACAATCCTAGCAGTAAAATATTTTCTCCAAGTTAAAGACTTCAAAAGTTGAAACTAAAATTTTTTATTTTTTTTTTTTTTTCCCTAAATCCACTCACGAAAAAAAGTTAAGAGTGAAACACATTGTTAAAAAGTGTGGGATTTATGAATGCTAACGTGGTCCTCATATTAATTAATGATGACAGCGGCTCTGATTTCCACACATTTAAGAATTAAATCTGGGTGCTCTGTGGGTTCCCGGTGTGCAAGAAATCAATTTTGTTATTTATAATAGATATACGTAATGTTTATTTTATAACCCTTCGAACTAGGTGTAGGTTCAGGTAATGTTGGCTTATGTTGGATGATTTTATTTAATTTTTTGTCAATTTCTTTATTTAATAAAGCTGTTATTACTGAAAAAGCAGGTAATGTTTTCATCCTGTTATTAATATTCTATTACATAATAACTATCGGAGTGGTATGCAAATGACTTTAATTGTTTATTTTATATTGATTTTAAAGATTTTGCATGTTTGTTGACCAAAAATAAAGCTCTAGCTATAAAATAAATACAAAATAAAAATAAAGTTCTGCGTTTGTAACCTTAATTACTCATAAGTATGAACAAACAACATTTGGAGGAAATTGTAAAGAAGACTTGCTTTACAATGAAAATGATTCTAGTTGACAGAAAAAGTCAACAATTAAAAACAGAAAAGCATTTCATAAAATTCGGTTACATTTTTAAAAAAAAGATGTAGTGCACTTTTAAATATGCTTATTTGAGGCATAAAATAAATGCTTTGACTATCATGTCATGAAACATCGAATATTGACATTTTTCTATAATTACTACATATTATTCCAAACCGCTGAGAGGCTGAGCGAGGGCAGAGTACACCCTAGACGGTTCGGCAGGCCATCGCAGGGCAGAAACACGCTGACGGCTATACAGCCTACTCGTGACGAACATCAGCAATACTACATATTAATAAAATGCTAATTAATAATAGTATTTTCTTATGAAATTGATTATAAAAAGCTTACTAAATTGTCAAAGCTTTTTTTTTTTATAATTTTTATAAACATTAACACCTGCGATGGCCTGCAATGGTGAGCTCTTCATGGTGTACCATGGCTTCGCCCAGATTTGTCTGAAATGGAAACCCGCCTCCTCGCGACCCTAGCAGAAAACAGATGAATGAATAAACATCAACACATTGTTGGTTGAAAATGGCTCAAAATTCATCTGCCAAAATTATCCTTAACCTTGCGAGCTCCATGCTGATATTGGGTTGACAGTTTAGTAATTTTCTACATCAAAGAAGTTTAATTTATTAAAAAAGGAGAAATAGAACAAAAAGAGAAGGGTTCAAATACTACTGAACCTTTTGTAGGTAGCCTACACTGCTCCCAGACCTTGAATTGATTATTTTCAAATATTTACTTACTGAGACTCATAAGTCAGTGACTGACACCCCACCTCTCCTCCCTACATTACATTCACAACTTTATATTATGTTTTGTTTTATTTTCTTCCTGGCATGCATCTTGGAGGTTCAGGGACAGAAAAGTTATACAGAAAGATTGATCTTTCATCATTTTTGAATTTTTGTTTCATTTACAGCAGAATTTTAAATCAGCCATATATATATATACAGTGGAACCTCAAGATACGAAGCTTCAGTATACAAACATTTCATTTTATGAAACGATATGCAAAGGTATCTTCGCTTGATTTTACGAAAAATTACTCAGCATACGAAAGAAACGGAACACAATTTCCCATCATGTTCAGTACCATGTTCCTGCTCTCCTATTGGTCAGACTCTTTCCCATCATGCTCAATATCATGATCCTGCTCTCCTATTGGCCGAATCTTTCTCCCCAAGCATCATTCAAGGGGAAGGTGAATCAAAATCCACACTCCAGTCCAAGTGATGGCGTTAATACATCTTAAGTCAGTTTATCAACCGCCACAAAAAGGAAAAGAAGAAGAAGAATCCGATGGAAATTAGAAACAAGTTTAGTGTTTCCTGCCATTTATTTTCTGCCGTTTTTATTATTTTCTTTGCCCTCCCCCTCCTCCTCGCCACTTTCGCTTTGTGACATCGTCTCACTCGAAAGGTAAGCTTCCACATTTCTGCTATTATTTTTTTTCTCTCTTTTTTTTTTGCATTATGTCCTATTATGTACTTCATTTACAGGTATTAATGGTTAGGTTCGGTATATTGAATGATTCAAATGTATTTGGCTCTTATTTCATTCTGGTTTTACCCTTATTATAAAATTTAATGTCGTGTTTTTGTAAAGCTCGGAACGAATTAGGCGATTTACATGTTGTACATCTTGAGGTACCACTGTATAGACACACACACACACACACACACACACACACACACACACACATATATAGTGATGGTGGAGGCTATCATTGATTCATGGTCGATGCCTCCTTCCATGAGAGCTCAGCCAATTAGTTATTATGGGCTCTGGATGGCTGTGTGCATCACCCAATGGTTGAACCTGCAAACCTTTGGGTGATATTAGTGCAGTAACAGGGGACCCTTGCCCCATAATAATATTTGAATAAAATTTAATCAAATTGTAATGCATGAATTGAGTGCCAGGATTACTAAAAGGAGAGGAACTGAACAGAGTTCAGTTCCTCTCCTTTTAGTAATCCTGGCACTCAATTCATGCATTACAATTTGATTAAATTTTATTCTTCTTCTAAACATCTTCTCTTTTTAAAGAACACAGGTGTCACTCTCCAAATTACACGTGTACGAAAGGGTGGATTCAGTGAAATCATTAAGCAGGTTGAAGCAATGAAGCACTGATCCTCGTTAAGATCCTAATTTGTTCAGCCTGCTTAACATCTCTCCTTTTTAATCCGCCTTCATTTCTCGCATTAATGAAAAGTTAAGTGTCGAAGGTTAACCCTGAAACATGGGCGCAGGAATTCACAGAGCGCAAATGCATGATAATGACGATAAACGGCTCGATTATCAAAGAAGAACTGTTGGAAATTGGGCTTTTAATGGGAAGAGTTGTTCCATGAAACCAAAACGCAAAAAAAAGTGAAATCCGGCCATGTTATCATTACCGTAAAAGAAGGAGGCAGATGAACTTGAAGAGTAGGGTGGTGTGGGGGGGCGGTGTGTGTGTGTGTGTGGGGGGGGGGGGTAATATAAAAGGTCTAGCAGTTTTCATGATACTCAGCATTTTTTTAAAAAAAAAAACCTGTTTAGCCCTTGAATGTGCATTATTTTCCCAAACAAATCGCACTTAATACTTTTGTGTGAAACGGCTCATTTGCATATGTAATATATAATGTTTACTCCAACAGTCAGGGAGCATGCAGAAAAAAAAAAAAAAAAAAAAAAAAGATTAATACCCTACTTTATTTTAAGTGAAAATGCTCATTACCGCACAGACCGCCTGGGGAGAAGTAGATACTCATCTTTCATTAGAGGATCCACCGCTAAAAGCACTTGGCCCCTTAAGCTTCGCCTCCAAATCCAATGCATCCAGAAATACAATTCTGAATGGGAGCTTTGTGGTCCAGGCTATCTGATACAGTGCTAATGAAATGCACCGTGGCCACACACACACACACACACACACATACACAAGGTCTCCATGCTCACACTTTGCTGAGATCTCCTAATCAACCTCTGTTGACCTTTGGCTAAAATCCCGTCACGCCAATCCACGGAAGTCCCAGCACAGGATCAGCACTCTGTAGACCTGTTTCACTAAAGCAAATCGACTCAGATTTCATCAGCGCCTTTTCAAGTCTCTAGGGATCAAGTGGTGCTTCGAGGCTTCTCCAATATTGTCTACTGTACACTCCAGCCAAATATACTGCTGCACATCAGTATTCAGAACGAGCGCTGGTAATGAATGTTGACTTGTATAAATGGCGAGTTAATAACACCGCGTGACTCCTCATAACCTTGTGCATCCTGTTTCGCTGAAGTGTAACAAGTCATCTCAAGCGCAGACATCTGGCTGCACTTTAATTAGTAATAAATATCCGCCAACTAAATAAACAATGCTCTAATACGCAGACCGATGATGCTTCCTAAACCCATCTTCTTTACTAACTGATTAAAATTTTAACAGTCCTGTGCAAAATAGGCTTATAATTCTGCAAACTTGGGGCTTTTTAGAGTCGAAGTGAAACCATTTTACAGGGGTAGTACACTCAAGGGTACATTTTTGGACAAGATTTACTTGAAACAACATACTGTTATTACCTCCACCAGGGAGATTATATTTCTAAGAGGGATTGCACAAAACCTACTGATCTGATTTCGTTTAAACTTGGCGGAAGGCTGTGACCCAAGAAGAATCTGTTCAATTTTGGAGCAGATCCAAGATCCACAATCTTAGCTCTAACTGTCACTAACTTTGAGATATGGCAGTTTACCTTGGTGCCATGGATCTTTAAAGGCAGTAGATATCAGCGTGGCACAATAGTGGCAAAACATAGCCAATGTAGAAATATGATGACATCCATGTTCCACATTCAGGTATCTCACAGGATATTCATGAATATGGATTTATTATGAGGAAGCTTCAACTCGGCAGAATTGCATTTTGACATCATTCTGATAGTTTGAGAAACATTCAAACGGATACAGTTGCAGATTTGCATATCATAAAATGGTTGACCGTCATCCTTGGCTGAAGTCTGCACTCCCCAAGTGCCATTCTTGTTGAAATGGCAGTTGTAGAGGATAATCATGGGCTTATGACCTTGATTTGTGGAACTTTAGAAGTTAAATACCTCTAGTAAAGGAGGATATGTTTGCCCTTCAAATTATTTGTTTGTTTGCTCGCAGGATTATATTAAAAACTTAGGGATATATTTTCATAAAATTTTCTACCAGAAGTGAGACTTTGGACAAGGAAGCCTCCATGACATTTTGGAAATTATCAATTTCTGCATAAGGGATCTTTAACATTATGAGAGAGAACAATTTTTTGGAAGCCATGTATTAAAGTAGGCACAGTGAGGGGCGCCGTGTTCTTTCTGCTATTTATTTCTTTATTTTATGGCATGGCGGAGGGTTGTGCTGTCTAATTTCTCTTGTTTTTGAGTACCGTGTTTTCAGCACTATAAGGCGCACCTAAAAGCCTTAAATTTTCTCAAAAGCCGATGGTGTGCCTTACAATCAGATGTGTCTTATATTCTTATATATGGATCAGTATTCATTAATCATGGCTACCATAGTCAGGGTGTTAAAGTCAAACATGGCCCAAAAACGAAAAGCTGAGGTTTAGTCGACTAAGTGTAATTAAAAACAATGTGCGTAATGAAATTTTTAGAATTTTTATATTAAGAGCGTAATAATAAAAAAAAAAAAAAAAGTTATAAAATCGGCAATTTTGCTGACACGTGAGCGCGGCTATATTTTATTTGCTGATGGCGTACACTACTGTATTCATTGACGGTGCGCCTTATACTCCAGTGTGCCTTATAGTACGGTGCGTCCTGTATGTGAAAACAGTTTTCAGATTGGTCATTCATTGAAGGCGCGCCTTATAATCTGGTGTGCCTTATAGTGCGGAAAATACGGTATTTTTAGTTGGTTTGAAGGATGTTATTGTATTTTTGCAATATCAAAATGTTTCACTTTCCTTGTTTTTTTCAGTCATTTGGATGTGTGTGAAAGCCATGTTGGGCTTTGGCAATTCAGTTTGATAAAGATTGTTGGTAAAGTGCTACATATGGATGGAACAGCTAAAAATGTTAACCAAAAGTAATGATAAATTACATGCAAATCAGATGTACTTTATTTTTTTACAAGGTTAAAACTTGTATGATTTATTTCGGCTGTTTTGCTGAAATAAATAAAATATAAGAATGGAGAATCATTTTAGCTGACTTTTTTATTCATTCATTGTCTGAACAACTTAATCCTAATTAGGTTCACAGGAAGGCTGGTGACCGTTACAACAGACTTGGATGAGAGGAGTGTGCGCACTGGACAGAAAACTGGATGAAAGTCAGCAATGGTTCTTTTACATGCTTCTCACCGTGCAGTCAGTATGGTAAGAGGCATGTAAATAAGCCATGAGAGACATGGCCGGCCTTACTGGGGGCACAGCAGTGATAGCCCACTGATAGTGGGGCTTGAACCCTTGACATAGGGATCAGTAATCCAACACCCTACCACCAGGCTACCACTGTCCCCGTTGACGTTTATATTTGTGCAATATCATAACAATTACATAGGAGGAGGAGTGGAAAATGTGATGGGTTACTGATCAGTAGGTCAGTGGTTCAATCCCCATTATCAACACTGTCGGGCCCTTGAGCAAAGCCCGAAACTCTCACTTTTACAATAATGATAATTGTAAATCGCTCTGGATAAAACCGTCTGCCAAGTGGTGTAAATTTATATCAAGTTTATTAAAAAGGCAAAGTTAAGTTTTTCTTGAAATTGGAAAAAAAAATTTAAGCATTTTTTATTATTTTTTCAGTACAATGCTTCTACATGGATTAAGCTAACTTTATTACCAACAGTTTATTTATGAGTTTTTTTTGTAATGATTAAATACATCAGGGTGCAATTTGGTGCAGGTAAAATTGTCAATAAATACATCGTAGTGGAGGTGGTGGTGGTGGAAGTACCCTTAAACATGCCAAATCTGGGTTAAAATGTGGAATGAGCCGATATATAGTTTAACGTTCACCCACACAGCATGGAATCTGTGCTTCAGTGAAGGCGTCGGCTCAACAGGGCTTATTGAAATGCACAAACAAACTCATTCCAGTAAATTTACACACATCCAGTCAGCTAAAGGAATAATAGAGGTAAAATCATTACTCCCACTTTTGCCCAAGTGGGTCATTTCTACATGAGTAAATGCTTTACCAATAACGGTAATTGTCTGTACTGCCTGGAGGTGATACACACGATGATGTATATCCCCAGCAACTGTAATGTTCTCCTTATTCTGATGTATTTGTGTAATTTGCAATACACAGGGGACATCTTGTCTTTTTATACACAACTCTCATGACAAGGGAGTCAAGACAAAGCTTCCATTTTGTTTCTTGCTGAGAATCAAAGGATGGAAACATTAAAAATAAAAAGCACCATCTGCTTGCGTTCGTGTCGCGAGAATGGAAATAAAATAATAACTCTGAAGCTGGAAAACCTGTTTATTACGTCTGCTCTTGCCATGGGGTGACGAAGAGAAGGGTACATGATCTAAAATGTAGGTGCGCACTTTTGAGGGCTGATAAAAACACAATTCCATATATTTTGGCACCCCAAGCAGCGCACGAGTTTGCGCGAAGTTGTACTATTGTTTATGATTATATTATGATCATGTGCATTGATGCCCAGGCTTGAAGAACACCACAGATTTCTCACTCTTCCTTCTCTTTTCCACATACAAAAAAATTGAGCATCTGCCACAAATTGAAGACAGTGCCTAGCTTTTAACTTTTCTTGACTGCACATGTTGAGGCATTCGACCGTGCTGTGCAACCAACAGCTCTGAAAAACTGTGAAAGCAAGCAGCTGTTTTTTGTCCGGAAAAAAAATCTGTCTCTCCCTGTCTGCATCAGAGAGTAAAGAGAAAAAGCATTTACACTGCGCAAAAATGTGAAGTTTTATACAGTGCTGACATTTATGTCAGTGTTCGAGTCGTAAGCTGTCTTAACACATTTTATCCAGGAAGTGTGCTTTCGACTCAGTTTCAGCTCCAAACTCACATATGAAGGTTCAATGATGCCTGCCTCATCGAGTAAACGTCTGCTCATCAGTGTGCTGATCTCTTTTCAGACAATTCAGTAACACTTCCTAGCAGGAGTTCCACTGAAACAATGACAGAACTCAATAAGCAAGGGATTATGGACAGCAAGGCAATTTTTATTGCAAAATAAACCCTGATGGAGTGATCAAGACCCTAATTCACAAAATAGAATCACTCGGAATAAGCTCCATTTACAACAATGTACAGCTTGCTGTATATTATACTGCTTATTACAGGGTTAATTATTCATTCATTCATTTTCCAAACCGCTTATTCCTAGTTAGGGTCGCGGGGAAGGCTGGTGCCCATCTCAGCCGACT
>JAQNCB010000023.1:20087999-20099354 GCA_030068295.1 Euristhmus nudiceps | reverse complement strand
ATCATTATTATTATTATTATTATTATTATTATTATTATTATTATTATTATTATTATTATTATTATTATTATTATGTAACTAAGATTAATTATTGGGTAAAGTGAAAAAAACAAACAAAAAAATTGCTCAAAGAAAGGAAAAAGTTTTTCGAAGGTAATAAAAGGTAAATACAAAATGATACAATTATTAAATCTAGACAAATCAGCCTTGGTAAAAAGATGTGTGTACAGTTTGCATGTTCTCCTGTGCTTGAATGGGTTTCCTCCAGGTACTCCAGGTTCCTCCGACTGTCCAAAGAAATGCATGCTAGACTAACAAGCTGTGTCAAACCGCCCATAGATGTAAGGGTGAATAGTTGTGTGTGCATTGACCCTGCAATTGGTCGGGCTAGCTGTTCAGGTTGTACTGCACTTTTGCACAGTGTTGACTGAGATAGACTCCAGCCTCTCCTCCACCCATGTGGGTCCTCCACCCAAAAGATTTACACACTGCAATCCTTTCATGGAGTGCATCAAACTTTGATCACAGCATGTAATCTCCCTCCAGTTGATCCGGTCGAGGCTCAGCAACATTAATGTGGCAGTAAAATGAAGCAGCTGATGACCTGAATGTACCGGATGAGCAGGTTATCACACCAATGGACATTTTCTTCCTGGATCGCACAGATATAAAATGGGGACTCAGATAATGAAAGAGAGGCTCTGGGAGCACGAGGAATCATTTTCACATTTGTATTGGCACCCCAGAGTCCTGAATTTAACCTATTTGAAAGTTTCAGGGATGTACTGGAGAAGACTTTATGGAGTGGTTCAGTTTTTCCCTCATCAATTCAAGATCTCTGCGATAAATGAACCCGACACTGGATGAAATTGAAAGTTACTTTGAAAAAGTTTGTGTTATAAGCGAGGCTAAAGGTGGAACAACAACATATTCGTGTGTGTAACTTTTTTTAGCCAGGTAGTGTATTTATCTTAGATGCATTATTTTGCTGTTGAGTCACAGCCCTTGTACCAAAGGAAAAAATACAAGCAACAAGCGGATTTTCCTTTTCTGGCAGAAGTCAGACAATTATAGCTTGTTCCGACAGGGAATTCATTCCTTTATATAAGACTTAATTCTTCCAGGATTGCAGAGAGAATGGAGACTTTCTCAGTCGCCTCTGGGTGGGCACACCCTGAACATCTTACCAGTCCACCACAGGACAACACTGATACACACATGTCTAGGGTACATTTGGAAAAGCCAATTAGCCTAACTGGAATACCCAAAGAATCCCATGCAAACATGGGGGGGAACATGCGAACGCCGCACAGATATGCCTTCGTTGAGTCCGGGACACAAACTCAGGACCTTCTTGATAACCACTGTGCCACCATTCTGCCTACAGGGAATGTAGTATGAAATGTGAAATATAAATATAAAATGTATTATTGGTAAAAACTAAAATTGTCAATACGTCACAAGTGAGCTAACCAAAGGTGAGTTCATTAGCTTCCTTGACTTTCCAATAGCGGTTGATTAGCATTAGCTTAATCAAACTGGAAATCCTTTCTGTCAATTCAAGATGTAAATCGTTTTTGAGAAGCAGCAATCATTAGCTGCATAATTAAAACCTTCCTATAATAGTATTATAAATTGATTAGCATTAGCTCAATTAAGGATTAAGAAATTTGTTTTAATTCTTCAGAAAGTAGAAATTAAAATGTGCTAATTTGTAATAACTGCCAACAGAAAACTAGCTAAATGACTGTTGCTAACTATTAGCTTCTCAACACTAGGAATACAATGCTAACCATCATTTAATCTTTATCTAATCATTTTTTTAGCATTAGCTTGTAGGCATAGGAAATAAACAACACAAAGTTAATATTGCATGCTTCAGTTTGTTATTGACTGTGAAACACAAAAATGTTCAGAGAAAAACGGAAGCTAATCAGCTATGTGGTTGTAAATGGTTAGCATTCGTGTAACTGGATATAGAGAGTTATGACATGACGAGTCAGGGGAAAAAATGGTCACATGGTCTCTGGCGCTATTTTGATTCCAAATGCATTGTTTGACAAATACTTTAAGGATGGCGGACTGCTGTGCCTTTGGGTGCAGTAATCGGTCAGAGAAGGGATTTCACTTGTACAGATTCCCTAGTGATCCTAAAAGAAGGAAACTTTGGGAAAATAGAGTCAGGAGAGAGGGATGGAAACTGACTTCGTTTTTTGGGTGCCAGACGAGTTACCATGTCCCGTGTATGTACTTTTTTGTTATGATGTAAGTTCGTGCAGGACCAAATTTCCTGCACATTTTGAAAACTAGAAAAGATTGTGAAAATCTGATACCACGAACAGAAAGAGCGACATGTAATTACACAGAATTGTATTTCCTTGTTGAAATTGGGTGAGAAATTTTGTAATTATGAATGAAAAATGGGCTTCCGTTTTTTGAAGAAAACAGAACCCGCCGACGTCCGACAAGGGTGTTGATTTGCTCATCTTGAGGGACGATATCACCAAAAAATGTCAATAAAATGTGGCATCATATTAATCCATGGAAATTTAATGGGTAAATAAGTGTCTACAGAGCACTTCTAAAACTGAAAAAGCACTCAAGGCAGCCATCATAATATTGGCATCGCTGTTTTTGCCGTGCTGTGCAGGATAATGCAGGAGCGCAGAGTTTACTGCCACATACAAAACTCTACTGCATCACTTTGGCACACCACCTAACGATGGAGATCCACATCTCCTGTTTTCTGTCCCATTTAAAATTAATTAAAGATATGAGAATGCAATAATTTTTTAGCAGAAGCTAAATTATATGTGTGAATATTTGTGTTTGAATGGCCATTGTAAAAAAAAAACTGTCCTTGTCTCCAACCCCCCATAGTTTATCCCTGACTCCTACTCTCATGTATCTCTCCCTGAAATGGAAAATTATTATTAAAATTAATAAGTAATCATCCCATCTTTCATTTTGAACAAACAACAGAGCATAGGTCGCGTTAAAACACATAGCGCACGCACTGCTGCGAATGGCGCGCTAGTGCGTAGCACAGTGAATGGAATCAAAATGGCGTTGTTGCAACTCTGTATATACAGGGACACTAGTTAGCATTAGCATGTTTACACAGAGAAATACGCTTTTTCGCTTTTTATCACATCGTATTTGTCAAATAGTATTTTATCAAACAGATATTTATCATTCGCTTTTTATCAAATAGTATTTGAATTTAAAAATACGTAAAAAATTAATGTAAAAAAAATGAATTAGCCAAGAATATGGTGGGGTGGAGGGGGGGGGCAAGAAAATAAGGTGTTTCATCATTAGTAATCCTGTGTGTTTAGCTTTGTACAAATAGAGAATAAATGATCAAATACATGTTTTGCAATTATAACAACAGCATAAACAGAACACATAGCATAGCATTAAACCGTTGTTTTGTTCTTCTACAATTATGTTATGTTCTCATCTCATGTTTATTTCTGGAACCAAACGAGTGCATCTAATGAAACTGAACTAGTCTAATATGCCAGATGTATAAAAAAACAAAGATTAAGTTTTACATGGTGGCTAATTTGGTTAAAGAGTCCTCTTTTTTCTGTAAACAGACGTTTCTGAGCAGACACACCCAGTGACAGCCAGGCTGTCCACACTCCAACTCTGAACCCATCCTCCTGATTCCACTAACGAGCTGTGCCTTAACAAGGCACGCGGCCTAATTACTAAAATCAGGTGTTGCAGTGTGCACTCTGAGCAAATTCCTGCACACACCATGATGCTCGATGCCACTGAATCAGCCAAGCGCCCATATATTACAGTGACATTTTTATGTTCATCACTAGGATTTTATGTATTTATTTTTTAGCAAACAGATCTCTGGGGAAAAATCGCCAGGCTTGATTTAGTACAGCGGAATTAGGGATTTAAGTTAAATGTGCACTTTTTTGGCTACTACTGTCCAGCACTTAGAGAAATATTCTGGATGGCAGTGTGCAGCTTAAAGGAATAGTTCAGGCAAAAATAAAATTTGCACAATTTTCCAATTACCCAAAATGTAGCCAATGAAATGTAACCAGGAAGTTTGGCGTCAATTTGATAGCGACGCTAACGAGCATCTAACAAGTTATGCATCTTTCCTCCGCCATCATACTTTCCTTAATTTCCTTTTAGTGTAAATAGAATTTGGTCTAAAGTCTATCCCTTTAACACTTTCTAAGCCATCGGATTCCTTGAAGGTATCCCGAACATATGCATTTATTTTGCATTCCATTGTTTCACCTTGCATATTTGCATTGCACCCGTATCTCTTTTCTTAAGCTTATGCTGCAGCAAGGTGTCGTGTCAGTGGCCGTGTGCAGCGGCGGGGAAACGTCTCTTGTCACCAGAGGTCACGCAGGCTTAACCCCCGAATAAAGCCATGGCCATTGTTATAATTTGATGCATAGAGAGAGGAGATAACGTTGGAGGTGGGGGCTGCAAACCGAGGTCGCGCCACACAAGGGTGTCTGTGCATGGCAATGGACAGGCGCCGTATTTTCTTCCCAACCCCCCGCTGGGAAACCAAGGTCATGGCCAAGGACAGTGGAGCCAATTAGCATGCAGATCATGCACTGATGGAGTTTAGGGGTATTGCTCTGATGCAATCACATTAGTTGGACCAGTAAAGGACCCCAGGCCTGACCTCAATCACTGTAGCTGCACAAAAAGAAGGCGAGGACAAAACAGAAGGAGAGACCGTGATGTCGGTGGTGAAGCTTTTGCTGGGACTATTGTAACACTAGTCGCGGAAAACAATATCTGCATGCATATCGCATGCGACCTCAGGTTAAAGTTTTCAAATGGGACTTTATTACGATTTTTTTTTTAATTTACAAGCCACACACATCTACAAACAGGTTTTACGAGCTATCCATTCTAGCATTTACTTTCCGTTATGATTATGAAAGGAGTAATTTTGAGCATTATCGTATAGGTGTAATACTATTATCCACATATGCATATACAGTTGAACTTCGCTCGACCGGACCCCGGTGGACCGGATTTCGGGTCCTACGGACAACCCGATTTTAATTTTTTTAGTATTATTATTATTATTATTATTATTATTATGTAAGGATCATTCGCTAGCAGCAGTGCTAATAGAGCTAATAGAACTAATAGAGCTAATAGCGCTAGCAATACGTTAAATGAATTACTGTATTTTATAACCTGGTAAGTATAAAGCACGCTGACTTATAATTGCGTAAAGTAATGTAAAATTTTATTTAATAACGTCCACACTGCATAACAACACAACAAACCCACCGACTTTTGCTCTTACGGGCATGTGGTACGACCTTAAAAGCGGACCAGATGGAAACAAAAAAACAATCCTGAACAAAGGTTCCCGCCTCACCCACCTCGTTGTAGAACTCACTCTACAACACTGTATTATGTATTATGATATGTATTACATGTATTTACTGTACAGGTACAATATACATTTATTATTTAGGTTTTAAATGTTCAGTACTACTGTGCTTTTACAGAACTTTGAGGTGATATTATTTGTACAGTATTGAGTATGGAGTATAGCCTCGCCTCCGCCCCCCACTTCACTCGACCGGACTTGTCACTAATCCGGACACCTCAACACCCCTTTCAGTCCGGACGAGCAAGGTTTGACTGTATGATCAAAACTATACACATATGAATTTAGACTTATTGAAAGACTCTGTTCAGTAACCTGCCAACTCCAAAGAGCAATAATGTCTAGTGCTACCAAAATGGTGTGTGTGTGTGTGTGTGTGTCTATACAGAGTTCTATTATAAACCCTAGGCAGATGGGAGGACTGGACAGATTTGGAAGTATTCAAAAATGTACTCATCTATTTAAATTACCTCCGACACAACAGAGTTTTGGTAGATGTATTGTAATTACCAGTGTTTGTGAATGTGTTTGTTTGTTTTGTCTGTTCTTTGTTTGTCTGTGTATATTGACTGTGAACAAAATTCTGACCACACCCATGCACGGATTTGTAACCAATCATAACGAGCCTCTAGGCTCAGGTGTAAAAGCGCAACAGGCTTTACCTTACCTGCCTTATGGTGGGGCTACTACCCTACCTGAGTCCCAGATAGGATTTGATTCTGGAAGACCAAAGAGAAGGTACATGGATGGACTGAGAGAGGACATGAAGTTAGCTTGTGTGAGACAACAGGATGGAGGACAGGGATGGATGGAAACAGATGATTCGCTGTAGCGACCCCTGAGGGGAGGAGCCGAAAGAAACGTAGTAGTAGGAGGTCCGTAGAAACCATGTATGGACTTTCAAATGAGATGGTTACCTTTGACCTTGAGTAGCCTTCAAAATCAATCCCCAGTTATCCCATGAACCTTTCAAACGAGAAAGTTTCCTCATTGGTTTGGTCACATCCATGTACGATAAAGCATAATGTAAGAAGAGCACATGTGTAAATAAAAGCAGAACCTTTATGGGGACCCATAGAAGGTCTATTTGGTACAATATTACTAATATGTAGCAGGGGAAGCTTATACCTTGAGGTGTCCCTTCAGTAAAAATACAGTATAGCTATTATAACTTTTTTCATGAGTAAAAGTTTTATTATTGGAGCAGTGGTGGTCCGGTGGTAGATTGTTGGATTATTGATCCCAAGGTTGGGGTTTCAAGCCCTACTATTATCGAGTTGTTACTGCTGTCCCCCCGGTGCAGCTAACTGGGTTATCAAAGGCTGGCCAAGTTCAAGGATATGCACATTGGCTGAATTGGCTTCTCCGAATCGTCCCAGGTGAGAATTGTGCATGTGTGTGTGTGTTGGCCCTATGATAGTCTCGTGAGCTGTTCATGGTATACCTTGCCCTCACCCAATGTTGTCTGATATAGGCTCCACCCTCCCTGCTGTGGTGAAATAAGGTCAGGATTTGAACTCATGATCTGAGATGATGAGGAGAACACTTTTCTGTTGGGAGCCTGAGTTTGGTTGCAGGGCATGGATGCTTGGTAAAGGCCCTCTGACATGCTCTTGCATGACTTTGTGTCAAGACTTGCCACGACTCGAGTCTTGGCAAGTCGCGAAGTAGTTTTGAACCGGCATGAACTAGTCCTGATCCTGTTGCGACTATTTCAAGACTACGGTCACGACGAGTTCAAGACCAGTTCATGACCCAGTCACGGCTATTTCGCGCATGCACATTTGCATGACGAGATTGCGCACTTCCTGGAGGGCGGTGTCGAACTGTGCACGCCATATAAAAAGGGTGCCTGGCTGTGTCTGGCTTTCAAGTGGATCCTGTTGTGTCTCGGGGATAAAATCGCAACAGGAATTATTAGGTGACTGGGAGGAATAAACCTCTCAGTGTTCTCTGCTATCTGTTGTTCTCTTCCTCATGTCTCAGGCATGTTGTCGCTAAGAACTGGCGAGCAGCATACACACACGAACATGTGCTGGAAAGCAGATTGCAGCTACAGAGTAAATACATGCGCACACACACCGGTGCCGGAAAGGAGATTGCAGCTACGGTGTGAGTCAAGGGACATTCCTCATAGAAAATTGCATTTGCGTCACTGCATTGAGTTCAAGACGAGTTCATGACTCCCCCAGACCGTCACGATGGGTTCAAGGCTAGTTCAAGCAGTGTTCAAGACCCGGTCACGACATTTTGTCCTGACCAGAATTTTGAACATTTCAAAATTCTCGTCACGACATGGCATGAAGTCAAGATGGGATCAGGACTAGTTCAAGCTGGTTCAAAACTAGTTCGCGACTTGCCAAGACTCAAACACAAATACATGCAAGTGTCAGAGATCCTTAAGGCTCAGGCCTATTTCAGTAGGAGACCCCACCTTGTGAGCACTCTTCTTGGATTGTCTTGAGACTAAAGAGGAAAACCCCTTTTTTTTCCACCAGATGTAATACAATCTATTATATCAATTGTGAAGTGATATACATGTATAGGTGATTTCCCAAGGTTACTTGGAATGATGTAATATTTTCAGACTTGAGCATGCAGTTCTTCGGGAAAAAAAGACTGATTGTATTGGACGATATTAAAATCCCAGTGACTTTGGTAATACAACGCCATATACCACCTTCATAAGTAATTTGGTCCAAAGAAAGAAAATGTCCCTGAGAGGAAGAAATTCACATTTTTCAGTTATGTAGATATTCATTCATTCATTTCCATCGCTTACTCCTAGTTATGGTTGCAGGGAGGCTGGCACCCATCTCAGCCAATCTGGACAAAGGTGGAGTACAAACTGGACAGCTCAACTGGCCATCGCAGGGCAACACAAAGACACACAACCATTCATCTTCACATTAACACCTAGGCATGACATGGAACAGTCAGTTAGCCGACTGTGCATATTTTTTGGAATGTTGGAGGAAACCAGAGTACCCGGAGAAAACTCATGCAAGCACGGGGGAACATGCAAAATACACACAGAAACACCCGAGCTCAAGAATCGAACCCAAGCCTTCTTTGCTGTGATGGAGACGTGCTAAGCAATGTGCCACCCATTATATATATATATATATTTATATATATATATATGTATGTGTGTGTGTGTGTGTGTGTGTGTGTGTGTGTGTGTATAGACTCCTTATTCTGCATTTGTGAGTTTTAGAGCCATGTCCCTGGTGGTCGGCTGCCCGGCTGCTGAAGTCAGTCTGCTGTGGCCTTAGAGGCTGGAATGCAATTTACTCCCCCCCACCTTTTCTTCTTCTTCTTTTTTTTTTTTTGGTTAAATCTGTGTCCGGGGTTGTAAATTTCCTCCAATTCTCTCTCTTTTTCACTCCTTCTATCTTTCTCCCCTTGTCGGAATTAATGAGATCGGGTTTGATCAGGGCAGCCGAGTGTTCTGAGAGAAATCGCACAGCCGCCTTGTGTCCTGTAATAGAATTTGCATCTAATGCATACATAAATCAAACATCTTTCTGGACATTTTCATATGCATAATGTCATTTCATCCTGTGTCTTTCCAAGTGGGGCGCTCGGTGCACGGAGGAGAGGAGGTGTGTGTGTGTGTGGGGGTTGGGGGGGGTTGTAGGTTGCTGTGGGGATTGTAGTTGGAGGGGGGAAAGGTGATATTTTTTCCCCTTCTCTCTCTTATTCTTTTTCACCCACCTTGAATTTTTTTTCTTTTCTGCTGACTCTGTATGCACGTTCGAAAAAGCTAGCTCCGGGATCTTTGGGGTTTACATGTCAGACACTTTCATTGTACTAGGAAGCATGTGTGTGTGTGTGTGTGTGTGTGTGTGTATGTGTGTGTGTGTAGATGCATGCATTTATGTATATATTTGTGTGCATGCATATGTGTGTGTGTGTGTGTGTTGGTGGCATGTTAATGGGGAGGTGGGGGAGCTTTATTTCCCTTTCGCAGTACTGAGGTGCTCGGAGCTTTGTTATGTAAATGATGATAAGAGTTTCAAAGTGCCTCTTCTTCACAGGGTGACTCCGCATTAAAAAAAAAGTGACAAGCTTGTCATTATGGCTTGTAACTCTTGTGCTAACACTAACAAGGCTTCATTTATTCACATTATTATTTGCGAGACCTATTGACAATCTTGTATTTGTATGATGCGGAACAGAACAAAACAAGACGAAGTGAAATCTGAAGGTTGAACACAACAAAAACAGGTATTGAGGCGTCATCGTCGTCGCCGTTAATAGTCATCTATGCAAAGTTACCTTGTACACAGAATTAGCATTTTTTTTTAAGTTTGATTCCTCAAACTTCACAGACTCATTTATTTAAACATTTCATCAAACGTTGATGCTCCTAACTCACCAAGGGATCAATTTTATTCCACCATCAAGCAATTAAATACCACTACTGCAAAACATAAAATAAATCATTTTTCATCTGAGGCCTTGGAGATGTCTGCATGTTTCTCTGATAAAAGGAATGAAATCAAAAATATGATCCTGATGTCTTCCCAAAAAAAAAAAAAAAAAAAAAGCCACCACTCTGAACTGGAACAACGCCATCCTGAGAGGAAGCCTCGTCTCATCTCGTCTCCCAAAAAGACCTTTTTATTTCCCCTGTAAAACACTCAAGCAACATGTTTTGTAATTTGCCTGTTTGGAAAATCTGCTCCGCTTCAGCACAGGGTCTCTGAAGGTCTCCGTGTCCCACTTTTTAAACGCTCATTACAATCTACATTAACGTCTTCAAATATTAATTGGACCCACGAAGCCGTACAAATGTGTCCTCTTGAATGTTGTACTGACAGCTTGTCGGCAACGAGCGCTCGAGACGGCCTGACATGTTGGCCGTGAAAACTTTCCGCACTAAAACAATGCCATTAACGCCAATCAAGCTGACACTTAGGAGCCTTATTAAATGATGAGTAATGTCCAACACGCTGCTCGGCCCATTAACGCAAACCAATCCTGACCCCAGCAGCTTCTTAATGCTGTAATGTAATGTGATTAGGACGCCACTCTTATAAATAATAATAATAATAATAATAATAATAATAATAATAATAATAATAATAATAATTACAATGTAATAACAATGTAATAATACTGAAATAATAAATACTGGCAGCATCATTTATGTATTTACACCATGATCATTTTTTTGGCCTTGACTTGATATTTATTCAAAAGTAGCACATTTATATCTCTTGTTTTTCTTTCTCCGTTTGCATGTATATCAGATGCGGGTTATGCAGTCATGCAGGCAAGAAATGTAAAACAGCCCTTAATTCAAATGGAGATGTTTACACCCTTTTAATCTACAGTGCATACTTGGGATTATTCATACATTTGAAGCAGTAATTTCATGTTTACAGTTAGAAATGTTTAAATATTTATATTTCATTGCTGTATTTAAGCAACACTTTGGAGGATGTGTATAATTAAGAAATGAAAACACTTCCTTAATTACATTTCCACTGCCAAAAAGAAAAAACAACCTTTTTTACCTTCTTACATTTTGGTTGTTCGTTCATTTCCTAAACCTTTTAAGCCTACTAAGGATGCAGGGAGACTGGAGTCTATCTTAACCGCCTTTGGGTGAAGGAGGGTGCATCCTAAACAACTCACCATTCCAGCACAGGCCAACATATATCGCTATTCATACTCACGTCCACACCTATGGGCAATTTGGATCAGTTAGCTAGCCTAATGTGCACATCTTTGCGGGAGGAAACTGGAGTTCCTGGAGGAAACCCATGCAAGCATGGCGAGAATGAGCAAACTCAATAGAATCCGCCATCACTGAGGCCATGGCTTGAACCCAGGACCTTCTTGCTGTGAAGCAGACATGTGAACTACAGTCATCCCTCGCTATATCGCGCTTCAGGTTCTGTGGCTTCAGTGCATCGCGGATTTTTAAAAAAATATTCATC
>JAQNCB010000023.1:19681253-19691626 GCA_030068295.1 Euristhmus nudiceps | reverse complement strand
AAGACGAAAGAGGAGGAGGAGGAGGAGGGTGTAGGGAGGGAGATTTTTAAAGGGATATAAAACTCTGTCTGGCAAGCGCATAAAGCTCAGCATAAGTGTGTGGCTCTCTCTGGATTCTGCATCACAATGAATGACATCACGCACGCACAAAAAATACCTGGCAATGGCTGAATTAGGCTCTTTTGTGAGGACAGACCTTGGCACATTTCACCTTAATGAGTGGCTTCCAGCTCTGCGTCACTCAACAGCCCCAAACCAACACCCTCCCTCTTCAATTTTCCTTCATAGATTATTGCTTTTCTGATTTGCCTGAATCCGCTGGCTCTTGCCCCAAGCTCTCCATGTTACCAGCTTGGCCTTGGTCAGCCACAAAAAGCGTGTGAGACCAAAATTTGCTCCAAATGCACCACGGGGGAAAAACGGGAGAATGCTAGAAGGGGGTGGGGGGGGGGGGGACGACAGAGTAAAAGAAAAACCACAATGGCTTTGCTGCTTTGTTGTATCAGAGTAATTAAATTCATTTTTTTCTTTCCACCATTTTTTTCTGCAAAACCAACAGTCGTAAAATTTGGCCACATAATGTGCGCCTGGTGGACACAACTGCAGCCAAAACGCACCCAGAGGAAGCCTCACAGCCGACATCCAAACCGACTTGTAACAGAATGTTTCAGCATGAGCGCTTGGCCTTGCTAACAGGGATACATGCGACATGTTATGCATGTAGATTTGAAAGCTGTCCCCGTACCATCGTTTGATCCACCTTTACATTAGACCAGTTGGGACTTGATGCATAACGCAGACCGCTCCTCGTATAGTAACTCACTGCGATATTCACAATAATCCCTATTTATTTGCGCATATCAAAACATGAAGGACACAGGGGTTCGAATTATGAGGCTTCGTTCTGGTTCTCCAGAGAGCAATATCATATGAGAGTCTGTTTTTGGATTTTTTTTTTTTTTTGCAACACTGAGTGTTTGGTCAATCACAAATCTTGGCACAGGAGCTTTATTTATAAGGGCCATTAGAGGCTGATGTGTATGAGCGCAAGTGCAAGAGCGTGGCAGGGGCAGGTGCAGCGAAAACACTCTCCCGCCCCGACCATTTCCACCTGACACTGATTTCTTCATCTGACAGTAATTTCAGCCCTCCCAGTTAATGAACAATGGAATAAATGGGCTTAAATTTGGGAGGCAGAAGTCAGTTTAACATAACCACTGCCATCAACGCTGACATTAATTGCTCCCTAATTCTGGCAGTCGTGCCTCCGAGAGGCCAAGAGGAGAGAATAAGTGTGTGAGGAGAAAATGGATATGAGACCCTGACACAGTGGAAGAGTGACAGCAATGGCCAGGCACTTGTACAGAAAAGAGAAGCGCTATCTACCGTGCCAGCGATGTAAAAGTGTGCCGAATTAGCACTGACCTCACGACTGGCAAGATTCAATATTTCATAAAAAAAATTATTTTATTGTATGACCACCATTTAGCAACCCAATAGCATGAAGGGACATCTTGTCTTGTAAGCGTGGTGATGTAAAGTGATGGTAAGTAGCTAAAGTAAGCCTCAACAGTAACAGAACTCGGATTATAGCTGATGGTGTCACTGCCCTGCTGTAGGAAAGGAAAAACGCTTCATCAATCCTCCATTCTGTGTTCCCTCTAAAGCTACGAGCTTTAGCAAAAAAATGCCTGATGCTAGTGCAAAACTAGTTTTATGGACTAGCATATGAGTAGATACAAGAGAAACAAACGAAAAAGAAGGTCTGGATTTAACCCTCAAAGCTTGATTGTGCATCTTTATATTAGTATCACGAGGTTGAACCAATCCCTTGTTGACGTCTGGGTCTGCATAAGCAAACGAGTTTGTTCATTAGCATAACAATGAGTAAGTAAAACCAGATTTTGTAACAAATATGCTCTGATTCCCTGGTTGCCCAACCAAAGGGCCGGGAACCAACTCATCTTTGCAGGCAGACATCAACCTCCTGCCTAATTAATGAAGTGGCCATGTCCAGCAAAAAGGGCAATCGTATGTCGTTACACATGGCCCACTTTCGGCCACTTTTTTTTTCCTTCCTCCATACTTATTCCCTGAGCACATCTCTGTCAAGTCCAGCCATTTGCGGTTCCTTTACCGAGCCATTAAATGTGGCCTCTACCCAGGCTGGTTCTCCAGAGACGGGATTCGAATGAAGCCAGGAACTCTGACAAGAAGAAGATTCATCCCTACTCAGAGTCTTGGATAATGTTGCTGCCCTTTAATGGCTGCGAAGAGGGCAGACTTGAGTCAAGGGTAATTTTGCAGACAAGAAAGTGTTATGAATACTTTAACATAACGTGCAGTATATTTAGGTCGTTCTATCTTCCCAGCCCATGCATTCTGAGTTCCATGTGGCAGGGCAATTATGCATCATTACACTGAGGAGTTGGTGAACCAAGGCTGGGAAAGCTTGAGATGCTGAGCAGACCGCCTTCTATCTCCTTCTATCACCACAATTTTAAACACTTAGAACACAGCAGTGGTCGGCTGGTAGAATGTAGCATTCACTGTCATGACAGCAGGGTTGGAGAAGTTCAAGGTGCTCGCAGAGCGAAGGGTCACGTTGGCCCAGAAGCCTCCAATCTGGTGATCCGGTTGCTCTTTGACCCGATCATCTGGTTCTGGCTGTCCAAGTGCGTTCACGCTCTGTTTCCTGATACGCTAAGACAAAGGGGCCAAGATACGGATCTGACTGCTAGTGCGTGCCGAGCAAACACAAATGATTCCCAACCCCCTGAGCTCTGACAACTTCCGCCCATGAACCATGCGAAGGTGCCCTGTCAACATTCACAAACATGCCTACTGCAAAAACAAGATAGACCATACTCGAAATCCTGCTCTGCTTTAAAATGAAAATGCAGTCAAATCTCCTTATTCTCCTCCTCACACGCTCTGAAGTGCACCTCAGTCTTCCCTCAACCCAGTGGATGAAAAGCATGTTGTTTGTGTCTGCATATTTCATATGCAGATTGCATAGTGCAGCAGGGCCATATTAAAGGGCTAAGCATTTGCTTTTTTGCATAGTTTTTAGGACCCTAGCCTCGAGCCAAGCCTGATGCTTAGTGCCCGGGCAGGACAAACAGTACAGCTTCAAGGTGGCACAGTGCAGTCTGAATCAGCGCTCACCTCACGCCCCGCCAGTCCCGAGGGCATCTGCGCCAAGTCCGCCTTTATTTCCACCGCTGCCACAGGAGCAAAAAAAAAAGAAAGGAAGGAAGGAAAAAAGGCACTGATGCCGATGCAGGGATTTGAATAATTCTGCATCATAGGCACACAACAACAGAGGCAGGGAGGTGGGGGCAAAAAAAAAACTATGGGAGCTCAAATTTCGCAAGGCATCTCTTCTTTGCTATGCTGAGGCTTACCATGAAAGCGGCAGGCCACGTTTCAGGTGCAGCGGAGAAAAGCTGATAAAAGCAGGCGTGGGATTACACTCCATGACCAAAGACATTCATCTCTCCCATTTTCTTCATTTCTTCTTCTTCCTCTTCTTTTTTTTCCAATGGCATCCTTTAGCTTTCTTCTGTCAGCTCATCAGGGCAGAGCCACTCAAGCAGAATGCCTCAGCTTTGCTTGTATAATTAGCTGGACAACTCTTTCACCTTGCTGCACAGATAGCAGAGTGTATGTCTCCTGTCCCCTGAGGCATGTTAACCCCCCTCTCCTCCCCTCCACCCTGTCTCTTCCCTTCTCTTTCGCAACACAAAAAGCACAAACCTTGTCCAAATCCCTATACACTCCAACACTCAATCACCCCCCAACGCTACCCTCCCACCCCAAAAGACTGGAAAAAAACCAGACCTTCAGTAAGAAATATCTCACACTTGTCCAACCAGCACATAGCTCGGCAAAACAATGCCACGTTTTACCAACTCAATTAAAAGATCTTGGTGTGGCAGGTAGTATCACATTAGTGCAGAGGAAGTTCAGAGGAATCATGTTAATGCAGAGGCTTTAAGCATGATAGGCTACGCTGTTCAGCAGGTGCAGTGCTGAACTGATAACCCCCTGACCCTGCTGCCAGTCCTGCTGTTATTGACCCAGGTTGCCCGGCTAGTAGTTCCACTTACGGTACCTTGCAGACAGAATTGCTGCGCCAGGTACAGGTCCACCTGCATCCGTACTAATGCTATCTTAGTCATATTCATTTGTAGCACATGCTTATCATTGGCCATAGTTCTTGCAATGTTTCCTGAACCTTTAGTTCTTGCTGTACCTCATCAACATCTGACAGTGTAAGAGCTTGTACGGTTGTGTTGGGCATTCAGTTTTCATTCATTACTTGTTGTTTGATGGGCGGCATGGGGAACTAGTGGTTAGCATGTACACTTTAAAGCAAGAAGGTTCTGGATTTGGGTCCCAGACTTGGGGAGGGTATTTCTGGACAGAGTTTGCATGTTCTTCCCTTGATTGTGAGGGTTTCTTCAAGGTGTGTGTGTGTGTGTGTGTGTGTGTGTGTGTGTGTGTGTGTTGGTCCTGCAATGAACTGGCAAGCTGATCAGGGTGTAAGATGGGGTTCAACCTTTGCTTGACCCTAGTAGGATTAAGCAGCTTAGCAAATGAAGCTACCTTCATCAAGGCTTTAACTTGTGGCGCCAATATTTGAATTATCAATCTTCTAATTGGCAGCCCATATTCCTACTATTCTTACTATTGAACTACTGTCTTTAATAGTTTCATACGGACTGACAATTACGTGAGGTTTAACCTTGATCTAAAATGATAACACATCAATATTGAAGGGGGAAGGCAATGCCACCAATTTGTCATGATTCCCAGTATACATGCGTTAAACCAATGCTAACTAGATTTAATATCTTTAAGGTTTTTTCAGTCACAAACACTTAAGGGCATGGACAAAGAGTGATGAACATGGAAAAGATGTTCCAAATTTACTTTTGCTAACTGAAACCCTATGTGTTTATTCTTCTCTTGTTGTCAAAGCCATTGCTCGAGTCTGGGACAAATGCTGTGTTTGCTCAAAGAGAAGGGTTTGCTTAAATGAGAGGCATGTGGTGATGATGACGGACTAAATTTCCACCCAAGACCATCTTCTCTGATGACATCTTTCCGTACAAAGGTCAGTAAAGGTTGTGTCATCTCGAAAGCCATTGTACTAGAGCCTACACTGCCTCTTTTCTCACCAGATTTCTTTACCGGAGCTTTAAGGTATGTTTGGGATCATTGAGATCATATATCATAATAAAAACATTTTGGGAAACAATGTACTGTAGATACAATGTATATACTCTATGGAATCATATCCAAAATGATGCTCTGCTAAAGGCACTATAATTTTATTTCCTTCATCCGTTCATTTGATGAGCCACTTAATCTTTACTAGGTTCATGGGGAGCCGACACTGGGCAAAGGTCTAAATCAGGAGTGCTCAGTCCTGCTCCTGGAGAGCTACCTTCCTGCATATGTTCGCTCCAACCCTAATCATGCCCACCTGACCATCCAGTCATCTAATCAAGGCTTCAGACTTTGAAATGGAGACTTCATTTCAGGTGGGCATGATTAGGGTTGGAGCGAACATATTCAGGAAGGTAGCTCTCCAGGAGCAGGATTGAGCACCCCTGGTCTAAATAGTTTGGCACACACAACTGTTCACACTTACACTCATGAATAGAGACAATTAGCCTAGTGTTCATGTCTTTGGTCTATCGGTGGAAACCAGAGCACCTGGAGGAACCCACACAAGCACAGGAGAACATGCAAACTCCAAACAGAAACATCCTCGTCAAGCCTGGGACTCAGGAGCCAGAGTCCTTCTCGCTGTGAGTCGGACACGCTAACCGCTACTTCACTGTGCCTTCCCATTGTTACGGAATATTCTATTGGGGAATTCACCAGGTCTTCAATATATGATTTTTTGAGGATGCTATCAGTTGCTGCTATTCATTATGTGAATTTGGAGCATGGTGTTCAAACATTATTTATGTTTGGAAATTAGGGCAAAATTGACTTTTTGTAGAGCATTTCCAACCTATCCTGTAGATAAGACTATTTTTACTCACCTGGTCCAGTCATCCATGTTCTTCCACATATAGCCCCTGAGTGACTTTCCAACTTCAACTCATCAATACTGGGCTGAAGAGAACGTTCATTCAGTTCAAAGATATCTTGTCAACACTTGGCAAGACTTCACGATGGAATCAAGACTCGCCCGCGACGGATCAAAACTCGTCCGCGACGGATCAAGACTCGTCCGCGATGGATCAAGACTCACCCGCGACGGATCAAGACTCACCCGCGACGGAACAAGACTCACCCGCGACGGATCAAGACTTGCCCGCGACAGATCAAGACTCACCCGCGACGGATCAAGACTCGTCCGTGACAGATCAAGACTAGTTCGAGACTTGCCAAGACTCGAGTCTTGAAGAGTCTTGACAAAAAGTCTTGGAAGTGTCACAGGAATGCCTCCTGGGTTTGCTAATGCCCAGCTCTATTGATGTTTCTTTTCCCAGGGAGGAAGCTATGTTAACCCCTCAACCCCACCCTTACCTCTTCCAACAGCCAGAGAAAAGGCATGCAATTCTTTGTCAAGCCTGCATCAAACAAGAAACATGTACAGGGGCATTTTAATGGGGGCATCATTGTGGTCGGGGTAAGAGCAAGGGAATGCTGGGATGGTTGTCTGGCTGGGTGTTTGTGCCCAGGGAGACTCTCCTCTCTGAGCACAGCTTGAGGCCGAGCCAACGTGTATGGGCGTTGACCCCTGAGGTCATGCACTGGGTGCGAATTCAAAAGCTTGACATCTGTTGCCTGGCTTTTGGATCGAGGAAAGAAAGAAAGGCTTAGGCCGCTTGTCAGCTAAACACTGGTTCCTGGGTGAAATAATACCACAGCAAGCAACCTAGACCACAATTTAGCCTTTTTTTTGTTTTGTTTTGTTTTGTTTTTGTTTTTGTGCCTCAGCCTGTGTGCCTATAAAGACTGATTAACTGAATAGGGAAAGTAGGGTGAGTTTAGTTGTTTTGTGAATTTCATCCTCTTGTGGGAAAAAGCCAGATGAGTGGAACCTTTTTTTTTTTAGGAGGAATAATTGTTTTCATCAAGATTGCACAGAGTGGACCTCAGTCAATACTGCAGGTCTTATCACCAGAAGCTACATGGAAGTTGTTGCTGTACCTCTTACCTTGTACTGAGGTTGAAAACGCTGTCAGTAATGACTTTATATATGAAATATTATGAGGTTCATCATCATAAAAAAAAAGTTTGGAGACTTTTATTATAAAAATGAGACTCTTCGCCTGTGTTATGGAGTGATCGATTTATATTATATTATAGTCCTCACAAGCTACTGTTTTGAGATGCAGAAGTGTGTAGTGGTTTCCTGACTCAGTTGGCATGGTGACAAGAGTGGAAAAGTGCCAAGTTAAATCCGCCACCTGAATCTCCCAAAAACTTGCTGTAATCTTCAGGCAATCTACGTATTAACACCAAACTTCCGCCTTGCTCTCTCTTTATTCCCGAGCCTCGGTCCACTCCCCCCTGCCGTTGCACAAAGGGCTTTTCTAACAGGATAAAGGGTGTGAAAACATGCCCCCGAATTCACTCGGAACTAGAGCTTTTATATTGCCTAACGCTTGGCATTTGTCTTTTTTAATTTAAAAAAGAAAATATCATGTAGTCCCCGTCACATACTGGGGATGTGGTGTGTCTGGTCCATGATGCGGATGATGAAAATAGAGACGAGAAAGATTTAGAGGGGGTAACCTGGCATGATTAAAAGACCGTATTGAAATGACATGGTGATAGGAACATGTTCCACCTCTCAGAGTCAAAGGGCTATGTTTTTAGTATCAAGTATTGAACGTGATATTCTTGACAGTCCCTTTTCATAATAAATGATAACGCATACTCAGACCGATGTTAAATTAAAGGTTTAGCAGTGACATTTTGTATTTGCAGCCTTGTATTGCACATCGGTTTTTTTTTTCTTTCATGGCAGTACAACCTGAATAAATTCATGAATATTATGGTAGTTGGGATAACGCCAAACCTTACCATGCTTTCACCTTCTGGGTTTATATGGCATTGAGATATAAATTAAATCTTTTTTGTGGGTGGCATAGTGGTTTGTGCTGCAGCCTCACAGCAAGAAGGGTTCGATTCCCAGGCTGGGCATTTTTTGTGTGGCGTTTGCATGTTCTTCCTGTGTTTCTGTGGGTTTCCTCTGGGTACTCAGGTTTCCTCCGACAGTCCAAAAACATGCACAGTCGGCTAATTGGCTGTTCCAAATCTCCTTTAGGTGTGAACGGTTGTACGAGTTGGCGAGGTGTCTAGGGTGTACCTTGCCCTCACCTAGAGTTGGCTGAGATGGGCGCTAGCCTCCACGTGACCTTAATTAGGATTAAGCAGTACATAAAATGAATGAATGAGTGACATTCAGACGGCGTCTAATTCCACAAACCCAGGTGCTCATAGGTGTTTAATGTGCATTCATGGTTCAAAAATGTAGATCATTTTGGATTATTTTTCATTATTTTTTTTGCCTGAACCACCTTCGCTATCAAACACCCAGGAGGCATCCGTGCCAAATGCCCAAACCACCTCAATTGGTTCCTCTTGGCACATGGAGCACCCACTCTGCTTTAAACTTCTCCTGGATGTCCAAGTTCCTTACCCCGTCTCTAAGGGTAAGCCAGGCCATTCTTTGGAGAAATCCCATTTCTGCCAACTGCACCTATGAGTTTGTTTGTTTGTTTGGTCACTACCTACAGCCCATCCCTATATATGAGGGTAAGAACGTATCTCGGGGTTAGGATGGAGAACCATTCCTCCAAAAGATTTTCCGTCAAATTTTGAATGAGATTTGGGTGTGAAGGTCAGAGCATGTGATTTACATCTACTCATTCAGTGATTCATCATGCCTTGTAGATGGGGTGGAGTCATCCTGGCATAGGCCACACCCACCAGTATAGGGATATTCCATGACTGGATGGTAATCAATCAAAGGAATTCCGGATTGCTTTGCAGGGACTCTTTCTTATAAGGGAACACATCGAGGCGACTAGAGAAAAAAATGATGACGCCCTTCTCCCAGTGCATAACAAAGCTACACAGTTTATAATCTCCTTTCCCACATGTGTGCATTTGCAAAATATTTTAATAAAAGCACTTAAATCATGTAGATTGGATAGCCACATTTTAAGACACGAGCTGTTAAGCAAATGGAAACATCGGTCAGTTCCTGGTTCTTCCAAAAAACCCAGGGTCCCAAAGTGCTCGTGTTTACATCTTGGCTCAACACTGCAGCGCTTACTTTGAAAAAATTATTTTCTCCAGAGCTTTCTACCAAACATACAAACGTAATAGATGATCCAAGGAGACACTTCCTGAACAAGTCACCCGGAAATAAAGTTGTTCAATTCCTAGAAAGCTGAACAGCAGGTCACGCCGACAGCATTCCTTAACACGGCTCTGACACTTCGGGTCAGGAGTACAAGTAGAACTCGGATCTCAAATCACAACCTCCGGTTTCAACCCCAGAGCTGTAGAACAGCAGGGAGCATCAGAGGTAAACAGCAACCCATATCTGAATAATATATTTATACATTCAGGTTGTTGGAGGGGAAAAAAACAGCTCTCCAGCACTCTTCAGTCTGTCCTGTACTGCAGCTCTTTTTATTCAGTTGACAACTCACCGGGAGCCGGCAGAGTGCAAGGTGAGCAGCTTATCACTGGTGTGTGCCCATGTCTGATTCACAGCAAAACACACATGGTGAATATCCTGCAAGAGACAAGCTTGAGTAGATTGCTGCACTCGGGTAATAAAATATCGCAAACTTTAAACATCGTGATTAAACCCAAGAATTTCTAAAGTGGAAAGAGAAGAGTCAGGATAGAGTGGGTGAAAGGCAGGTAAAAAGGGGATTAATCAGGAAATACACCAAGAGGTCATGGGACGTTGGGAGTTTATGATATTCTCATAACCAAACCCTGACTAATCATTTTCCATATTTAGCTACAAGGCAGCTACTTGCACCAAATATGAAGCTAATTATAATGGGAATTTCAACCATTTTAGACCAAGTGTCTGTTCAGTCTTTTAGTGATCGCCTCAACTCATTAAAAAAACCTGATGCACGATTATTACACCTATTTCTGGGTAACTGTGTAAATTGCAATCGATTATTCATTTATTTATTCATTCATTTTCTGAATCACTTAAAGCCAAACATAACCCTATTTTAAAACTTTCCCAATTGAAAGAATGAACATAATAAAGTCTTAACCGTGCAAGTACTTTAGGAGTATGAATGTTTTGTGTAGAAATAAAATCCTTTTAGTTCACTTTTTTTTCAGTAGAGGGCGCCGCC
>JAQNCB010000023.1:19329500-19343103 GCA_030068295.1 Euristhmus nudiceps | reverse complement strand
GTGTGTGTGTGTGTGTGTGTGTGTGTGTGTGTGTGTGTGTGTGTGTGTGTGTGTGTGTGTGTGTGAGTATGTGTGTGAGTGAATGCTTATGAATACAAGTAGCTGAATTTTATCATAAGTGTGGGTTGGAAACAAGAAAGAATGAATATCCATTAACTTTGAGCATTTCAGGATGCCCATGGATCCAGTGAATGATGCATAATGTTTTTGTAGTAGTATGTCTAGCCTATATGTGTGAATATGCACGAGCTGTCAAATTTCTTTAAAGAATACACTCGGAAAAAAAACTACTTCTAGTATTTAAATGCATCTGAATATTAATAAGCAAACAAACAGCAGCAGTGTTTCTATCTCATAACCAACTGGTTTGTGTTGCTTTCTTAAACATGTTTCATGCCAGGATCAGTCCTTATTTTTTTTTTCCTTCAACGATGGTCACCGGCATCAGATCAAGCGATCATATAGTGTCATGGATTCCTGAATCATGTCTCGTGGATAATGGTAACCCGACATGTTTTGACCCACCCAATCATCATTCACATCTTAGCATGTTATCAGGGTCAAGAAATTACCAATCATGGCTACAGAAGGCGTGTCAGGAAAACACGTGTTGTAGGATTCGGGAAAACTGGGCAAGATCATGTGACCCTCCAGCATCAAACCAGTCAGACGTCACTGGAGTGCATTTTAAGATACATGAATAAATACATTGGTATGTCAAAATGATTGACTTTTACATCTTTTATTTTAAAAGGCTTGAAAAATATTGAAGCTTCTATGATTAATTATTTATGTATATATATATATATTTTTAATAAATTCATGCTGTATATGCATTAAACCTGTTTAATAAGGGAATGCATTGCATGAGTGAAAACTGGCATCTGAGAATGTCACAAAATCAGATTTTTTTGCTTAAAAATATTTCTTAGGTTTTTTTTTTATAAAAAAAAAGAAATAATGTGAAAATAAAATATGTGCGCTGTCAAAGACATTTATTCAGAAGCCTTCTACTCGATCATTTGACAAAGGGCGGCGACCTTTCAGCTTTTGCATTTGAATTTAAGTGGATTTAAGCATATAAATACAAAAAAAAAAAAAATTAAAACATGATATTCATTCTGACAGCCCTACTGTGTGTGTGTGTGTGTGTGTGTGTGTGTGTGTGTGTGTGAGTGAGAGAGTGAGGGAGAGAGAGAGAGAGAGAGAGAGAGAGAGAGAGAGAGAGAGAGAGAGAGAGAGAGAGAGAGAGAATGTGCATGTGCATGTGTAAGAGGTGATTAAGGCCCTGCCCTGGAACTTGCCCTGACAGTGCCGCAGTGATGGATGGTCCTGTATATCTGTCATTAGGCAGCAGCCTGGCCCCTGGCACCCGGGCATGGCTCTTAAATGTACTCATACCGTGCTGTCCCCCAATGCTGCTGTTCATTTCAAGGTCAATTGCCTCGATGTTGCACAAGGCACAAAACTTTCACATGAAACTTGCCTCTCATTACCAGTCGTGGTTTGGGTGATAGGCTGTGTGCATGTGTGTATGTGCGTGTGGACAAGTCGAGCCTACAAAGAGGAGTTCGGTCCGTTATTCAAACTTTACCTTTCATACACGCAACAGACGTGCTCACATTTACCAATTAGGACATTTTGGTGTCTGTGGACCATAAATAAGGCTTGAATAATGACCAAACAGCAAATTATACTGGACACAGAGGCTGCGACAGACAAACACTTACAAAACATCAATACAGGTGAGAAGCAAACAGACACAGATACTTTCAAAGATACAGAGTCCTCTGTGTGAACCTACAGTCGAATGTAAGACTATATTCTTATGTGTCAGGGTCAGTGTGGAATTTTGAGCATTCAGTGTGTGCACTCTGTAGCCAAGGGTTAGAAGTCATGACCGGTTCTTTTTATCTGACCATTATTTTTACCAAAACTATCTCTCACACACACACACTCACACACACACACACACACACACACACACACACACACACACACACACGCAGGCACACGCACCGTTATTTGACAGCACCTTCAGGCACCAAAATAGCTGCACACATACATTATATTCATTCATTCATTTTCCGAAACACTTAAACCTAATTAGGGTCGCGGGGAGGCTGGTGCCCATCTCCGCTGGCTCTCGGCGAGGGCAGAGTACACCCTGGACAGCTCGCCAGGCCATCGCAGGGCAGAAACAGGCTGACGGCTATGCAGCTACTCTTGACGAAGGTCAGCAATGGTTCTTTTACATGCCTCTCACTACAGACAGTGAGAGACATGGCTGGCATTTGATTACCCCGTTAGCTGCACTGGGGGGACAGCAGTGACAACCGTTGACTGCAGGACTTGAACCCCCAACCTTGGAATCGGTAATCCAGCACTTTACCACCGGGCCTCCACTTCCCCTTAATTGAATAATAAAATCAATTTAAAATACGGCATAAGAATTCATAGTGAACAGAAGTTATATTATTCATTACTCATCACTATTTTTGTAGCTGTATTACAACTCTGACTAGTACAGTATAGCTCTCGTGTATTTCATTTGTCTCTTTTTAATTGTGGATTGTCCACCAGGATAACAATGAATCAACCACTAACTGAAAAAGTTCCACAACAGCAGCACATGTGGGCTCAGAGTAGATCAAACAGATGGATGGATGGTTGGATGGAGAAGTGGATAATCGATGGATGGATGGATGGTTGGATGGAGAAATGGATGATCGATGGATGGATGGTTGGATGGAGAAGTGGATGACAGATGGATGGATGGTTGGATGGAGAAGTGGATGACAGATGGATGGATGGTTGGATGGAGAAGTGGATGATCGATGGACGGATGGTTGGATGGAGAAGTGGATGACAGATGGATGGATGGTTGGATGGAGAAGTGTATGATCGATGGATGGATGGATCAGTAAATGAAAAGGTGATGGGTGGAGTGATTAGATTAGAAGAATCGACTGAGTGAATCGATGGACTGGCGTTATGAAGGGAAGATATGGAAATAAATACAACGTATCACATGGACGGATGGAAAAATGGGTGATGAAGAGATGGATAGATCAATTATGATGACTGCACTGGATGAATGGATGAACTGGATGGATAAAGAGATGGACTGGCTAAAGAGCAAGATTGAAGATTAAATACAATATTCTGGATTGATGTAGTGGATGGAGGGATGATTGCAGGGGGAGATGGATGGGTGGATGAAGAATATTTTGGTAGTATGTTTGTATGAATGGTTAGAAAGGGGTAGATGAATGGATGCACAGATGAATGAGTAGACAAATGACGGTGTGAAGCTCATTACACTCATGGATATGAAAGGGGTATAAATGAGTGAGTGAGTGATGATGACCAAAAGTGTGGTGAACGAATGCCACATCACGACACTGAACTCTGTTCTGCTAAATATGACCCTCACACAGCTGCAGCTGATTTGAGTTTCGCCCCACTGAGGATTCAGGGTTACGTGTTACTCGGAGACTGTGTGTTGCACGAACTCTTGAGAGAGCAATAACACATAGGTCAGTGATGTCAGCCCCAATTTTCTGCAACTGTTCTCGGGAATTAATCTATCCTCTCTATTTACATTTCCTAATGATTTATATATAAATAATTTCTTTACTTGGTCAGCTTTTGTGCAATAAATATCCAATATTAATGGGCTTTCATTTAATTCGTTAAATCAACCATTAATAACAGTGCTCTCACAAGGTGTTGATTAATTTTTCTATTACAGAATCTCTGTAACTCATTGGGAAAGCAAGGCTGAAATAATGTTTTTGATAATCAAAGCTTAGTAAGTACCGTATTTTCCGCACTATAAGGCGCACCTAAAAGCCTTAAACTTTCTCAAAAGCCGATGGTGCGCCTTATATATGGATCATTATTGATTAATCATGGCTACCGTAGTCAGGGTGTTAAAGTCAAACCTAGCCCTAAAACGAAAAGCTGAGGTTTAGTCGACTAAGTGTAATCAAAAATAATATGCGTCATGAAATTTTTAGAATTTTTATACTAAGAGCGTAAGCAGAAAAAAAAGTTATAAAATCGGCGATTTTGCTGACACGTGAGCACGGCCATATTTTATTTGCTGATGATGTACACTACTGTATTCATTGAAGGTGCGCCTTGTACTCCAGTACGCCTTATAATGCGGTGCGCCTTATATATGAAAACAGTTTTCAGATGGGCCATTCATTAAGGGTGTCCCTTATAATCCGGTGCGCCTTATAGTGCGGAAAATATGGTACTGTATTTTGAAACCATGCTATTATTTAGCAAAAAATCTCCAATGTCAGAGATTTGTAACAATTAATTTTCCCCTGGGGGGACGTGTCAAAGCAAGTGCCAACTTTGTTATCTGTTATATTTGCATTATTACTTTTTTTAGTAGAGAGAGAGAGAGAGAGAGAGAGAGAGAGAGAGAGAGAGAGAGAGAACGAGAGAGAGAAAGAGAGAGAGAAAAACAGAGAGAGAAAACAAAATAAATAGCTAAAAGCATTCGCTAGGAACATATTCAGCAGTCAAGACCTGCTGATATCTCATAGTGTGAAAGATACTTTTAAAAAATTTGGATCAAGAATTTGAGTGTAAAATTTAATGGATTGTGACTTGCGCAATACCCCGCCTCTCAAATTCATCAAATATTTGTTTGTTGCATCAACAAACAGACAAAGCAGTGGTGACAGAGACATAACCTCCTTTGTGGAGGCAAATAAAAACCTTAAACGGCCTTCACACAACAACAAATTGAAGAAAAGAACATGAACGAATTGCAAAAGTTCGAATACACAAAAATACACACAAAATTCTCAACAAGCTGATTTCCAAGTGCTGGAGAGAACGAACTGACAAATAAACAAAATTGAAACAAAAGCAAAACAAAATTGATTGGCAACTTATCGTTAACAAACCAGACCAAGTGCTGAACAAATATTAATAGATGTTTTAACAGATGGATAACAAGCTGTGCGCCCGTTCTCCATATCATCCATGGATATAAAGCGGTCTTGTCATGTTTGTACGTTCACGCAGTGATTCAACATCTACGTCAAGTTCATGCCACGAGTTCTGAAGATGGGATGAGAGAGCCCAGAGCAAGCAACAATCCCTCAGGCAAACATGCATGGTGCCATCTCCACCACCCACACCTTCACCTGAAGTAGCTGCTATATATCAAGAAGCCTCAAGATCCAGGTCTCCGAGTCCCAACTTTTCACCAGCCTCTGACAGAAACATCTCTCCTTGTCCATCCAAATGTCTCTCGTGCCCCAACATCATCATCATCATCATCATCATCCAGTCGGGAAGAAAACAAGCCATGAACAAAGAATTCAAGCTCAGGTGTGTGGATGATGGTAAGGTAACACCTGTTAGGCTTTTCACACCCGAGCCCAGTGGCTCATCAGTGCCGGTGCTTATCCTCGGTTTCTGTAGCGTGAAGCGACTAGGAGTTCAACTCCTCCTGGATGGGACGCTCATCCATCACAGGTTCCCTTCCCAGTATTTTTACTGGTCCCCATTTATGCTGGGTGAACAGAGGCACACTTGCGGTTAAGACCTTATTCAGAGGTCTTAGCATGGTGGGGACTAACTGGGATACGAACCTACAACCTCTTGATCATGAGCCCAGCACCCTAACCACTACGCCACCAGCCCAGCGTCTGGATGATGAGCACAAAGTCCACTTTAAGACAAACTATCCTGGGAAGGACAAATGTGGTCGTACTGGTAACTGGATGCAGTTCTACTTCGGACTAACAAGATTTTCCCAGAGCACATCAAGAGCTCTTTCTGCGTATGGGCTGCTCATTGGCATAGGTCAAAACTTTTATGCATACAGAAAAAAATAAAAGAAAAATCAGATGAACAACAACATACAGGAACTTTTTAAAACAAAAAAATGTAAACAAAATCAAAATGAACTTCAGCGTATGGCAGCGAATGGCAAAAATCGTCCATATGCTGGTATCCACCGGGCTAATTCGTTACTGTGTGAAGGCTGTTATAGTGGAAAATTTCTGTAGAATAAGAAGAATAACCTACTGTGACGCATACATTTATAGAAAACCAATAAACTTAGGGATGATTAAAGTAAAATAGGCTTACCTTATCATTGATTCATTTCTTATAGCTGTTCCAGCATCATCTAAAGTACGTTAAGTTTTCCTTCAATCTCGCACCATCTCTGATTAAACATTTTGCCATATAGTGGATCTGGATAGTTTCTTTAAGGACTTCTTTGAACTCTTTTGGCACAGAATCTTTCTGCCTCCACCTTGTTTCAACTAAAAGGCGGTTTCACCGGATAAAGAAAGTATATAAATGTAAATTAATTCAGAGAGACATTCAGCTTGGCCAAAAGCACAACGTTCATGAGCAAGTTGCCTGTTGTAGCGGGCTTTTCTTCTGGTCTTGGAAGTTGTCCAGCAGGGCAAGGAATAAATTATATCAATTTCTGGGAGGTAGTTATAGTGCAAACAAACAGAAATTTGCTAATGGCTGGATTTCTTCCCACCCAGCGAACCTTTCTGTTGTGCTAGCTTTGATTAACAGTTGGTGGTCATTTAGTGCCAGGTGTACCCACTCAAAAACCAGGAGTGATGCATGGTGATGCCGGTGGTATTGGCAGACAAGAGGTAGACGGCGTAATCATCTCAGGTGTAACTAAATCCTAATTACAACAGACTGATGTAAAGGTGTTTTGTCAGTGTAACTGAAATATTTCCAATGGATATGGTCTGATTGAATGGGAAAGAAAAACACAAAGCGTTAGAGAGCGAGTTGTTTGATGTTGCAAAGATGCATTGTTGTATTAAGAAAAGCAAAGATTTTGGCGAAGTAAGCTCCAGCAAGCTTAAGCTGAGTACTTTGATCTTGACTCATCATGGCTTGTTCTCCCAGCCCCCATCTGGACTCACTTTTCTTTGGTCTGTTTTGCATCTCCTTCACTGGTTCTTTTACAGCCTCGAGAGCAGTCGTAAAATGAGTCTACTCAAGCACCATTCCCAATGACCGAGGATCTGCTCACTTCTGCGTGAGTCCTGCACTGTAAGGACAACAAACGCGATCATAAACCTGGGTGTTTCAACAACACCAATGAGGAGCTCATATTAGACATGTTTGTATGGGGAATAAACCAAGTGAGTGGCATACCAGTGAAAGAGAGTCTAAGAAAAAACAAAGTGAACTTTTGATGTGTTCCATTTTTAGTAGGAAGTCTGGATTTCTAAGTCTCAAGTCAGAAATATCACTTGGAATGCACACTAATGTTGGATTCTTGACTTGGAAAGTTGGCAGAACATCACCATCCCTGATTACAAAATCCAAGATGGCTGCCCCAAGCATCACCAGAATGAAAGCTATAGAAGTGCTGTTTATTAGCACTTCTGGTTTTTTGCATCTGATTAAATCAGTCATACACACAGTACTGCATCATGTGCCATTATCAACTGGTCTTGCTAAGAATATCTAACAATGGCTAACATGGCTAGAAGTTGCTGGTATTAGTATCACAACTTCTGTACTTGAATGCAATCAAACTGGCTGTGACGTTATTCCCAGTTCTGAACTCTGACTTCTGAGGTAACTGTAACAAATCATTTGCTAGAATAAAGTTAATGAAGTATGATGAGCCAAGATGTGTTTGCGAAGTGATACGATAAGTAAGAAAAAACCTAGTGGTAAGCCGATTTAGCATTGTTCAAGGTATATACACTGCTGAAAAAAAAAAATAAAGGGAACACTCAACTCAAACAACACCTCCTGGACTCAATGAATGACATATTGTGGATGGAAATCTTTGTTCATTACATCGTGAAATGTGTTGAGAACAAAACAATTCAGAATCACACTCAAAATCAAAGTCGAAAATCAGATAACAGGCTGCTCCGACTTCTGTGGAGATTCCTCAAGACAAATTAAAGGGAGCCTCAGTAGTGTGTGTGGCCTCCACGTGCCTGTATGCACTCCCTACGTCTGGGCATGCTCCTGCTGAGATGACGGATGCTCTCCTGGGGATCTTCTCCCAGACCTGGATGAGAGCATCAGTCAACTCCTGGACAGTCTGTAGTGCACGAGACATGATGTCCCAGATGTGCTCAATTGGATTTAGGTCTGGGGAATGAGCAGGGAAGTCCATAACTGCTGTCACACTCCAACCACATGAGGCCAAGCATTGTCATGCATCAGAAGGAATCCAGGGCCCACTGCACCAGCATATGGTCTCACAATGGGTCTCAGGATCTCATCCCGGTACCTAATGGCAGTCAGGGTACCCCTGGCGAACACATGGAGGGCTGTGCGTTCCTCAAAAAAGATGCCTCTCCAGCCCACCAACAAACCGGTCATGCTGGAGGATATTGTGGGCAGCAGAACGTTCTCCACGGCGTCACAAAACGCTGTCACATCGGGTACATGTGTTTAAGGTAAACCTGCTCTCATTAGTGAAGAGATCAGGGTGCCATTGGCGAATCTACCAATCTCTATGTTGTCTGGCAAATGCCAACTGGACTGGGCTGTAAGTACAGGCCCCACTTGTGGATGTCAGCCCCTCATACCACCCTCATGGAGTTGGTTTCTGACTGTTTGAGCAGAAACGTGCACATCAGAGGCCTGTTAGAGGTCACTTTGTAGGGATCTGGCAGTGCCCCTCTTGTTCCTCTGTGCACAAAAAAGCAGATAACGGTCCTGCTGCTGGGTTGTTGTCCTTGTTTGGCCCTCTCCACGGCTCCCGGTGTACTGACCTGTCTTGACACTATGCTGGGGAGACACAGCAAACCTTCTTGCCATAATGCGCATTGATGTGCAATCTTGAATGGGCTGGACTATTTAGGCAACTTCTGTGGGTTATGGACACCGCCTCATAATACATTGAGTGGTGGGGTACGGCCAAATTGCAAAAGTGGCAAAAAATCTGCCCAAGAAGATGAGGACAGAGATATGGTCTGTGGTCACCACCCATCCTTTTATAGGGCTGTCTTGCTAATTGCCCCTCATTTCTACCTGTTGTCTGTGCCATTTGCACAACAGCAGGTGAAATTGATTCACAATTAGTGTTGCTTCAGAGCTGGGTGGGCTGCTACCCCAGAAATGTGATTGACTCAGAGTTACATTTGCTTGTTTATGTGTTCCCTTTATTTATTTTTTTTGAGTGGTCTATAAAGTGTGACCATTAGGCCTCTGTCATTTTCAAGGGACTATGGAGCTGCGCGCTGGTTTGGGTCTCGTCTGGTGGTACAACTTCAATTGGCCAACCCGAACCTGGAGTGGCAGTCTCTTCCGCACTTGGCACATAGGTAGACTGTGGATTGTCTGCTGGTCTGGTTTACAGCCTTTTGTCTCTGCCTCTTGGTCTCAGACTGCTCAATGAGGGCAGCATCGGACTTTGCGAGACCTGTTGTGACTGACGCCTACCAATGTGAGGCAGTGGCTTCCCAGGTGTTTAGGCTTGCACCCAGGTCATTCATGTCTCTTTTGCAAATGTCCTTGTAGCGCAGATGGGCTCTGGAATATATATAAAGTGCAGTGCATGGCTATGCAAATAAGGTAACAGGTATATATTGGTACTTGTTAGGAATCCCGGATGGGAACATGGAGTGTGTCTTTATTTATTCCACCGGAATAAACACACTGACGAGAAATACTGCGTAATCGCAACAAAACACCGAGACACGAAAAACAGGCAAGGAACAAAAACGAGCATGGCAAGATAAACGCAGAACATGAAGCTGGCAAGATACTACGAAACTAAGAATCTCTATCACTATGACACGATGAACTTGAACTCAAATTCGAACTTCAACTATGAACTTGCAACTATGAGCTTTCTTAGAAACTTTACGCTATGAGCCAGCACGGGAAACAGGAAGTCGAGACATTTTATAGACCAACTAGATCGGGCGCCGGGTGGGGAATCATTAGTGGAACAAGATAGAGGGCGGGGAGAGTACCGCCATAACCCGCGACAGCGCCAAGCAGAATCATGATAGTACTGGCATAGAACTTCTAGTACAGGGGTGCTCAATCCTGCTCCTGGAGAGCTACCTTCCTGAATATGTTCGCTCCAACCCTAATCAAGCCCACCTGACCATCCAGTCTTCTAATCAAGACTTCAGACTTTGACATGAAGACTTCGCTTCAAAGTCTGAAGCCTTCATTCGATGACCGGATGGTCAGGTGGGCATGATTCGGGTTGGAGCGAACATATTCAATAAAAGGTAGCTCTCCAGGAGCAGGATTGAGCACCCCTGTACTAGTATAACTTCACTTTCAAATTTTGAGCCACACCTCCTCGCGGAAAGAGAACTGACATTAGCATCAATAATTATTTTTTTCCTTTTTGTCCATTTTTATACATAGCAGTGCATCTTATAGTGTCAGAAAGCACTTAATCAAATCTGTTTGATAAATTGTTTGAGTAGAAAGGCAACTGAGCTGTAATTTATTTCTAATGTTAGTGTTGTGGCTCCAATTTTTGTGTAGAATGTCATAGCTTGAACCTCTTAAATACTAACAAATTCATTAAAAAATTTCTCCATGCTCTATTTATCGGAACTCTGCTAACATGGATCCTTCATATCGATTCGTACCACATGAGAAAGTGCAAAGGGCATCTACATGAACTAAGCATGCCTATACGTAATGAATGTGAAGGCCACTCTCTGGAAAGCATCCTTTATGTTTGACCAATGTCCTGTAACCGCTTCCCCATTCATTTATTTTTGTTTCCTCTACTAACTGGAAACAAAGGGCAGGCGTCTCTCGCCTCTCCATGGGGTTGGGAGGGGGTGTTTTCACTGCAAACAGGGCCAGATACAGGTGGGGTTAGCTTTGTCCAGATTCCACCAAGCATAGCTTTACCATGGGAGCTCTAATGACTTGACCTACAATAAATATTCTTCATTTTTCTCTCCTTCTTATTGCCACTGAATGAAAAGAAAAGCAATGGCACAGCAGGAGACAGAGGCAGTTAAGCTGGGTGACATTCGCTTCAAACATCACATAAACATGGCTTTGTTGTGACTGTTTCAATGACAAATATTATGTGCAATAAAACTTAAGACAATTCAACCGGAGCATGGCATCTTCTGTAGTGCTTGTAAAATGAAATCTAAAATATTGAATGTTCTACAACTTACATGAAAAGTATGATGTAACATGTGGGTTGTGTATTTTGAGATTACATTACTTTTACTTTTTAAACTTTCCAAAAAATGTCCGACAATTTTTTTCATTTGCTCTTTATTTTCTGTATTTAAACTCAAGACAGTAGGCTGCATTCCCAACAAACAAAAACCTCATCCATGCATCAGAAGCCGTCAGATCAACCTCGTAGTGACTGCAGTATTGTCTGTGCTATTCTCTGAAGTCAAATAACAGCCATTATGGAAGAACAGCAGAAGTGAACAGCCACAGAGGTCACATAAAATTGGAGCACTGTTTCAACTTGAGTCTGCTGGACAGATTTAACTCCGGACAAGAAGATAAGCTGTGCATAATTGAATTAATCCTGAGGGTACTGTAGAAAGGTTAAGATATAAATAGAAATTGGTAAAGTGACTGTATGTTATTTCGATTTACAGATACCCACTCACTTTCCAGGCATATTTTTTTTTGTTGGAAACAAAATGGATTCGGCCACAATGTCTCTCTGAGACCATTTGCTTACTCCTGAGGATAAGCGGTAAATGACCCAGCACCAGGCACAATAATCTGGAGAGCATAATCATCGGGCACATGCTATCTTGAGTTGCAAGATGGAGACCATCAACACAGTGTGTTTCCACCCTGTGATGACCTGGGGCGCTGTCCAGGGTGTACTCTGTCCTCGCCCAAAGTCGGCTGAGATGGGCACCAGCCTCCCTAATTAGGATTAAGCGATTCAGAAAATGAATGAATGAATAAATGAATGGATGGATGGATTGATGAATGAATGGGTGGACGGGATGGAGGGACAGATGAACTGGAGGTATAGAAGAAAGGATAAATATAATATTTTGGATTAATATCAGGATGGATGGATATATTAAATTTTGGATGGACAAAGTGGATAGATGGAGTGGATGAATGGATGAACTTGATGTATTGAAAGATGGGCTGGATGCATAGAATGAAGCTCCAAGGATAAATATAGCATTTTGAATGATTACATGGACAAAATGGATGGAAACTAGCTTAACGCTGGATGCTGGATGGATATAGTGGATGGATGGTTGACATGAGAAATCTGTAGACTACCTTATAATGAATGCATGGATGGATTTGCGCAACATCAGTGTGTACGTTTTACATTCAAAATTCTCTGCATTCTTTTTTTTATTATGGAAAACCAAAGCATGTTACACATGTGCAATTATATATTCATACCACAGGGAAACATAACCTGGTTAAAGGCAAGAATGAGGACTTGAAACAGGTTGGAAATTGTAGATGTGGAACCTGTTCAAGAAGAAGACCCTCTCATTTATTTTAAAACATTTTTGAGGGGGTGTCTGTTACCTTGGGCTCACACTGGGGCATGATGTCCATGAGCTCCACAATTTGAGAGAATTGTGCTGAGCGTGGGCGTTGGGGGATTGGGTTGTGATGATCTTGAGGGAACTTGGTGGAATCGTGATGATTGCTCTGATCATGACAAAATTTTTGACTGTCAAAATTTTCCCCACAATTATTCCGATGGATTACAATTTAACATCAATGATGATCGGACATGGGAAAAGGGCAGTAAAGCTTAATAGACATTAACAGAGCGTAACAGACCTTGATGCACCACTGTAGGGGATCTTGATGAACTTGGAAATGCGATTTCTTCATGCTTCATCTTTTGGATGCGAGGTGCCCTCTTTTTTAATTCTCAAATCACGCTCATAAATTGTCCGCACTCTTTTTAATCAGGGAGATTGTGGACATCCTGGCCCAGTGTAAACCTAGGGTTAATGTGCATTTAATTTTTGAAAAATATTGAAAATGTAAAAAAGTATTTATAAAAACAAAATGAGAGATGAATAATTTCTCTAACATGTCGTATTATTACGATATTTAATGAGTTTAATGTATGTTTATATAATAATTTACATTTTTCTATGAAAATTGCCAAAAAGTATGAAGTTGACTGATTGTTGAGAGATAGCCAGACAGACAGCACAGAGACACCTGACATGGACTGGAAGCCGGATACATTGTGGCTCAGCCATTCAGGCAGCGCTTAATATGGAGGCAATAAGATCATTAGTGTACCAGATGGTGGTTACATCATCCGATAGTTATTCACCGATAAGATGTGAGGAGCAGCTCTCACTTTCTTTTCTTCTCTGCAGTAACTGCAGAACAGACAGCACAGTGGTGGTGCTGGTGCTGTTTACTACATGTGGTTGGTTAATGCTGAACCGCTCTGACAGCTAACAGATATCATTTCAGATATTTTTGATGTACTGTAAACGTACTGAAAACTTTATCAGTTCCAGAATTTCAGAATGTCTTCAAGATTAAACCTGACATATTTATGATAAATAAATACTACCACTAGTAGTAGAAAAAAAACAAAACAAAGCAAATGAATGATAAAAATATCAAAATTATATATATA
>JAQNCB010000023.1:19095823-19107044 GCA_030068295.1 Euristhmus nudiceps | reverse complement strand
TGTGTTAATAATTTAACATATAAGTCGCACTGGAGTATAAGTCGCACCCCTGGCCAAACTATGTAAAAAAAAAAAAACTGCGACTTATAGTCTGGAAAATACGGTAGCTTACATGAATATGCTGTTGTTTCGCCTTGCTTACAGCATGTAATCGTCAAACCACTGTTTCAACACACTTGAGTAACGTAACATTTATTTCCATCCAATGTTGGATTCACTTCTCACCGACATCTTGAATTGATGAGGGGAAAACTGAACCACTGTTCTCCAGCACATCCCGAAAATTTTCAAAAGGGTTAAGATCAGGACTCTGGGGTGCCAATACATATGTGAAAATGATTCCTTATGCTCCCTGAATCATTCTTTCATTATTTAAGGCCTTGATTTTATATCTATGCCATCAGGGCAGATGTGATAGCCTGCTTATTCAGGACATTCAGGTCATCAGCTGACTTCATTTTATTGCCATGTTAATTGTTGCTGAGCCTCAACCGGACCAACTGGTGCAACAATGCCATGCATCAAGGCTAAATGCATTGCATGAAAATATCTGTGTGCAACTTTTTTTTTTTTGGCTGGGCTTTATATTTTATTGGTTTCAAGAATATAAAAGGTGGATGTGTTATACCTAAAAAGAGTTTGTTATTACAAACTAACACTAACAAACCACTGAACATTGTGTCTGACCAATCAGAATTGAGTATCCAAACAAAGCAGTATAATAATTTTCAATAACAGGAGTTTGGAAAGTAGCAATTACAATTAATGCACTTGTTGTCATTTATAGTAAGAGGTCCTTCTCAGGGATGTGTGTGGTGGACTGTTGATGTGTTTTGATTTTTTGGAAGGCATGTCTGGTGTTTGAGTTACAGCTTTAAGTTTTCCATGGAAGCTTCACTTTACTGGGAACATGACAAGCTATTGTATGTTTGCGTCTCATTAAAATCAGAAGTGAAACAGCTGTTTGTAGCTGCTGTATATATTTTTATTATATTTTTCTGATTGTGCTCAACACTATTATTCCGTGTAAGGGAAATTATTGCCTCTGCATCATTGCCTCCGCATTTCCAAAGTGCAGCTCATTTCCAACGCACACTCAGAGCAGTGGGCTGCCACACACATTGGGGATGCCCAGAGATGAGTTGGGAGTCAGGTGCCTTGCTTAAGGACACTTCAAGGCAAGGAAAATGATTACCTCTGCGTTTAACCTAAAGTGTGCCACATGCATCGGGGGTGCCTGGAGAGCAGTTGGGGTTAGGTGCCTTGCTCAAGGGCACTTCAGCCATTAATGTTTCAGTCCCAAAGCTGCTTCTCTAAGCATTAGGCTACGGCTGGCACCAATATGGACATTCCACAACATAAAAAAGGCATGTAATTGTATTTTCAATTAAATTAATAGTTAACACTGGTAAATTGCTATAGTACAGGATTAGAGCACAGTAAAAGGGATCATTATTAACGCAGCTAGTAATGAAAAAAGGTTGGATAGTAGAATAATATACTCTAAAATTGTATAAAACTGAAACATGCCGACATGCTGTGGTTAATTTTTATTACACAATTTAATCTAATCGATTGTTACTTTTGTTCTTCCGGACATTCGTTAAAAATTTGGTGAAAATCCGTCCATGACTTTTTGAGTTATGCTGTTAACAGACAGACAGACAGACAAACAAACTCCGACGATTAAATAACCTCCTGGCGGAGGTAATAATGTATGAGCAGTGGGTAAGAAAACATCAGTTCGTAAAAAGGCAGAGACTGGGATTAGTGTTAAGGCTTGGAGATTTTGAGTGCACTCATGTCTCATAAAGCTCTTTTAACCCCAAAGAGTATTAATTACAAGTATGAGGAGGATGAGGGTGACGCAACGTCTGGAAGAAATGAGATCACTGGAATCCAAAAGGTGTGTAAACAGACAGATTACAATGACCTCATGCCATGTTTGAGGTTTTTTCTCAGAACAGGTAGAATGCTTATATTCAACCTGCTGTGTTACAGGAACATGTCTGCCTAATAGTAAGTTATACAGTGATCCCTCGCTATATCACGCTTCAGGTTCTGCGGCTTTAGTGCATCGTGGATTTTTCAAAAATATTGAGCGAAACATCATAAAATAAGGAAAAATAGGGAAAAAGTTAAGGGAAAGGCCACAGGTTCACTACCGACTCGGTTGACTCGGCTCTGAAATCCCGCAAGCCGATTGGTCTAGACGAATTTCCCAGCATTCATACAACAGAAGAGGAAGAGGAAGTCAAGTAGCAAAGTGAGTAGAGCCTAAGTAAAATTACGTTAAAGTTCTAAAAACACATTTTTTACACTTTATGTACATCTATGAACAATTACACGTATGTATTTCGTATTATTTATATTTTATTTACATCTTATGCATTATTTTTGAAAGTTTAATTGTTATTCTAAGCATTTATAGTGTTGAATATGTATTTATTGATATTATATAGATGTACGTATATGCCATTCTGGGGGGTGGTTGATCCTACTTTGCGGAAATTTGGCGTTTGCGTAGGGTCTCGGTCCCCATTAACCGCGAAAAGTGAGGGATCCTTGTAGTCTGCAGATTCTGAGGTTTATCAAATGAGATTGCAATTTTCTTTTGTACCAACCACTACTACTATTACTACAAAAAAATATTATTTAATAATAATCACAATAATAATAATAATAATAATAATCTATCATAATCTTAATAATTCCTGTTTTGTACATTTGAATACTGTTTTTTGGATTTCGGTGCTTTCCAATTTTCAAATACTTTCTTATCTATTCACTTTCTAAGCTGCTTAATCCCAATCAGACTTGCAGGGAGGCTGGCGCCTATCTCAGTCGACTTTGGGCGAGTGCAGGGTATACCCTGGACAGCTCACCTGGCCATTGCAGGATCAGCTCACATGCAATCATTCATACTCTCACTCACACCTAGGGGTGATTAGAATAGAAGGGCCAATTAGAACATGTGCATGGTTTTTTTTTTTTTTTTTTTTTTTTTTTTTTTTTTTTTTTTTTTTTTTGGGCTGTGTGAGGAAACTAGAGTATCCGGAGGAAACCTGGAGAACATGCAGACGACACACAGAAATCGAATCCAGGTCTGTTTTCTTTGAAGTACACATGCTAACCACTGCGCCAGTATATACTGCCTTTAAAATAATTAATTAAAATGATTTATTAAAATATCGCATGTCACTCAGAAAAAATATATATCCAAATATATCTCTTGATATTTTAAGATTTTTCAACCCAGGTGATTTTTGGTAATTGTTTGAGAAAGACGTACAGATAATTAATAATAAATCATAAAATTCCTGGTAAATTTTTTGTTTGTTTTTTTATTTTTCACAAACTTTACCAACCCTGTGTGCGTTCTGAGAGGTGGAGCCCATATTTGGATTTGAAGCATAATTATAGCATTCTTTAATTGCAGCTCAGTGACAACGTTAGTGGATTGCAGCAGCAGCACCAACACCACTATTACACTGTCGCTAGCAGCACTATTAAAAAACAAAGACCATGGCTTCTGATTGCACATTGCCTCAAACGCCTTTGTGTTGGTTTAGTGGAAAAAAAACTCATTATCTCCCAAATGTCTGTTTCCAGGCCACTTTCTGACAGAAGCTGCCACGATCCGACATGAATGGCTAGCGAAATTAAACCTGAATTTCCTTGAAATGTAAACGAGGAGGATGCACCCTATGTGGATTTGAAATGGCAGAGGGTTGTACTGAGGTTGATTGGAATAAACTTTTTTTTTTTTTTTTTTCCCCATTAGCATTCTTCTTTGTCTCTCAGCAGATTCTGTTAGCATTTAAATAAACTATTTTATTTGTACTCTGACCACATGCATAATTCCTGACGTTTGATCACGTGACGGCATACAAACCTTTTCAATTCCGATTGCTCCAAATGAAAACATCAGTATTTGGCCACTTTTGTCGCCTCAGCATTTATTTTTATTACTTTTTGTAATGACTTTCTGTGAGACCCCTTGCTCTGATAGATGTGCTATCAAACACTGGGTCTAAGAGCTACTTAGAGCTTCCTATTAAAGCCTCGCCATTTTTCAAGTCTGAACTTCCACCTGTCATGCGCAAGAAAGACGATTCCCTTCAAGGGCTCAGTGTTCATTCACCGTCGTCTTCACCTTTTTCTCCAAACAATCTGTATACAGTCTCTCTCTGTGTAGAACGGAAATGCAAATCAGGAAAAATGAGAAGCACAATGAACTATGAGATTATGAAACTGGATAGAACACATTGTATTTTATTTATCCTACTCTGTTAGTATAAAGTTAATTATTTTCCAATTGCAGCACATCCTGAAGTGTTTTATTACTCTTATACCTCAGCAAGTATTAATTTTTTTTTGTCATTCATCTTTAAAATGTATATGTAGTACTTACATTTAATATTGTGGATCATCATTTATAGCAGCTATAAACAGTCTCTCGCTCATCAGCCTCTGTCCATGGCTTTTCATACTATTGGTAAACTCCATTCTGAACACTTTCCTTTATTTTAAAACTCGAAGTTAAATACACTGGAGATTCCTTCCCTTATTCTTCAATAAAACTCTCCTCACAGAACATACTAAACATTTATTTATTTGTTTGTTTGTTTGGTTATTACCTGTTTTGGGTAAGTTTGAGTTGTTGTTGTAGAAGTCTTTGCTGGAACCTATAGAACTAATCAGAATTGAGAACCCCGTGTGCTGTAATGAGTGTGGTAATCGCTAATATTATCGGACCTTGATAGCTGTATAGCTGCACGGAAAAGTAGTTATTTTTTTTACTTTCAGCAATTAACCAACAACAATAAATTGATGGGTTACATTCTCAGAAAACTTCCATCCATCGATCCATCCATTAACCATTAAACACCGAAGTTTAAGAGGTGTTTTTACTTTGGTGTATGCTGGGACTTTGGGCATTTGAGAGCTGATGGTGTTCTGATTTGTTCTCAGTGTGATGTAAACAGTCCTCTGTGGTCTTCATAACAACCACCCCCCTACACACACACACATGTACACACACAGCAACACGGAACATGAACACGTTGAATGGATAAGAAAATAACAACACAGGTGATACAAATGAAAGCAAAATTCAGTTAGTGAAAGACCGGAAACAGAAACCTCAGTCTTAGACTTTCCTTCTTTCAATTCAGAAACACAGGGGAGATTTATTTATATTTTCTCCTTTAAGAAGCCATACTGCTTTAACAACACCAGAATCACTTGTCCACTCACTATACTTGTCACGTCCCAACGAAACTGCAGCAACACATAGTCCCCATATTTATATTTAGTTCTTAAATACGTATTTCAACCAAACTTCCACAGAATCCTATTTTCATGATACCACTGTGCATCTCCAATTTTTTTATATATTTTTTTTTTTGGCTTTACCGTCGCAAAAACATGGACTTCGTCACTGCTTCACAAGTGGCTTGCAATCATTACTCTGTAATATCTCCAACATCGCTGAATGGATTTTTACAAAACTTTCACACAATCTTTATAACATAATGCAGTTCTGAGCCTCCTGCTTTATTACCTCTTCCATGGGTGTATGTTTTTTACCCATGTTGGTTTATAAGTTTGCAATATAACTCAAAGTTATGCACATATTTTGATTACATTTTTTTCTACAGTAGGATCTGGTACAAGTAATAATTCTGCAGGTGATCTATACATGGGATCATGTTGAAATTGAAGAAATTAATTAAGGTCAATAAGTCACAATTTCCCTGCGATGTACTGACAACCTGCTCAGGGTGCACCCCACCTTTGCCCAGTATCGTCTGAGATAGGCACCAGCCTCCCTGTGAATCAATGAGGAGTGGTTCAGCGTGATGATAAGTGATGATGAAATCACAATAATGTCTGAATGAATGTTGAACTTCCAATAAAAACCTGTAATCTTAGGAAGATCTTTCAGGTTCATCAATGCCTGTATCAGCATCATCCATTTGTGCCTGGTGGAAGTACTTTGTGCTCTATAAACGCATTCATGCAAGAAGTGGCAAGCGGCACATGAATTGCTTTGCTATTGAACTGCCCGTAAAATTGCTTATTTTGCACTGTCTATGGAAGCAAGTGATGCGGAGTAGCGCACCTCAAGGTATCAGCCAGTGGCATCAGAAGACGTGAATGGTCCGCACTGGACTATGGCAATATCGATGGATGGAAGCAGTCTGTCAATCATTGCTATTTTTAAGCTCTGATTGGTTATTGTTCAAATTGCTTGCATAAAAATTCATCTCACTTGAACTCTGTGCCCGCCCACTCATTTTGCTGGGGATCAATGACTTTGGAGGGTCACCTACTGCTGGTCGCTTCTTTTGTGACCGTGGCTTATTATTAAACTTCTAGTTCTTGAATGAAAAATAAATTTGGGGGGGGGGCTCCCATTCCAAAACATACACTTTGTCATTATTGGTCAAGAGTCTTGTTATTGTCAATCTGCATGCTTCAGAACATAAGTTTTGTATTGGTTAAATTTATTAGTTTTATATATATATCAAGATTTTTCGATGTCGGTATATATTTATGGTGCAGACGACACAAGTGTTCCCTAGAAGGCGTTCAAATTATTAATTCTGATAAAATCCGATTTTTCCTATGTATGTGGTTTGAAGTCATTTTTGTAAAAAGTACCATCAATGCCATGGAGAGACTTTGAGATGCCTCGGTGTCTAGTGTCTAGTGTCATGACTGGAGCCAACCACCAACGTGTGATCCTGAGTGCAATCCATAAGAGGATTGGCTGAAAAGAGTCTGGCCTGCTGGAGGCAGTGAGAACAGGGCAGGGTTAAGCTACAAACAAATTGCTTTTTAAAGCACCCATCTGTGTTAAGCTGCCACTGTGGGTTTGTGTGATAACACACCACAGCATTTTGATTGCTAGGGAAAGATTTCAGAGATTCGTCTGTTTGTTGACTCATGGTCTTGAGATCAAATGAAGGAACATTGAATGTCAAGTGGATTTCTTTATTGTCGTTCCGCTATATGGTTAGTATACATTGGAACGAGATGTCGTTTCTCCAGGACGATTGTGTGGCACAGAAAGGCACAGAATACTACTTGTGTAGTTTTACAACAGCGTGAGACAAGGGCAAAGACAACGATTACAGAGAACAGGACAGTAAATACACAGGACATCCTTCCACTCATTGTCTATATTGCTTATCCGTCAAGGTTGAGGGGGAAGCCGGGCTGAGCCGATCAGCAAATCCCAACTGACTTCAAACAAGAAATGTAGTACACCCTGAAAGTGTTACCAGTCTGTGACAGGGCTAACGCCAAGATGAACAACCATTTACACTCACATTCACACCTAAGGCCACTTCAGAGTCGACAGTTGGCTAATAGGTATGCCTTTGGACTCCCATATTCTCGGAGGTAACCCATTCCAGCACGTGGAGATTTTATGGCCGTGGATGACTCTGAAGTTTGAAATCAGAACTTTTTACTGTGAGTCAATATGCCCTTATTACACAATTCATGAGCTGCAAATAGTAAACTTAGTCTATGATGTACATGAACTGTCTTTTTAACAAAGTGTCTTAAGAAAGGAGTACAGCTGGATCAAACAACATGAAACAACATGGTGTTTAATATCTGGTCTGCTTGGGGGCAAAAAAAAAAAAAAAACCTATAGTCAGGCAATACTATTCCAGATACTGCAAATCCTTCTTCAATGCGGGATAGTGGTGGGCATTCGTAGTAGTGCTGGGAGGACATGCGAGTATACGGTGTCTTGGAAACACCTGAACGAGGTGCTGACAATGTACTCTGCAGTTAGAGGTGGGGCAATTCCTGTACCAGATGTTGATGTAGCCAGTCAGGACATTTTCAGCGGCACCCCTGTAGAAGGTTTTGAGGTTGCGTGGAGGGAGATGCATTTTCCTGACTTGTCAAAGGAAGTGCATGTGCTGCAGGACTCTTTTGGCAAGTGAGCTGGTGTACATTGTCCAGGTGAGGTTTTTTGGAGTAAGAACATTCCAAGAAGAATTTGGTACTCTTCACTCAATCCAACATGCCACCATTAATCCCAAGTGGGGATGTGGTCAACACTTTCCACTGGCAAAATGATGCAGAGTTTGAATATATGGATCTGTAGTGGTACTGAGACGAAGTAGGGACGGATTGATACGGTCTTGTTATTACTACTTTTACTGGTAAAATTCTCATTTACTGGTATATGCAGGAGTGCTCCAATTTAGAGGCAAGCAAAGCTTCAGCGATGAGGTCCATCTTTTTTCTCCTTGGCATACAATTAAAGAAAGAGATTCAGGGGGAAAACCTTGGTGATTTCCCACAATTCAGATAAAAACTTTCTTCCTTTGGTGGTAAATGAAGTACATGGTAGTTACGTTTATGGAGGTAAAGGTGAGTAGTGTCACCTTTGCGGGAAATCAGTATTTCATAGAAGGTGATTGTTTTTATTGATGAAGCCTAATATGAATCAGAAAACAATGTTTCTCCTTGATATTTTTTTCTTATTAAGGATTGACATTAAGCTTCACACAGTTACAGGCAGTTTTGCGACGGTGGCAGAACAGCAACAATTAAAATTATAACAGGCATTGGCATTTTCACACTGAACATATTCTATATATATATATATATATTCCATATGGAATATTTAAACTCTGGATAGTATGCACACCTTTACACCCTCCTCATATTCATTGATGTTCACACTATGTCCTGTAAGGATGTGGTATGGCCCCATGGGTGAATAGGATGTGGAACTTAAAAAAAAATTATTATGTTAAAAAATGTATTAGGGGTATGGTCAAATCTGGATGCAGTAAGAAATTAATAAAGCTGAGAAACGACAACATTGACTCAGGAACGTCAATGTGAAATATTGAATAGGTTTCTCATTGCTTTGGTACTGTGTTGTCACTTCGGTCTTGCTATGCCAATGGACTTCAAACTATGACCTCTCTATGCCTGTGCTGTGACCGACTGTGCCACTTTGTAGAAGACGCACATTATATTAATGTGATGTATTATATTAATAGGTTAGCAGATTTTTCTGTGCTTGCCATGTTTGTGCCACATGCAGAAAATCTCTTTAGTGTTCTAGTTGTAGACTGTAAGGAATGTACGAATTCATTGAGAATGTGGTAAGCGTGTGATGTGATCTGATTGGCTGTATTAAGAATGGTGGTGGTGCATGCATAATCATGCATATGGTACGAATTTAGAGGGTGCAGTAAGTCAGATGCAGCACGAAGCTGGGAAGGAAGTAGTAAGGATGTAGCATGAACTTGAAATCTGCACATTTTTCTATTGTGAGCACGTCTCTGTAGAGTCCATTAAAATGTTTAGGATATAATGCACTTTCATTTTTTTTCGTCTGAGTGAGATGGGGGCGATTATTTATGAAGATGTGTGTTTCGCAATGAAAACCAAAAATAGGTATTCATTTCTTATTATTTTCCAAACACGGTAGGGAATGTGCTACTCATGAGAAATGATGAATGACACAAGAATTCATAAATAATTCACCTTTGACAGTCCAGACATTTTCTCTGCTTTAGAGTCTCTATTCTCACTGATGCTCAACGATCATGCAATAACATGTAACATAATCCCCTGATTACCATGGGCGATTTCTTTCCTGACATGGTTATAGAGACTGCCTTCGGGTCTTGACAAGTCTTTGTCATTTGTATAGCCTGGAAGTAAACTGGTCTTTGTTCAGTTGGTGTTTCTTTCTCCTGGGTCGAGAATTCATTCTCATTCGCCAATCCTTCTAGGATCATGGGGAGGCTGGAGTCTTGTACCCCACCTTCCTCCAGTGTTGGGTGAGATATCATGAATAGCTCGCTAACACACACATACAACCATTCACATACACACCTAGGGGCAATTTGGAACAGCCAGTTAGCCTAATGTGCATGTCTTTGGCCTGTAGGAGGAAATGCATGCAAGCACTGGGAGAACATGCAAACTCCACCAGAGGTACTTCTTTCTGTGAGGCGGATATGCTTCCCACTTCACCACTGTGCCATCTACTTATTTTCCGAACCACTTGAACCTATTGGGGTGCATGGAGGCTGCTGCCCATCTCAGCCGACTACAGACGAGAGCAGGATTTACCTTGATCAGTTTGCCAGACCACATCTTGGCATACAAACACTCACACCTAGGGGTAATTTGGAACAGCCAAATACCCTAATGTGCATATCGTTGTTTTGTGAGAGGAAACAGAGTACCTGGAGGAAACTCTCCCAAGCATGGGAAGGGCATGCATACTCCAACAGAAATGCCTGGCCCGGAACTCAACCCCAGGACTCTCTTGCCGTGGGGAAGATGTGCTAATCACAGTGCCACCGTACCACCCAATGATCATTCAGCAATATGGAAAAGAAGAGTCGTCTTCAAGAAAAGTAGATCAACCTGTGAGTCTAAAATGCCTGACAGTTGTGTAGGTGCTTTGAATATCAACTTATTTACTCCTTGGAAGCTCTGCCACTTCCCCCATTTTACTTTAGTCTCATCTCGATTGAGTGCCCTGTCAAACTCCACGACCAGAGCTTCAGCCCTCGGCTCAGATCTTCACACAATTGTCGAATGCCAAAGATAAAGCATAAATGACTAACATCTTTCCCTGGAGAGCTGTCTTTGGCAAGACTGAGGGCAAATTAATGTTCTTGAGCCTTGTAATCAGTCGCAGTATGTTGCATTTTCACTTGAAATAGGAAGGAGCAGGTTGGCAGAGAGCCTATTTTATGAGAGGTATTAAAAAAAAAAAAAGTTGCGTGTGTGGTACTTGTGGAACCTTTATTATAAGATGGCCTTTTATCGATGGTAATTATTTCACAATCAATTGAATGGGATTAGCGTTAGCTATGCTGTCTGTTGTTAAAATAAAAGCAGGTAAAATTAATTTCCCCATACAGGAGCATTGTTTGAATCGTGGCTTAAACTGGCCTTGAAGTTTCTTGACCTGCTATTATGATCCCTGGTCAGAGAAGAAGGGTATATTATTTATGCTGAAATCCCTAGTTCCCACTGGTTTCTCCTCATGTTTTTGCTTAACATCAGACAACACTGGATCCGCTCTTTGCAAAAACTATGGCAGTTTTTCTTCATGGTGTCTGATTTTTTTCAACAAAGGATCTTGAAATGATCACAAATGGCGCACAGAATGCATGCCCGGGGGGGGGGGGGGGGGGGGGGGGGGGGGGGG
>JAQNCB010000023.1:17881064-17891762 GCA_030068295.1 Euristhmus nudiceps | reverse complement strand
GTTACAAGACAAAGTATACTATATCAGAATCGATAACTTCACCCTTAAATAAAACATCTTTACAGGAAACTTCACATCAGCAATATATGCAGGAATGACAACAACTCAGAACCATCTGAAGCTTTGACTTTTTTTTTTGTCTTTACAGTTTAACTACTGTTTTGATATTCCATGGATGGTGCAACAGTATCCTCCTGAGTTTAGGTAAGAGTGCACATTATATTATATTATAATTACACTGTACTCACTGAGAAGGATTTACACTAAATTATGGGTTCTGTGTAGAAAATGTAAGTTTTTCTGTCAAACAATATTATAAATATTACAATGATAATAATAATAATTATGATTATTCAAATGAATAAATACAATACTAAACCCTAAATCATCTGATGGAGGGTGTAATCTGCAGTCACCCAGTGTTGGCTGAAATAGGTGTCAGTTTCTGCACGACCAAAATAGGATTAAGCAGTTCAGAAAATGAGTCAGTGAGAGATATTAAAATACATTTATTAGTTAAATTGAGTTATAAATTTAGTATTGCTTGTTTAAATGTATGTACTAATTTTTTCATTATATTTATAAAGAAGCTATACAAGTGAAGAGTATAATTCAGGGATAATGTGTAGGAAGCTGGTCAGTGTTTCAAAATAATCAAACACCGAGGGATCAGAACCAGAGCCTCCACTATGGAGGAGATTATTTCATGATAATGGTCTGTTGATGATGATGATAATACTGTGTATTATCCCACTTATTATCCAGAAACTTGGAAACCACTGAATTCAAAATAATTTTATTCATTTCAAAATAGTTTAATTGATTTTTTTTAATTATTGCTTCTGCTAATGACATGCTTCATACAATACTGTTATACCAGTGTTGTGTTCTGAAGAAATAACAACTTACTGAATGCTGCTCTTGACCAATCAGAATCAAGTATTCAAATGAGGTGCCATATCATTGAACGTAGCTAAAGTTCAGTGATCAGTTTAATTTTTCTAAAATAAATTAGATATTTTTATCATTCACAAGAAAAAAAAAACTGAAAAATGAATCCAGTATTATCCAACCCTCACTTCTGGAAAAAGAACATTTTACTGAGGTTAAAGCCATGATCCCATCATACTGGTAATAATCTGAGTTTCTCAAGCCAGTTTCCAATATTTCACAAATCTGTTTCTCTAAACTTACTTAAATGTATTTATTTTGTAGGAATAATCCTGTAACTATCGTGCACGGAGAGAAGCGAGAGTCGAAGGCTCGCCTCATCCAGCAGGCTCAGCCCTACAGCCACATTCGCTTCTGTCAGGTTCGGATTTTCAGCTTTGTTGAGATTTGTTCTGAATCCCTAAGGGACAGGGTGACATTGTTGCGTAGTGGTTAGTAATAATAATAATAATAATAATAATAATAATAATATATTTTATTTAAAGGTGCCTTTCTATTAAAAAACAACAAAAGTACAGAAAATAGACAAAACAAAAAAACAGTAAAATCAGACAGGCTATTTTAAATCAGGTGAAATAAGCAATTTGAAACAGGTGGGTTTTGAGTCCAGATTTAAAGTAGGGGAGAGACGTGGTGTTCCTGAGGTCAGGTGGTAATGAGTTCCATCGCCGGGGAGCAGAGCGGCTGAATGCTCCACTCCCTGTGGTGGTGAGATGGGCGGAGGAGATAGACAGGTAAATAGAGAAGGAAGATCAGAGGGAGCGAGAGGGAACATGAAGGAATTCAGACAAATATGGAGGTGCAAGGTTATGAATGGCTATAAAGGTCAGCAGGAGGATTTTAAACTCGATGTGGACCTTAATCGGGAGCCAGTGAAGCTGCTGGAGAACAGGAGTGATGTGGTGGATGGAGGGGGTTCTGGTAATGAATTCTGGACCAGTTAAAGTTTATATAGAGATTTTTAAGGGAGAACAAGGAGAAGTGAGTTCCATTAATCCAGGTGGGAGGTGACAAGGCTGTGGATGAGGATAACCGTGGAATGAGGGGTGAGGGATGGACGAAGATGATTAATATTGCGCAGGAAGTATCCAGACCGGGTGATGTTATTGATGTGAGACTGGAAGGATAGAGTGCTGTCGACGATGACACCCAGACTCTTGACCTTAGTGGAGGGAGAAATGGAGGAGTTGTCAATTATTACAGAAAAGCTGTCAGTTTTGGATAGTGTAGATTTGGTGCCGAGAAGAGGAACAGCAGTTTTGTCACTGTTAAATTAAGTTGAGAAGGAACCAGGTTTTTATTTCTGTGATACGTTCAGAAAGGGAAGGGGGTGGGAGAGTGGAAATGTACTTACTGGTGAGGTTGAGCTGGGTGTCATCCACGTAGCAGTGGAAATGGATTTTGTGTTTATAGAAAATATTTCCAAGGGAACTTAGGTAAATGATGAAGAGAAGGGGGCCCAGGACAGTGCCCTGGGGCACACCTAGAGTGACAGAGGAAGGATAGGATGTGAAAGATTTGAGTTTGATGAACTGAGTGTGGCCTGAGCGGTAAGATTTGAACCAGTGTAATGGAGTGTGGCTGATACCAGTGGAGGATCATCTATTAATGACAGTGGTGTGATATATGATATCAAACGCCACACTCAGGTCAAGAAGAATGAGGATGGTAAGTAGGCCAGAGTTGTCTGCCATGAGGTCATTGGTGATCTTGTAAGGGCAGTTTCTGTGCTATGGAGGGGTGGAAACTGGACTGGAACTGTTCATACAAGTTATTATGAGATAAATGAGACTGGAGCTGGGTAGCAATTTTTTTTTTTTCAAGAATTTTGGAGATAAAGGATATGTTTGAATTCAGACTGGAGTTATGAGGTTGGTGGGATCAGCACCGGGTTTTTCAATATTGGAGTTCTTACAGCGGTTTTGAAGGATGTAGAAAGAGTTTCAGTGTTGACAGAGGAGTGGATGATGGCAGAAATGACCTGGACTAGAAAGAGAAGACTGGATTTGAACAAAACTGCAGGAAAGGTCAATTTTAGATGAGGTCAGAAATTTCTGAGTGAGTGGAGACCTGGAAGGTGGAAAATAGTTGAGTCGTGAAGTTCAGATGACAAACTAAGTGAAGAGGTAGGACTGAGGTGCTTTTGGATCTTGTGAATTTTGTTCACAAAGAATGACGTAAGGGAGTTACAGAAGGACGGATGAAATTGTTGAGTAAAGAGAACAGTGCTTTAGTATTGCCCTCATTTAAACAGAAGAATGTGATTCTGAATCTGACCATAAGAATTAGTACTTCCACCTCACAGTAACAGGGTCCTGGCTCAGAGAGGATAGGTAGGCGTGAAGTTTGCATGTTCTCCTGGTACTCTGGTTTCGTCCCACAGTCCGAAGACATGCACATTAGGATGAGTGGATGATCTCAAACATCCCTAAGTGTGAATGTGAATACTTGTGTGTTTGTTGGCTCTGTGATGCTCAGGTGAGCTGCTGAGGGTGTACCCTACCATTTCTCAGAGTCAGCTGGGATGGGTTACAGTCTCTCCGCCATCCTAATAAAGTGGTTTGAGGAATGACGCTATTAAAAGTACCCCTGCCTTGCATATTTCAGTGTTTTCCTTGTTGCCAACAAACCTCATTTAACTAATTAGCTAATTAACAACTCTTCATGTTTTTCAAGTGGGAATGACAGAGCAAGGAAAGCACTAAACTGTGCAGGTAGGGGTCCTCCAGGATCTGGGTTGATACCCTTCCCTCTCCTCCCTTTTTGCTTAATGACTGAAGTGCTCTTGAGCAAGGCACCTAACCCCAACTTCTCTCCAGGCACCGCAATATGGCCGCCCACTGCTCCGAGTGTGTGTGTTCATGCGTGTTCATTTTGAATGGGTTAAATATGGGGCCAAGTTTGCCTTTTTGGGAAAATACAGTATATAAAAAAAAATTCAAACCTCTCCCCAAAGATACTGTGAAATGTGTAATGTGTTTTCACTCCACCAGAGGGAGTCTACAACTTTAGAATGGTTAGACGAGTCCACTCACCACTACTGATTTCTTTTTTTGTTCGAATAAATGTTTCTCCAGCAATACAGGGAGTTATAAGCATCAGATTTCTGTTTAATAATAGTAACAACAACAACAACAACAAAATGGTGGTCCTGATATCAGGATAATTATTGGAAAATAGACCCTGTAATAAATAGCAAAGATTGAAATTGCATTTGGAAAATAGAGTCTTCCAGATGTTCTTTGGACCTCAAGGAATTTTGACAGTAAATGTCTTTCTCCAGCTGAGCTGTGATGACCCTTGAGATTGATAGCAGCTGACCAAAGTGCTCAGGAGGCTGCTTCAGGAGATCGGCAAGAGTCCGAAGCGTTCCCAGGTTTAATTGTAGATCTGAGAAGTCATTTGAGAGAGAGAATGTCGCTGAAATGGGAATAAAATAAGCGTGTTGTGAGTAGTGAGGAAAGTCATGCTGCTCTGCCAGCAAAAGTAATACGGTACAGTTTCACGTAAAAATCTTAATAACAAAATATTTTCATGTTATCATAAGGTATGTTCAGGTTATCAAGTTTTTTAACAAAATCATTTTTATATGGCTGTTATTACATGGCTCAATTGGATAATTATTTCTGATTGGTAAATCATGGTGTTAAGCAAACTGTTTTTTTTTCTGTTTATAAAAGATGGTTGCTGTCGAGCACATCATTAGCAGAAGCAGGAAAATCATTTTTAAAGTCAATGTTTTGTAAATGTGTGTGTGTAAAGAAGAAATATCACACTGTGAGCCATCATTATTGTAAAATACACCCCTTCAGGATGATGCCTGGGTTTATTTCACACTTGCTGTTCCTTCATGTTATAATATGATCCTGATCTGCTTTTTCATTTTCTAGTGTGGCAGCAAAACACTTATTGGATTTCAGTAAATTATAAATTATGTTTGTTTTTAACAGGCCAAGCTGGATATTGCCTTCGGGACTCATCACACGTAAGTACTTCCCTCTGGTATTATGTTAAAATCAAATGTATCAACATATCTGTACATTATAATCAGATTCTGCAGAAAATCCGATCCATATTCACATTGGCGGGTTTATTTTAATTCATTATTAAAGGTGTTATCATCAGTTGTTATCTAATATGGTGTATCAGTTCATCTGAATATGTCCTCGCAGTATGCTGGCTGTCATTGATGTGTGAACAATGAAAAAAATTCAGTGTTTGTGCATAGCTGTTATTCTGTAGAGGGAAAACATACACATTGGCTCAGAGTGAGCTATACTACACCATTCCAGCCAATCAGCAGCAAAAGGGTGTTTATATCCAGGGCACCACGGGACATATTCCTGTACATCCAAACAATTTTTTTTATCAACCTCCGGCTTCATCTTATCTGTTCCATTGGACATGCTGCATTCTTTTTGTTTTTCTTATTATTAAGTGTTAAATGAAGTTATAAAAAGTATTTTTTAAAATTTTGTATTTATCAAAAAGTTTTTAAATAATTACATCTAGAAATCTTATAATGTTTACAAGGTAGCTTAACAAATTATTTTAAAACTTTCCTATGTATTATGGTAACTGTTGTTAACTGACGTTTCTTCTATTGTTCATCATAGTCAAATGTGGATAATGTGCACAGCTCCTGTGTTGCTATGGTTTGTTTCTAAATTTAGTCGGTAATGCATGAAAGCCCAAAGCAGAACAGAACAAGCGGTTTTCTCTGTAAAGTATAAAAACTACCGATGTGAATCAAGTCAAAGTGCATTTAAGATGTGTCTAATATGCCAGACTCTTTTGATCCGAGTCAAAGAATCTGATTCACTGAAAAGAGACAAATTTCCATTACTAGCATTGAAACTCTGTTAGTGTGTTTACAGTGACTTCCATAGGTATTCAAACCACTTGAACCTTTCCACATTTCTGACATTACAACCACAAAAACAAATGTATTTTATTGGGATTTTATGTGACAGACCAACTCAAAGTGGCACATGTGACGCCAAAAAAAAATTGTACATGGTTTTCTAAAAAAAAAAAATTTAAGTGAACTACCACCCTAGTCTGAAGTCTTTTGCAGACCTTAACAGGTATTCTACCAAGATTGCCCTGTATTTGGCTCCATCCAACTTCCCATCAACTCTGACCCGCTTCCCTGTCCCTGCTGAAGATAATGCATCCCCACAGCATGATGCTTCCACCACCATGTTTCACGGTGACGATGGTGTTAGTTTTCCACTACACATAGTGTTTTTCCATTTAGGCCAACAAATACAATTTGGTCTTGTCTGACTAGAGCACCTTCCTCCACACGCTTGCTGTGTCCGCCGCATGACTTGTGGCAAACTCCAAGTGCTGCTACTTATGACTTTTTTTCAACAGTGGCTTTCTTCTTGCCACTCCATAAAGGCCCAATTTGTGGAGTGCACGACTAATAGTCCTGTGAACAGATTCACAACCCTGAGCTGTGGATATTCTCTTTCAGAGTTACCAAGGACCTCTTGGCTGCTCCTCTGATCAGTGCTCTCCATGCTAATGGTATTTGTTCACTAACATTCTCTAACAAACCTCTGAGGTCTTCACAGAACACCTGTGTTTATAAGGAGATTAGATTACACACATGTGGACTCTGTTTATTAATTAGTAGACATCCGAAGGTAATTGGTTAAATTGGATTTTATTGAGAGGTACCAGAGTAAAATTTTAAATGCACGTTACACCTTTCAGATTTGTAAAGAATAATTTGAAGAAAAAAAAAGTGCATAATTTTTTACTTCCACTTTACAATGATGTGCCATGTTGTGTTGGTGCATCACATAAAAAGCATGCATGCTTGTAATGTCACAAAATGTGGAAAAGTATAAGGGGTATGAATACTTCTGCAAGCCACTGTATGAATTAATTTCACATAAATTATGATTTAGGACAGAATTTTAATACCTTGAATTGCCGCCAAATGGGTGTTTAACAGGTGTGACTGGCTGTCTAATAAGTATGTAATAAAACACATTGAGTTATTGCAAAGGTCATGGTTTTTCCAATAACAATGTCTGAATTTTAAGCATTTTATTCCTGTTGTATCACTGCAGAGTCACAATGCTAATGTGCTTTTAATAATCAGTGTACGTTTGATATATTTATAGTGACAATTCATATGAAACAAGTTAGTTCCTGTTCATTTACATTATAGCATCAATAAGCATCTCCAGCCTCTCTTTATTCTCAGTCTCAAACTTGACCGTGTCAACAGTTAGACATGCTTTTGTTGCTCGTTCACCATATTAATCAGCTGTTGCTATAGAAACAATAACATGTACTAGAAATGCACTAATAGAGTGCAGCTTACCGCCATCATGCAGCATTAATGATGTCACAAATTGGCCCTTTATTGATCCTGGTGTTAAATACCTCATGTGCTAATATTATAATATGGTCTATCGCAAAGTTGTCCAACTCATTTCCAAAAGGGCCATGTGGCTGCAGGTTTTTGTTTCAACCAAATGGCAAAACAGCATTTAATCAGCTGATCTGAGTCTTCAGGCAGTTGATTGGTCAATCTGTGTGCCCAGTACAGAGATTGACCAATCAACGGCCTGAAGACTCAAGCCGTCAGGTGTGCTGCTGCTTGGTTGAAACAAAAACCTGCAGCCACACGGCCCTTTTGGGAATGAGTTTGACACCCCTGGTCTATAGTATGTGTACATGATCAGATTCGTGGAAAAAAGGGATTAATCAGGTGGCTAAAGTTTGACCTTTGGAGGTGAGGCAAGGTTAAAAGTAACTCATTCATTTGAAAGCCCATTTATGGTTTTCTATTAGTGATTCATAGTAATGGCTTTTTTAAAGTTTTTAAAGCATTCTTTTCCAAAATTCTGTGACCTTGCTCTGACCATGACCTTTGACTTTGACATTCCAGATTCAAATAATCTCAGGGATTCGGATAGGGTAGTGTCCCCATCCCATATAGTGAAGATCCGAGCACAGGTGTGGTTGTGATTTTGTATACAGACAAACTGAGTCTCGAATGTCAGTGTTTTCGAATACCTCCACCAAAACTCCATTTGGGATGGAGAAAGCTCATTAAAGGAAGGTAAGAGTGTAAATCTGCACTCTTGTCCAAACTGCTGTCTTAGAAAATGAATCATCGTTTTCTGACCAATCACAAACCAGAATTCAACAGCAACGTGCTTAACCACTGAAAAGGGTGTTGAATCGATGTATTCTTCAGTGTGGTGTGACTAAACAGCAGGATTTCTGCTTCAGTGACATTAAACGAAATGCTGAATAGTAGTAGAGTGCATTCCCAGTCTGACTGTATGTAAAAGAGCCAACATGTTTTATTCAGGAGCGAATCAGTGGGAGGAAGCACAAGAGATTGGAGCAGGTTTTATTCCCCTTTGCCGTGTAATGGAGTAAATAAAACATTACTGACACAATCCCACCCACCACAGGTGGACCGAACCTCCTCTCGGATGGATTAGACCTGCGATCAGGAGCACCAGGGCACGTTTATTTATAACTGTTCACACAGAAAGTCTTGTGATTGCACTCCTGTGACTGTTTGAGGTTAATAACCACATGAAAAAGTTCAATGATACCTTCGGGAACCTAAGTGTAGTTTGAAATACTGCAGTGTTAATGAGTCTGTAATACCAAGTACATCCATAATAAACATGGATATAATCTCCTGTGAGTTCTTGAAATGTCATCAGGTTTGTACTGTAAATATGAAATTATATAAATAAAATGTAAATATATATAATAATTTAATATTGGCATTTTAACGATCTTTGGGATGGTAATATGAAGTTAGTTGGTGTGAGACAAGAGGATGTGGAGGACAGGGCTGGATGGAAACAGATGATTCGCTGAGGTGACCCCTGAGGGGAGAAGCCGAAAGAAAAGTAGTAGTTTGGGATGATAATACACCCCTGTCCCACAAATTTGTTATGAATGTACTGAATATTGGGCCGTCACAATGTAATAGTAAATATTATTATTATTATTAGTAGTAGTAGTAGTAGTAGTAGTAGTATTGTTGTTGTTGTTGTTAGTAGCAATATTATTATAAATCTAGTTTTTTAATTGTCTATTGAATATTATTAAATTTAGGTTATTTGTTTAGTTTTATTTATTAGTGAACCGAATTTGTTTGATTTTTGAATGAATTGAATGAGTCATTGCAGGTCAAATAAAAAGTAAAATAAAAGTTAAATTGAACAATAAATGATTTATTTACAATGTTCCTTATTTCTGCTGCAAACAAACAAAAATGTAGAAGTATGAACCATGTGCTTTGTTTCCAGGAAGATGATGCTCTTGTGGTACGAGGAAGGGTTCAGAGTCATCATCCTGACATCAAATCTTATCCAGGCTGACTGGTACCAGAAGACACAGGGGTAACCCCAAAGCTTTGTTATTTATATATTTTTAGGCTCTTGATCTCGTCAGAAGTTTTCTGTAATCTGATTGTATGTAGGCACTTTGTTCCAGCCTGACACTTTTAGCCTTCATTTGTGTGTGTGTGTGTGTGTGTGTGTGTGTGTGTGTGTGTGTGTGTGTGTGTGTGTGTTTTAATGGGGTCAGTTGCCATGACAACACAGAGACCAGATGCTTTTTGGAAATTTCAATGAAGCTGATTTATTCCAAATAGATTTTAATAAAGTAGAGCTGAGGTATTTTTTTTTTTTTCTGCATTCATCAGTCACACTCCGGACATACGCTGTCCATGAACTGCCACTTAACTGGGGTGCGTGCTCCGGTATATAATTAGTTATTTGCTGGTGGTGGGGGTTGTTTGTTTTGTTTTGAACTATTTGTGTTAGGGTGCTTACATGGTGCACAATTTGCCTGTAACAAAAGAGCACATGCGAGGATGATGTGTTGCTTCAAATCAGACAAACTGCTGATTACAGCTCACCGCTGGGATGATGTGCAGGGATTTCTGGGATCATATCGTGTGTGTCTGTGAGCGTGTGGGGGTGCGTGTGCGTGTGTGCGCGTGTGTGTGCGTATGCGTGTGTGTGTGTGTGTGTGTGTGTGTGTGTGTGTGTGTGTTATTCTGAGTATATAATGCAGTGACAGAATGCAGGTGGTTTAAATTTGCCCCTAGAGAGCAGAAATACATTTTTAGGTTCCTCATTCCAAATCATGATAATGATAATAATAATACTGTGATGGTCTGGTGAGCTGTCCAGGGTGTACTCTGCCCTCACCAAGAGTCAGCTGAGATGGGCGCCAGCCTCCCCGCAACCCTAATTAGGATTAAGTGGATTAGAAAATGAATGAATGAATAATAATAAGAAGCAGAATAATAGTAATTTAATAATTTAATTATTATATAATATAATGTAATTTATTTGTTTTTTCATTTTATTTCTTTTTTGCATTTTACATGATCAGAAAACATTTTTTCCCCACATAAAAATTATTTTAATAAATAATTTAAGAAGCATATTAAAGGTACAATGTCAAAAAGTTTAATTTTATTTAAATTGCGATGATATTAAATTTTAAATGTTTATTACCTAAAAGTATAACCTTTTAATCAAATTTTAATTAACTGAAATTAGTTTATTGCTGAATGTTAGTCATTTATTAATATTTTGTTATTACTGTATTTAGAACTGAAATTACTGTTGATGTGTAAAGCCGTCATGAAGAGATTTAGTTTGATTCAAGATTCAAGAGTTTTATTGTCACTAGCAAGAAATTACATTAAGCAGTTACTGGCAGTGAAATGCTTAAGTC
>JAQNCB010000023.1:17851366-17862634 GCA_030068295.1 Euristhmus nudiceps | reverse complement strand
ACAGTGCAAAGAAACACAACAGTTGCAATCAAACTAAATAGAATAGAATAAGATAATAGAATAAAATAAAATAGAATAGAATATGAATGTGAATAGAATAGAATATAAATATGACTATGATAAAAATATGAATGAATGCATGAATATATACAGTATGTAAACACGTGGCCATATAGAACACCAATTATTGTGCGGTGAAAAGGAGGCAGGAAAGTGATGCAGTGTGTGCAAAAGAGTCAGGTTGTGCAAAAAGAGCGTTAAATCTCTGAGGATACGCCCACTAAGCTTCAAGCCACTGAAATGCTTGCCCAGTCTTGCCAGGCTTGCTCTCCTTCTCAAAAATCTCCTTGTATCAAGCACCGTCCCTCATTTCTTTAATTGTAACCAGTTTTTCAGTCCCTGCTGATAAAAAGCATTCCAGCAGTATGACATTGCCACCATCATGCTTCACTGTGGGAATGGTGTTCATGGGGGATTTAGGGATGTTAGGCCAGATAGAGTGCTTTCCTTCAAAGCCAAAAAGGACAATTTTTTGCTTCATCTGACTAGAGGACCTTCTTTCATATATTTGGGGGGGTCTCCCACATCCGTAAATGTGCTTTCTTATTTCTATTATTATTATTTTTCCCAAGATTTTTTACTAGTCACTCTTTTGTAAAGCCTGGAGAGTGGACAAATACATTGGTTCCACCATGGAGACTTCTAGCTTCTTCAATTACCTTTGGTCTGTATGTTTTTTCTGGATGGCCCTTTCTTGTGTTTTTGTTTTTTTTTTTTTTTTTTTTTTTTTGTGGCACCATATTTCATTCATTTTGTGATTATGGTGCTCTGTCAGATTTTCAAGGTTTTACAACTCAGCCTCTCCACAACATGTCCGTTTGGAGAGATCCTTGGTCTTCGTGGTTCTGCTTGATCAGTAATGTTGCAGGTTCTGAGGTCTTTCAGAACAGGCTTGTATACTCAGATCATGTGACGCATAGATAGCAGAGAGGTGAACCTTATTAAACTAATTATTTATTTTTTTTCGTACCAATAAATGTTATTTAAGATCTTTAAAGTAAAGGAGGTGAATATGTGTGCATGCATGACTTTCCTTTTAATTCTTTTTATTATTATTTTAAAATATATATTTTAACATTTATTTTGTACTAGTTTATGAAGGTCCTTTACATAAAATCCAAGAAAAAAGATTTCAGGTTGTAAGCCAAAAAAAAAAAAAAAAAAAGCCAAGGTGGTGAATAGTTTTAGCAGCCATGGTATGTTCTATAGTACATGGAAGTTCTTTTGTCAATGTTATATTAATTATTAGCGTGACCTTCAAGGTCACTCGAGTTCAAAGGGGATGCTGTTTTGAAAGCACGTCTATGGTTTCCGATCTGTTCATCTTTGCATCTATGGGTCTATATCACTTTGTTTCTCAGATATAGTAGGCAATTTAAACTTAGAAATGTCTCATCTCCAAAACATTGTGACCTTGTGCTGATCTTTACCTTTAATCTTTGTCTAATCATTTCTGAGACTCATGTCGGGTGTCACCACGCAAATCTGCATCTGAGAGAGAGAGAGAGAGAGAGAGAGAGAGAGAGACTTGGTAAAAAAAATGACTTTTGTCTAATTAGGTCTCATCGGGATCTAGGAACAGGTGTAGAGATATTAAAAGAGACGATCTTTTTCGATTTTTCCCCCTTCATGTGCAGTCATTTTGAGAATTGCATTTCCCACCAACTTCTTTCTGCGAGTCTGAAGAGTGTGCGGCTGCGGTACGGCTCTCGGTACATTTACACAGGGATTTGGAGTGGATTTAAAGGAGGTCAGAAGCACCAAATTATTTGTTCTCTTTCATGAAGATTAAAGCCTTTGGAGCAGAGCCTCAGAGAATGTTCTTGCTCCTCCATCATCATTCCAGTTCACTCTGCCCAGGTCCTGGGAGCTTTCACAGCCTTCTTGTTGCTGTGCAATGTTTGAATTTTTAACGGTTGTTGTTCTAGCGATCTGTGATGTGAGACAACGGCTCAGGTTATTTTTAGCTGTGAATCTAGTGTGCTCTGGAAATGTCAAAGTACATACAGGTATTTCCAAGTTAGTATTTTCCAGCTGTTGCTAAATAAGCTCAGATTTCTCACAATATGTCAGTACTAATCCTGCTTAAGTCCATCTAGATAGCTTAGTCTGAGGACTGTAGCTATGTTATGTTATGATTTGCTTATTGAGTGTGATTGGTTCACATTAACATATTCTGTGACGTCAAAAATTGCACTTATACAGCACATAAAACTATTCAAATTAGAATTATACAAAACTGACCAAAGACCAGTCTCCATAATTGGTCCATTAAGAGCATATTTTTATTTATTTACATAAAAATCATGTATGGATTTTGTGGATTTTATAGAATCTTTGCCTGTATGTATGATCCACAGTGCCAATTTGTCCAAAGCTGCCTGGGGAGCACTGGAGAAAAACAATACTCAGATGATGGTGCGTTCCTATGAGCTAGGAGTTCTGTTTCTGCCTTCAGCCTTTGTGAGTACCCCAACTTCCTTACTCCCAGTATTGATATTCATATGTCATATGTTAATGTATTAAGAAAATTAATAATATTCAGAAAGAACATCAGGAAGTGTAAAATAATGAAATACTAATATACTTTATATTATACATGTATATATTATATAAAAATAATAATATTCAGTGAGGTCCAAAAATGTGTAACATATTAAACAGTTCCATAATTAATATTCAAAAAAAAGATTCTGCACTGTTTTTAAGTACCGTATACAATAAATAAAACAATAATTTTGAACAAAAAATTAGGTTCAGAAATGTAACATCAATTTTCCTCTCTTTATCAACTAAAATATTCCTTTTTACTAAATTTAAAATTTAAAAAAGTTAATGTTGTTTTCTTAAGAACCATCAACAATTACTGCAATGGTTGCAGTTTGGTATAAATTATAGTATCCTATAAGATAAAATATTCCATTAATGAAAAAAATAAAAAGTAATTAATAAGTACAGCCTTTTTAACTACCCCATAATAGAATAATAGTAAAGGATGTGCTTAGGTTTAAACATGCAGCAACACTGTCTTGTTGATGTGCAATGATCTATCGTGCTTATTTCAAAATATTTCAACTGATTAGATAACACACAGTGACAATACTAACAAAACACTGCTCTCTGTAATGGTTTAGATCCAAATACATTGAATCAGGAAGATTTTGGATTGGCTGTGGATACGTATTGGTCACCTGATTATCTCGAATTAACTGGTGCTCCACAGATCTTCTAAACGGCAAAAAAATTAAAACTTGAAGATACCTACAACGTTTTCCCAAGTGGATAGGTGAAGCATTTCAATTCCTGCATGTTTTTTCCGAGGCACGGTTGCACTTGGTGCTTATTTCATTAATTCCTGTGCCCTTTTTTATCCTTTTCCTTGTTTTTCGGCAGATAGCAACCTGCGTTATGGAGCATTGTCACCTTTTTCTGTTCTCATTTTATGACGTGTAGCAACCTGTATTAAGGAGCATTACTACCTTTTAGTTAATTTACAAGGAACTAGCTATACAAAGAACCTTTACTGTTTGATGATTTGAGCAGCCTAAACAAAACACAAGTTTTCCAGAGGCTCGGTTGTGTTCTTAAATTGTCGTATAAGTATTAATGACTGTTCCTTTTTTGGCGAACAAAAGTGTGGGGCATTTTTGTTTGTGAAGAGTCTTTGCGACCAAGCGCTTTGTAAACAATAATGTTGTTGGTAGACAACCAGTTCAAGTCTTATGTATGGAATGAGGATCGTATGTGACGTGTGTTGCAACTCAACAATTGTAACGAATTTTCTAAAGCCCTCTGCTGTCTAAATAAAGCAATTACAATTATTCACCCACATACTCTCATTTGCCAAACTTAATCCTACTAGAGTCACCGGAAGGTTGGAGCCTTTCTCAGCCGACACTGGGTGAAGACGAGTACACCCTGAACAGCTCGCCAGACCATGGCAGGGACATCACACACACACTCACATCCACACCTACAGGCAATTTGAAGCAGCTAATTAGCATAATTTGCATATCTTCGCTGTGTGGAACGGAACGGAGGAAACCCATGCAAGCTTCACTCAGATATTTATGAACCCAGGACCCTCTTACTGTGAGGCAGACGTGCTAAACACTACACCACCGTGATACCCTATGTAGTGTTTACATAATCCAAAATTTACTTAATTCCATGATTCAAATAGGCATGCATTTATAGTACATGGTACATTATTATACACCTTAGTATTAGGTCACTATTTAAATTTAAGTGCTTTGGTCATATTGGTGATGTTGACTTCCCCTGAACAAAAAACCCAGAGTTTTGAATTTACATGCGATGTAATGTTATGCCTATTAAGAAGATATTAAAATAGACCCAACCTAACATGCATTGTCAAGTTTTAGGCAAAGATACGGACAAAACAAATTGTGAGAAATTCTGAATTTTATCTTAATATTTCTATGGAATCCATCATTTCATGCAAGTTTCAGTATTAAATTATGAAAGAATGCAAACAGGAATTATTTTCACTTGCAGTCTCAGGTCTTTTGGCTTCTTTATGTATTTGGCAAAATTTCTGACACCCCTAACACATTTTCTAAAGGTTTTTATTTGTGTAAATTAGATTTCCAGGAACTGTTGATGCCTTGTTCTGTTTTCATGTCATACAAGTATGAGGTTTACACACCAGAAAATCTTTTTTCATCCAATACCCCCCTGCACCCAAAAAAAAGTTATATGTTGATTGACGGGTAAATTAAATGATTGCCAAGTAAAACGTTTATTTACCTGTATTAATTCCTTCGGCACTCCAAATAAATGTCTCTATTTAGTTTTATAATGAAACATCACCACACTATGTGTTTGTACAGACAGATGCTTTGAAATCACAGAACTCATTCATTCATATTCTGAACTTCTTAAGCCTAATTAGGATCACGAGGAGGCTGGCGCCCATCTCAGCCGCCTCTGGGTGAGGGCGGGGTACACCTTGGACAGTTTGCTAGGCCATCGCAGGGCAAACACTCACACAACCATTCACACACATACTCACACCTAAGGGTGATTTGGAGCAGCCAATTAGCCTACTGTGCATATTTTTGGACAGTGGGAGGAAACCGGAGTACCCGGAGGAAACCCACACAAGCACGGGGAGAACATGCAAACTCCACACAGAAACACCCAGGCTGAGAATCGAACCCAGGCCTAGCACAGAACTTATTTTTTAGATAGCGCTGGACACTGCTAGGTAGTGTAATGTAGTAAAGTCTGCACCATGCTATACAGCAGCACATTTCTTTTTATGACCCCCGCGACCACCACCACCACCACCCGGTGTATGAATATAGACAGCTTTTGTGCGGTCTGTGTGCATTTTCACCGGGTAATTTGTCCTTGTTGCATTACTTCAAAAGTTGCCTAGCAACAGTAAAGCTCAGTTCACTAGCTGTGCTACAAGTGGGGGGGCATGAGTGACCGAAGGCACACCAGCATAGGATGTGCTTCTTCATTGAAAAAAAAAAAAAAAAGATGCTGCATGTCTCATAATACCATTCTTGCTTTGAGCCAGACGGTTGACGGTCTGCAATAAAGATTATTTGACTCCTTTCAACATTTTGCTGCTCAGAACTCTTATTTCAGGTATTTAAATGCCCAAGAAATGCATCAAAAATGAATTCCAGGAAAATGCCATCACTTGTGTTTAATGCAAAATGTGATATTGTAAAATTTATCAGAAAATTAGGTCACATTTGCTGGTTCTGCTTTCCAAGGCCAGTCTGTAAGAGCACGTTCTACAGTGGTGCGTTAATTAAAAGTCTAATTTGTTAAAAGGTAGAAAGGATACACTAACAGTACTTCTATTGTGTTCCTAATTCAAGTGTTATCAAATTGTAAAGCACCCCTCATTTTGCAGTCATTAGCCATGTTCAGTCAGGACTGTATCTCTGTAATTGTAAGTGTTGCTGTAGAACAGCTGGAGTGTATGCTGTAGTGACGGGAGCAAGTTTTAATCATATTTTATCGACCCGGATATTACGCTCCTGCCTTGCGGTGAGCACACGGCATGCTTGGGGGTATCAGCAGGTTCTCCTGCTGTAGCATTGATACGCGATTATTTATCAACTTTGCCGTATCATTAGATTGGATAGACAGATACCGGGACAGGTGGAGTGGGCTATGGATTTATTGTTGTGTATATGATTTGACGAATACAGTCAGCTTAATGGTTAAATAGAGAGATTGCTGATTAATAAGTGGATAATGAGTTGGATGAACAGATGACTGGATGGTTAAGTTAGTGGATGGATGGATGGGTGGATGGATGGAGGGATTGATGAATCAGTGAATGATTGGCTGGTGGATGAATGAGCAATGGCCAGATGGCTTAGTGAATAGATGGATGGATTAATGTTTTGCTATATGTACAGATGGCAAAACAGATGGAAAAGCAGACAGATAGATAAATCACTTTATTAATTCCAAAGCACAATTTGCATGACCGGGTAAATGGATAATTTGGAAGGATAGATTGGTTGATGAATAAATGCATGTGTGGATGAATGAAATGGATGACTGGCTGGATGACTTGCTCACTAAGAATACTAACTGACATGTCCGTCATTATGAAGATAAAACAGTTAATATTATAAAATAAGTAATAAAACAAGGAATAATTCAATGATGTAAAAGATATATGTTCATGTTTGGTCTTGGGGTTGTCGAAATACATTTAAAAACTAAGAAATGAAATGAAAGAGATTTTAAAGAAAGACAATATGTAAATTTCTAATAATAAAAAAAGATTTTAAAATTAAATAAGCCCAGTAATGAAAAAAAATGACTTTGTTAAAAAATAAATAAATAAATAATGATTAGCGCTGCTGACATGACATTCTTTTTTTTTATATCCCACAAGTCTTCTGTTAATATATTTATGGCCCTGAAATTAGCTCCACTTCCAACCAGACTACAGTACTTGAAAGGCATCTCAACAGTTTAAACACAAGACTGAAAAATGCTCGCTTGTCAATATTTTTTATTTTATTTTAAATTACTTGTTTATTCATTCTTTTTTTTTTTTGTTATTGTGACTCCACTTCACCTCACAGACAGCAGAAAAAAATTACAGGAGTAGAGTCAGTGCTGACTCATGTAATACCTTTATTTCCCACTGCACATGGCGCTGAATCCAACATCTCAGTTTTGTCATCCTGTAATTTCATCGTCTGTGAGTGCAGCTGTAGTGCTTATTTATTTAAGGAAAATACTTTCTTAGTTCCCGCCATCATCGATGGTGAGCAAAGTAGGAGCTATAGAAATGGGTTCCATCCGACTAGTTATTGCAATAACTTTGGATGAAAATTACATAAGATCACCAAATTGATACATGTCTCCCCTCCGGGGCAAATAGGGTGGGATTGTACCTTGACTTTGTTTCAAGGTCACAAGGTCATTTTTTTTTTATATTTGGCTTGTCAAGGCTTTGCTGTATGGTTTCTGCTCTAGAGTGAATAGGGTTGGATTGTATGTGGGTCACCTTGCCTTTTTTCAATCACAAGGTCACTTTTTCCATACTCGGCTTGTCAAGGTTTGTTCGTGCGATAACATTGGAAGGAAATGAAATAGGAGCACCAAATTTGGTGGATTGGTTCTCAGAAAGGTCTTGGTTGGTTTGTATATAGGTCACCTTGACCACATTTTTCTATTGCCATATTATGAATTGGTCCTTTTAGCAGGAGCCTCTTGACCTCTGTGGTCTGTTTTCTTTCTAAGCTACTGGGAAAAGTGAGTGATCCTCCCACAGAAAATCAAATAACATTTGTGATGAAAGAATATGTCCTTCTAAAGGCGATATGATCTGTTGCTTACTGTAGGTTCTGGGAACTATCCTGTTCTAAATCTTTTAGATCTCAGTGCTGCTTTTGATTTAGTGGGTAAGGAGATCTTTGAGCGTCGCAAGCACTCCGATGGCCTTTAGGAAGTAGCACCAGTTTTCCTATCATCACTTGGAAGAATTAGTCAGTACACGAAGCTTGTCTACTTCGAATATACACACCTAATATCTTTTAAAAGTATGTGCAAACACGTACAGTATGTATTTATCACCATATAGTGATCAGCCGAAAAAGAGGTGCAGGACAACCAGAATGCAGCAGGAACTAGTTATACAGAGAGAAATAAGCAATGAGCTGAAGTTCAATAATATCGCTCATGCCAAACTCTTTCTGCCAAAAAAGAAGCTCAGTAGTGCATGTCAAAAAGCAAATCAGAATCAACACTGAAGTACGGCGGTAAAATCTTCATGATATGGTGCCACTTCTCTCTAAAGGATACAGGCATAATACACATCATCATCATAAAAAAGATAGAATTGATCGTTTTTCAAGGACATCTTAGACGGAACATCCAAAAAGCTCAATCTGGGGAGAAGAGGGATGTTTTCAAATGATGATGATCACAACCACACAGCCGCAGTACCTGAAAAAGTCTTCGCATGGCCGAGCCAATTTCCAGACCTGCAATCCTTGAAATATATAAAGGATTTTATTATCGTGTCCATGACAGGGATTCTCTGGGGAACTGAAATTGATTTTGCAGGAGGTGTTTATAGAAACCTAACCACAATTCAGCAAAAAGCTGCTTTAAGACATCGATATTTATAGTTTTATAATATATTTTTTATACTGAACAAAACCATGGCCAAATAATCATCATCATCTTCCGCTTGATCTGGGGTCGTATCGCAGGGGCAGCAGCCTAATCAGTGAAGTCCAGACGTCCCTCTCTCCGGCTACTTCCTCCAGATCTTCCCGGAGGACACCGAGGCATTCCCAGATCAGCCAAGAGACATAGTCCCTCCAGCGTGCTCTAGGTCGACCCTGAGGTCTCTTCCCGGTCGGGCATGCCCGAAACACCACACCAGGGAGGCGTTCGGAGGGCATTCTAACCAAATGCCCGAGCCACCTCAACTGGCTTCTCTCAACACAGAGGAGCAGCAGTTCTACTCCGATCTTCTCCCGGATGGCTGAGCTTCTCACCATACCTCTAAGGGAGAGGCCCTCCATGACAAAATGTAATATTTAATTTCACTGCCATGATGATGCCTAATTCCCTCTCCATTTTAAACCCAGCCACACTCAGCCACATTCTCCCTTCATCTTCAAACAACTGGTTGGACATTAACTTTTACAGCGTAGTATGAACACAGTAGAAGCCAAGATGGATGTGGTTATGGTCTCCATGGATTCAGAGGATGTGGTCCAACTTTGGACATTTTTAAAAAAAAAACAGTTTGTTCATTGTCAAATCGGGATGCACGAGGAACTTAATAAGGACGTAGGAACCAAACCAGCAGGGATTTCTCAGCTGTAATTCAAATAGGGAACATGGAAGCAGACATAAAAATTGGAGAAACAAAGCAAGCGCAGCAAAAATGCATTGTGCAAGGTGCGAGTATGATCAGGTGCATGGTTAAAAAATAAGGGGAACTTGTTAGATGCAGTGAGAACCTGGAATGGACATAGTTGTAGTATGAACTTGAAAACTGCACATTTCTTCCATTTTGACCACGTGCATGTATGTTCTTTGAAATGTTCAAGGGTGCAGTGCAGTTCATGATCTTCATCTGAACGTGATGAGGAGCTACAGCCTGATAATTTGTGTCTCAATAATCATCTGGAAAATATCCAAAACCAGATGGAAATAATTTTCTTCTATTGAATGGGAATTAAATGTTATTCTTTTTCTCTATTTATAAATGACCATCAGATATAAGGTACCGGTACATGTGGGGTAATTTTTGAGAGCGAATTCAGATGTGATCATCAAATCAATACAACTGAGAGTTATGCTAAATTACCGTAATGTCTTGTATAAATATATTATACGGGAAGTAACCTTACTTCTAGTGCTTTATCCCAACAGGTCAGTGAATTTATCACCTTGTCATATCTCTCTGTAGAGCATGAGCACATTTCCAGTGGAGAAGAACATCTTCCCTATCTCAAGCCCCTCTACAGGTTTCCCTGTGCCCTTCGATTTGCCACCACTTCGCTACTCCAACAAAGGTGAGAAGAGACTCATCGTTCATGTAACTCAAGACCCTGGGGCAGGCTTGCAGTTCAGAGCATTCACTCTTAAAAGGCAGAAAACTATCTGAATATACTGTAGTCATCAATCACCTCGGGTGTGATGATGGTAACATTCAAATTTCCACGCACCTCAAGATTCAAGCTTCAAGATTCAAGAGTTTTATTGTCACTAGCAAGAAATTACATTAAGCAATTACTGGCAGTGAAATGCTTAAGTCTCAAGTTCCCATCAAGAAACACACAATTGCAGTCAAGTTAAAAGAATAGAGTAAAATAGAATAAAATAATATACTATAATAAAATAAAATAGAATTCATTCATTCATTCATTCTATGAACCGTTAATCCTAATTATGGTCACCCTGGACAACTCACCAGGCCATCACAGGGCAGAAACGTGCTGACAGCTTTACAGCCTACTGTTGACGAAAGTCAGCAATGGTTCTTTTACATGCGTCTCACTACAGACCATGAGAGGCATGGCCGGCCTTTGGTAACCCAGTTAGCTGCACTGGGGGCCTCAAGATTCAGTCAGCTGTAATCCCTGGTGTAGAGATGCAACATAACACATCACTTTATTTCTACTAATTAATTTATAGAACTGTAATGAAATTGTCTGAAAGAGTATTTTGTTCTGAGGTGCAGATAGGAGGCTGGTTGGTGGTTAGAGATGCACAAGCATTCTTAAGGGTCACAGATGGAGATATTTTGAGGTGAAATATATTAAGTTAAATATAATTTAAATATCACTTAATTTATGTTATAAAAATATAATGTAAATTAAATGAAACTTTGATGTAATCAAATTATTATGCAAATTTTTACTTATTTAACCATAAATTAAAATTCTGTCTAGCTTCAAAAGTTTAATAATTAAATATAATGATATGATAACATCAATTTTTAAAGAGGCTGATATCTAAGATATGTAAATTAGCACAGGTTTACTGATCAATTCTGTCTGTTTTACTAAAATTGCCCTTCGGCGGGGGGAGGGGGGGGGGGTGCAGTGGAGTAGTAGTTCTGCAAAGTGTTTGAGTAATGGCTGATGTATGTTTCATGATTGTTGTGTTTTGATTTATTTTGATGTCGTGGTCCATAATCACTACAGAAACCCGTTCTATCACCTTTGCAAT
>JAQNCB010000023.1:17781438-17794376 GCA_030068295.1 Euristhmus nudiceps | reverse complement strand
AAAATTAGTTTTCTGAGACAATTTTTAAAAAGAGTTGTGCGATAATATTAAGCTCTAATAATAGAACGTACACACACACACACACACACACACACACACACACACACACACACACCTGTTTGAAGACTGGAGTTATTGACCAAATCAGGAAAATAAATACTATTTTAGGGAAATCTTTCCTCTTACTGGGCATGGGACGACGACACTCGTTATAAAGTTGATGGCTTTTTATTTCAGCACCAATTCCTCAGTTTTAGATTTTAACCCTCTTTAAAAGAAAAATAAGAAAAGACACACCCACTGGGTGGGCTTACATCGAGTCTCAACCAAATGTGCAATATTTTCATTTCAAAGGGATTCCTACTTTTCAGATTTTAATAGAAAAACATCCAGATAACTATCTATAATCATTAAAATATATTTTAATAAAATCAATATTGCATTCGTTTTAAGAAATCACATTTAGGACTTTAACCCTGCGTTCACGCAAGCGAGCAACAAAGCGATATTTCATCATGACTTTCTTTGATATATACAAACACTACGGTGCTAAATCAGTAATTGGCTCATTATGTTCCTGTTCGTTTAATGTAAAAAAATTAAAATAAAATAAAAATAAATAAAAAAATAAAAACTCAGGACCATGGTTTCATTTTGTCCAGGTTCTCGATTGTGAAGAAAAGCTTGAGAGGAAGTAGCAGTACACAGTCAATACTGACAGCTAATCTGCTATAACGTACAAATTAAACACTGATTAGTGCGTTATTTTACTCTGGGTTTACAGAGCTAGCTTTAGAAGCTGTATCCAGCTGTTTCTCTTTTCTGGACGGGGTGACGAGGTGCATGATCGACTTGTTGTGCGCGAACGTGAACACAAGGATTAAAACGCAAACGGTCCAACCCATCTTTCTGGTCTGCTCCCATGTGCAAGAGCGTTCATTTCATGTCCCCTCGTACTGAAGTATGTGCATCTCAGGCCGCGTAACGACGTTTCACACCTTCATTCCACTTTCTCGCCTTACACACACACATACACGAGTACAACGTAGCCTCAGGTGCTGCCAGGAATCGGTCCATCCTCATTTCCTCTTACATAGCGTCTTTGCTCTTAATCCGAATCTCCTCATGAAAGACTGAACTTTACCGCATTTTATCCAACCATCACATGCCATTCAGAACCGGAGGTTTATCTACGTGAATTCCAGTGCAACATTAAAACCGCCCATCTCATTCTCTTAAATCACACAGCTCTCTATGCTACATGCTCTGAGGTATGTCGTGACCTCCTCCCACTCACGAGTTAGATATTTTCCCCATCTTTCTCTTACTCTCCCACACAAAATAAATACAGAACATCGCACTAAAAGATGCAACTTTCTGTCTTTAGGCCTGTTTATATATAAAAGAAAAACACAATGCATCATCGAAGTGTAAACGAGTTGCAAATGATTTGTTCCCAACACATACATTTCCAGTGTTGGATGTTTGTGTTTCTACTGAAGCGAAATAATGCTACGGCCACCTGCACTTGCTTTTCCCTCTAAAAGCACAGATATGTTTCTATTCTCAAACTCAGCCTCATTCAGCTCTCGCATGAGTCACCATCCTTTCAATACGACGTTGATAAAATGATAGGATGTGAGCTGCATCATCATAATCACCCAATTCTGGAGAAATTAGGGGTTATTTGCTCTAGAATAGCTCGGACAACTCAGAGCTTCATTGCTGTGTAGAACGCATTAAATCATGCATAAAATGTGTTTAGTGTGAACAGGCCTTCATAATAACTCTCCCAGTACAGATAAGTATGCATAAACTACACCTTCTCAAACATCACACCCCATCGTTATCTCTGACCAATCCCTGAGATCAGACCACGCACTGACAGAAGACGTTCTTGCTCATGTTCTAAGGAATAAAGGATGCCTTTAAAAAAAAAAAAAAACCTGAATTAAAAAAGGCACATTTGGGATTCTCAGGACAGACTAAAGGGGGACGCTTAAGTCATGCATCACAAAGTAAAATAAGAGTCTACAAAAGGACTCAAGAGAATCAGGGCAGGAAAAAAACCTCCCGATCAATCCCAGACAGCAGGGCCCCTGGTGATATTCGAGTTTCAACTCGTACAGTATATTCAGTGTTGAGATGTGACTCGTCGCGTGAGCAGTAAGCTGGTGTAGAGGTGAGAATGGGGACATACCGTAGCTCCTCCGTATAGAGCACCAGAGTTAGACAGTGCAAAGTACATGAACTCGATTCTGTCCTTGTACAGGAAGGAATGGCATTTAGTTGCTCCATGATTTACGGTTCTCTGCTTTCTGATTAGTCAGTCCTCCTGATCCGGATTTAACCTGCAGGAACTCACCGCTACGTCGGTTCTCCCTATGCCTTTTGGACACGTCACGCCGACTCACTCGGTCTGGTCGCACGAGGACTCCATAACCAGGGTTACAGCAGAAATACTGACGGCCTCCTACAGAGCCATCATTTTTACCTGCCGGGAGGAAAAAACTAATTAAAACAAGGTCACATCAAGGGTTTTTAAAAGATGCAGTGAGATCAGGGAACAGGTTCAACTTCAACACCTGGCAGTGTACAGATCTCTTTCAATACACATCACAACCCAGAAGCCAATGAGAAAGCACTGCTCCGGCACCACACCGAAGGCCCCCGTGAAGGCTGTGAATGTAGAGTAAATGTGCTGTAATCGATTGTCCCAACCACGGAGAGCTGAAAAGTGACATGTTTTTTCCGTGTCCCAGCAATTATTAACAGCCGGGTAAGCATGCTAACGAAGGGCAGAGTCTGGAGGAGGTGGAACCGCCAACTTTTGATCAGAGAGCATATTTTTCAAAGGCATTGTTTTTAAGTGAATTAAAAAAAAAAAAAAATGTTGAGAAGTACCAGACAATTGACTAAATGCCAGCATGGACTACAAAGTACACAAAGATTTGAACAACTTGTGGGCATTCTGAGCCATTTTAATCCATACAAAGCAATCTTTTAATGTTGTGTGAATATTAACACCAGCACTGATGAGCTTGATAGTTCACGGTCGAATCATATAATTTCACTGCATGGTTCCTCTTTGAAGGTTCTTAAAACACCACACTGCTGTTTTGTTGGCAGTTTACGTTTAACTTGAAACTGCATATCATTATACACATGTATCATGGAATTGAGAATTCTATGAAAACTGTAATATTATACTTTATATATATATATATATATATATATATATAAGACCATTGTAGCATGTTTTTTTTTTTTTTTCCACAGCATGACTAACCTGCAGGTGTGTCGAGCTCCACTCCAACCCAGATGCCATCTGAGAAGTCTGTGTTCCCGACATAACGCACCGTGCCACACTTACTGTTGGCCACCATAACACTTTCTCCGACTCTGAGCCAGCGAGGGAGTTCAGCGTCTCTGCTCTTTTCATCAGAGCTACCCTCCGCCCTACCTCGTTCTACTTTCTCCTCCTCCTCAGGTTGGATGGGGCTGAAAGACTTGAGGTTCGAAGGTTTCACCCTTTGGATGGAGAATGCTTCATCTATAGCAGCTTTAGATACTAAAGGAGGGACAGTCACTAGTTTTGCTTCAGCGTGCGAACAGGGAACGCCATTCCGGGCCAGGGTCTGCTGTAGGTCTTTGGGGGTCAGGTTCTGCGGAGGTTCCTCATCGCATTTTATTCCAGTTTCTGCAGGACGAACTGAGGTGCCTTCGCACTCATCTGCACGCTGCCGGGACGTGTCATAGATACTGGGGCTCGGTGTAATTTCCACAGATGCAGCAGAAAAATCAGACAGGGTTGCAGTGGAGACACTGGTGGAGAAATAACCACTGGAAGCTTCACTGATGGGACTGAGTGGCAGCTCATGCAAGTCCTGGACGGAGGAAGTGGACACATCAGGGGAGTCTGAGGGTTTCTCAGAGCCAGGACTCCTTCCCATCACTGGCACCTGAGGACAGGCATAAAATACAAAGAATATTGTAACCCACCTATCACAAGTTATTTAATTGCACATGTTGAGGAACTTACCGCTTCTACTCGACCTCTGACTTCATCTGGACTGCTGTTAGTTTGCACTATTATACGAGGCACATGCTGGAAAGAAGAATGAATGAAAAATTACTTATTACTATTAGTATAAAAATACTACCAATGTTAGACCAAATGTGTTTGATTTCACAACATACTGAGCAGGAAAAGTGCACATAGGTTTAAACATTACTACAGATGAACACACAAAGGTGGGGCCTCAGACTGTACCAAAAACAAACGAATTCTCCATGTATAGTTAGTTAGCTATGAGCTTCTATAAGAGACAAATCCACAAAATCACTGAGATGCTAAAAGGCAGGCTACGACAGAAGAAAAAGCTCACCTGTTGTGATTGTGGAGAGGGACGAAGGTCCTTCTTGTCTTCACGAGCAGGAAAAAGGGATTTGAGGAGCTTGGGCATCTGAGGGACGAGGGCCTTGACTGGGGAGAGATAAGAAGCAGCAAGCCCTGAAAGGCCTGAGGGGAAATCGGGGAACGAACGGAGAAGGAAGAGGAGGCACACAAAGGAAGAGACGATGACAGTGACAGGAAAACAAGGACGGGCGTGATGGAGGCAGACGGGGCAGAGTGCGAGAAGTTAAACAGTTGACTGTGACATATACGGGAAGCGCGAAATCATACAGTAAGAATCTGCTGGCACACAAAGTAAGTAAAATGCCTATTTAGGTGAGCTATTTTGAAAAGGGTCGGGCCAATTTCAGAGTTGAAAAATGACGTGTGGAATATAAAAACCTTATCCAGGGGATTCAAGCCCCAGTGCAACCAATCTGTCAATGTTGGACTCTTGAGAAAGGCCCCTAATCCTCTACTGCTCAACTATATCAATTTTATTTATGATAGAGAAATGTAACCCACTCTGTGGAGGGGCATCTGCCAAACACCAATGTAAATGGAAAGTTTTTTGTTTCTTTTAAAAAAAAAAAAAAAAAAAAAAAGGCCACACCTAGAAACATATTTAGAAATCTCAGAGAGCACAAATAGAAGTGGTAAACATGCAGCAGATATGAACAAATACTGATTTTATTTTTAAGATTAAACTATTTTTGTATTCTAAAATTTGAGGTATGCAAAATTCAGATCAATCAGACAGGCTGTTCTTAAATATCATGCCACTCACATGCAGGAAAAAGAATGAATCTAATACAGCAATGCATATTAGATTAATAGAAGCTGTAAAGTACAGAAGGCATCAGTGACAGAGATGAAGTGACACACTGTGTTAGAGCAATCACGAGGACAAAGACGCGGCTGGTTTACCCTGTTCAGGGTCCTGGGTTTGGGGTGGGCTTTGGCCCTGTGGTAGCAGTGGCGGCGGCGGCGAGGGTTCTCTGGTGGGTCGAGGCAGTGTGCGGCTGAACTGTGGAGCCATTAGAAAGATGTCCTGCTGACTTTCCCATCGATTCTTTATAAAAAGTAAAAATGAAGCCAAACCCATAAACATTCATACAGTTTGAGAATTTCTGACAATCATAAGCAGAACAGTGGGGACGGTTTCTCACCTTGTTGTCCTCCAGACTCGAGTTTAGAGACAGATCTTGTCTGCTCCCCGATAACTATTAAGAAAAAGAAATAAGACGTGGCAGTTTGAAAATGGGTGTAATAGAGGATAAGAGATTGTGTACAGTCTAACTACAGGGTGATGCAGGACACAGGTACGAAGCTGAAGGGTTGGTATTGTGATGACATGTGACTAAAAAAAAAATTTTTCATTTAAATTTTGCAAAATATTGCTTAGGTGAAATGTTTGAGAAGAGCTCATGATGGCGGACAAACATTTCTGCAACATTTTCGAGCTTGAAATATTTAGCATGTTTGGGTGTGTGACACAGAGAGAGAAATTTTTTATTTAGTGCCTCCTCTAAAAGCGTTCACACAACTACAGAAATAACAGACCACAGAATGAAGTGTACCGACCCTGTGCACACTGGGCGAGCTAAGACTCCTCCTGCTTCCCTTCCCTTTACCGGCCAAGTGCTCCTTCACAGCCACCTCCTGAAAACACAAAGCCGTCACACACAATCACCATCACAGATTTCTACCAACGTCTGGTTACATCATTATTCATTCTTCCCTTCCACAGGATGAATCCCTGACATGGTTAAAACCCAATTTTAATCATATACAAATCACTGTTGACCAAAATAGCTGAGGAATCACCAGAGAGGTAACTGACCTGTCTGAGGCGGTCCAGTGTGAGGATGTTTTCCACAGCTAGCACGCTACGCAGATACTTCTCTATTGCTGCCTCGTTGTCTGACGATCTGGGGTTCTCAGTGTTTGCAGCCATGCGGGCGAGCATCTCCCTGTCCTCGGAGCTCTGACCATCCTGAGTATTTACACAGTTGCACATGCAATGCATGAAAATCCGAAGCTTGTATGTACAATTCTAGCATTAATGGACAGTCACTTACCCCCGGGATATTGGATACCACCTCAAAGGTGACCCCACATCCAGGTACAGTGCTTCGTGTAGACATTCTCTTCAGAAGGTTTTGTGCAAAACCCTGCAAGCCCAAAGGCAAGTTAGTTCAGCAAATTTGCACACCGTTCTGGAATTCAGTGCCAGACTCATCCAGGGTTTTATCTCTGACTTCCATGAACAACGGGACACAATCAGCTTGTCCTACTATTACACATTCAAGTAATAGAACTAGAAGAGAACAGGAAGCTTTAACCTGTCTTCCAGTGAGATTCACACAGATGCGTTTGCGCAAGATGAGCTGCATTTCTGCCGGGTGGCTGAGCTGCACAACAGCGCGCACGGTCAGGTAGACCCTCTGGTCAGGAGCTCCACCACGACTCAGCTGAGGACACTCGTGAACCGTGGAGTCCCAGGACGCCTCAGCTTTCACCTGCAGTCAAACAGCACCGAACACAGTCAACTCTGCTGACATCTGAATAAGTGTGTCACACTTATTATTACTATCATCATTCTAACCATTACTGTATGATTTGTTAGTTGTAATTAGGATCTTAACCGAATGCTAATGTCTCACATAGCAAGATTATACATAAAAACTGGGACTAACAGATGATTTTGGTGGATTTTTGAGGCAGTCTCTTCAGTGCCAGCATCACAGAAGGGCAGAAATGGGCAATGCCTGCCCAAATGAATTTTTTCACTATCCATCCATCATTCCACCCACCCATTCATCCTTCAAAATATTTAGAGTTCTTGCTCAGCATGCATTAGTACTTCCTCCAGTAAAGTGTTACTACCGCAATCATCAACAGTTTTAGATTACTCCTCCTGCTGGTGACAAAAGTACTTCTAGCCTTCTACTAAGCCTTTGAGTACATACAGGTCTTCACTCCTTCTCCGACATCATAACAGAAGAATCAGCCCTAAATCTAGATCCCTCACCTCTCCATCGTAGTGCTTGACAATTTGCAGATCAAAGAAGTCGTCCTCATCCTCTCCACTCAACACCGCATCCCATCCTCCAGCTTCTGGACTCTCCAGATTTTCTTGCGAGCTAAAATCATCAGCTGACATTGTGACAGAGAGAGATTAGGTTTAAAAACAAAACAAAACAAAACAAAACAAAACAAAACAAAAAAAACAGGGGGGGGGGGGGGGGTATTGCTTATACGGGTGACAGAAATGAGTTCCTTTATTTCTAAAGCATTCGAGTTAACATACCACTCAGGTCAAGGAAGAGGACTGGAATGTGAGTTTCCATCCCAGGCACCGGTACCCTGCCAAGACAGAAATATCAGGAGGGCAGTATCCAAAACATTTCATTTCATCTTGATAAAATACATGAACCTGAAAGCAAGTTAAAAAAAAAAAAAAAAAAAAAAAAATGTTCTCCAGCATGGTGTAGGAAACTCATGTATATGTTTTTGCTTGTCATGTTCTATTTTATTTGTACAATTTAATCAGCAAACAGAATGCAGAATAGATAAAAGGACACATTAAGTATTAAACTACACTAAGGCCTCACCACTCTGCAGGAGCTCCTGGGATGCCGCTACCAGCAGATGGCACCATGACTGCATTCCTCTCCTCAGTGAGAGTCAGGCGGCACTCAAGCAGCTGAGCCTCACGCTCCATATCGTCCTCCGACTTATCTGATCACACGCAGGAATCACATTTCACCTAATTAACATCTGACATGCAGCCTCATAGAGTCTCTTTAGAATTAATTTTACAATACTGTCCTCAATGGTACCATTTTATCAACACTGACACAACCAGACTGAATCATACAGGCTAAAATACGCAATTCTCTATTTCCCTTTTAACAAGCTTTCCCCATCACTGCGAGACTATTCGATTAATTCAAGATACATGGGATCTACAAAAAGGTATTCTACAGCACCGTTGTCCAGAATTAATGAAAAAAGTTTCACAAAAATTAATCCAAAAAAGTGCCGGGGGGGGGGGGGGTGTAAGAGAGTTTGCACTACACATGTAAATTTTTCCTAAGCTCATTTTCTCCTTTAAGGAATTCTATATTTATTTTAGCACTCAAATCCTTGTGAGAAATCTGTTAATTTTAATACTGTTATAACGTTTTTCAATTACAATTATAAACTGCATCAATGTGCAACTAACACTGGGGCCACAATGTCTACCTCTATGGCTTCAGAGAATTTTGCTGAGCGTGGGGGTTCATGGAATCGAATCATGATCTTGAGGGAACTTAGCGTGATTGTGATGATCTTCGCAAAAATGTTTGACCATCAAACATTTTGCCACAAATGTTATGATTTATTATGATTCTGATCATGACAGAATGTGGGTTTAGTAGTAGAGCATGGCAGAGCTTAACATACTTTAATAGAGCGCAAAAAGACCTTGATGCACCATTGGAGGGTATTGAGATGAACATGATTCCTTCAAGTTTCATGGTTAAGCAAAAATCAAAGATGGGGATGGGGGGGGGGGTGGTGTCAGAACAGCATGTGTATTCACTGAACTCTACAATTTACTTTTTTGAAATACCCGATCCAGCATTTTGTATAATTATCCAGCAACTAATTTCTTTTGTGGAAGTTTTTCTTTTAAAATAAGTTATTTTCAAATGCAAGACCTGTCTATGTTCTCCAGCTGTTTCTTCTTATCTTTATTATTTATACATCAGTAAACAAGCCTGAAGGCTCAACAAACATTTTCAAACACTTGTCCAAATTTGATTGGTTTTATCCGGGGGGTGGGGGATATAAATAAATTCAGGACCCACATCTTGAGATTTCTTCAAGAAAAGCTCTCTTCTGCAGTGAAATCAAGTAGGAAGAGTGCAGACTCAAGGATAACTCTACCTGCTTTGCTGACCAGACTCTGGAGATGCTCATCCAGGTACTGCTGTCTCTTTGTGAGAGCGGCCAGCCACTGGCGTCTTAGCCGCTCCAGGTCTCGCTCCTATGACCAAAAAGTTTATTATTAACCTCCCCACAGGAAGCAGACTCAATAAAAGGTTTATTACTGTGAGCCATGTGTACCTGATAGCTGTCCATTTCATCACTTTCCGTCTACAAAATGAAAAAGATACTCATTAAACCAGAGGAAATGTGGCTGCTCTGAATAAAGGTCTGATTAATGACCAAGTTAAATTTTTCTTGGAAGTGAAGGTTTCGTTCGTATGCACCTGTTGCGAGTCACTGCCTTTAGCAGTCCGAGTCTGTCTGATCTCTACACACCCAACAGACACGCCCAGAATGATCTCAGCTATCAGTGGCATAGTGCCAGAGTCCTGTACCGAACGCACCTCCACCTGCACACGCCGAGACTGACCCTGCAACACACACATACACACGTAAATGCACTGATGTCAGGTGTTTTCTTTCTTTCTTCAACATAAACATCTTTGGTTTAATTAAGTACGCAAATATATAGACACTTCATTGGATGTAAAAACAATTAAAAACCCCCAAACCTTTAAGATTCAACAAAAATGCATGCCAAAATATAAACTGGAAAAGATTCTGATCATTCAGAATCAAATTCAAGTCAGATTTTTAAAAGCATAACTGAATCGAAACACCCAGGCTCAAAATGAGCTCCGCACAACAGATGTGCAACCCAGCAATAAAACAAGTGGGAAGTATTGACGAGTATTGCAAACAATGAGATCTGAGTGACACTGCTTGTGAAAGTTCATGCCACCATGTCATGTTGCAGAACATGCTACACAGAAACATCAACCCCAGAACAGTTCTGTGCTATATTTTTTACAGCGGTGGTGTCACTATTTTACTAACATTGAGCTATTAGAAATGGTACATGGACAGGGACTCTTAGAAGCACAGTCCCTGCATTATTCTGCATATTAACAAACAAATGAACCACGAAAATTTAATTCTTAGGCATTTCAAAAGTGTTAAAAAACTTGTTCAGAAGATAACTTTACCTGTCTCAGCTGAAACACACCCCCTGTGCGTACATCTCCAGCTGACACCACCTCCACGGGTATGTACTCTCCATTTTCGTTCAACTCCAGGATCTGCACCCACATCTCCAGCTTTCTCGTTACCTCGCTCCACCTGGGCGGAGACAGTAAGTCATGTGTGCAGCACACACTCGAGTGGATTCATACAGATGTATTGTGTGGTGTATTTGTATTGGTCTGCATTGTATTGTATGGTATTGCGGGGAAAAAAGGGAGAGAGACACGTGGCCCCTAGCCAGAGGAAGTACAGCATGCCACAAAATCCGAATCACTGGAGTGTAAAGTTATCCGTGGCTGCCCTTGTGTTCTGTGTGGGCGGTGTGTGCGCTTTATAGCAGCGGAAGCGGTTTCCTTTGTGGCTCACCTGTCGCGCAGTGTGCGAGTCTTCGCCTGAATAATGCTCAGGTCCCACAGGGCGAGGTTCCTGCCTGGATCAGCTTGCCTATGACCATACACCTCAATAGCCAACGCTCCCTCAGTTAGATACTCAATGAAATCCTCTGTTACTGCCACAGCTAGCTCCTATACACACACACACACACACACACACACACATTAATAAACATGTCTACTGAACCTCTTCAAAAATACAGCATTCCTGATTACTGAAGGATACCAGAACTACCCAGAATCAAATTTCAGGACAAAAACTGGTTTGTTTACAGCAGTAAAAAGTACACTATTCATTTCATTTTGTTGAGTAATTATGACAATAGTGCAACTGCAAATCATATCAGGTTTATCCCAATAATGAGCTTGTTGTATCTGCAGTCACAGTTTTTGACTTACTATCATATAAAATAGATGGATTAAAAAAATAAAATAAAAAATAAATAAAAAAAATCCACACCTCTCCAACTCAGTGTTAGCTGCTGAATAGTTTATGATGATAGTGATGGACACTCAAATAAACCCAAACAGCTCACTTTTACCTGAAACTTTATGCTCTGATTTGAAAACCCTTAACCAACTCCATCTGCCTTTATTTCGAGGCTAAAATTTCCTGAAATTGATTCTCGGCAATGTACCTTGTGCCCCAATCTGTTCACCTGCACCTGCTATTTTCAAGTCTGATCATAATGAATAATAAATTTCTAACATAAAAGACTGCTTTCTGCCTGCATCCATTCACTTTAGTGCATTTTTTGCCCCCCTCCTGTCCACACTGCATCAACCATCCAGCATCAAGTCTCAACATGCTTTCAATTATCCTCTACTCACAGGGATCTCCTTTTTCAAGCAAGACCCATTTTCTTGTGATATTTGATAAGAAAGAACAGTGACAGATTTGTTGACTGGTGTAGAATGATTCTCACCTTACAGCTGTCGAATACCACCATGCAATGAGGGTCTTTGCTGCTAGAACACGAGGCGGACGGATCCACCTCGGGAGCCACGATGATGGGCTCAGCCTGGTCCCAGAACGAGTACTGACAGAAGACAAAATTGGACAAGTACTGGGGGAGACCTGTAGCCTGCAGAATCTTTATCTGTTACAAAAACAGGAATGGAGGGAGAAAATTAAAACACAAAAATCACATAGATGTATAAAGTTGTTTGGGTAAACTGCAGTGTAACGGCTTGCATATCTCAGCACATGTCCAAACACCTTAAGGGATTAACGATACATTAAAGGAGCCCTCCAAAAATAAAATGTGGACTATTAGTAATTTAATAGTGTAAATATTTTCAAGGCTAAACTAAACTTAAAAACCTCAATTCCATTTACAATACTTTTGCAAGTTGTGAATTTATTTATAAGGCTATTTCATATGAAAATCAGAAAGTGCTATATTTTTTTTTATTCCAGGAAATAAATATTTATTAAAATGATACCCAGTGAAATAAAGACTGATTCTCTGCATTTCTTTAAAAAAAAGAAATGTTTTGGAGATCCCTAATAGGTCCACGCTTAAGTACGCTTCTTTGTTTACACGGTGCTGCACATATTTTTGCCAGCTGCGCTTCTTTTACTGGATTTGAAGGTCTAGCAAATCAGGCCCACGTGGCATGCATGTCTGGATTACCTCAGTGTACCTTTAACCTTGATTACAGTATGCAATCACCATGGTGTGGTTTCAACAAACTTAAGCGGCAGTACCTTCATTTCCATCACAAGTTTGGTTCATTTTTCAGCAACATCTTAAATCAACTGGAAAACTGAACCATTCAATGAAGTCTTTTTCCGCACATCCAAAAGACTTTCTCAAAGGGATAAGATCAGGACTTTGTGGTGCCTGTTCATGTGTGAAAATAATTCCTCATGTTCCCTAGAAAACCACTTTTTCAATACTTGATCCCCAATTTTATATCCAAGCCATTAGGAAAGAAAAAGTCCATTGATATGTAAACCATTGAGAGGTAAAATCACTCAGTATATTCAGTGTCAACTGACATTATTTTGTTGCCACCTAATGTTGCTGAGCCTTAACTAGACCAAAAAAAAAAACCCCCACAAAATTTTATTTATATATATA
>JAQNCB010000023.1:17759642-17774782 GCA_030068295.1 Euristhmus nudiceps | reverse complement strand
GGGTCGAGACCATACACGAACACTGAATTTCCGCGAAGTAGGATCGACCCCCTGACTTGACATATACGTACATGTATATGTGTATATAATATCAATAAATACATATTCAGCGCTATAAACGCTTATAATAACAAACATTAAAAAATATTGCATAAGATGTAAATAAAATGTATACGTGTAATTCTACATAATAAAGTGTAAGAAATGCCTAGACTTACGCTTTTTCTTTCACACGAGTCCAGTTTTAGAGCCGAGCCCCAAACCCGAGTCGGTAGTGACCTTGCGGCCTTTCCCTTAATTTTTTCCCTATTTAATAGTGAAAGAGTTAAGAGAAGGACCGCAAGGTCACTACCAACTCTGATTTGGGACGTCTGAAATCCCGCAAGTTGATTGGTTGAGAAAAATTTCCCACTATTCATGTAACCCAAGAAGAGGAGGCTGTAATCCGAATCAGAGTCAGTAGCAACCCCTCGCAGCATTTTTTTGAACTTTTCCCCTATTTTTTTTTATTTTTCTATGAATATTTTAAAAAATCTGCGATGCACTGAAGCCGCAGAACCTGAAATGCGATATAGCGAAGGATGACTATTTCACATCGCTTTAGAGACTAATTCAAAAAGTGCTTTGCAACAAATTCAAGGACTTTTTCAACACGTTATTTATTGTCTCTACCTCACTACGGCTGTCCAGCTCACATCGCAGACATCACTTTGAGTTTAGATGGCAAGATGCTATACTGACTCACTATTGCATCTTGAAGTACAAAGTGCTATTACAAAGGCAGGATGTTCCATTCCATCATGACGCTAGCTGATTATCATGCTAACTTCAGTGGCTGTCTGCAAATTTGGATAAACTTGTTCACAGTATGTGACAAAGTAGTTATGTTTATGTATTTATAACAAGACCAGTCAAGCAAAAATAAACAACAGTGAAAGCTGGAAGACTTGTGAATGTTACCGTCTGTGATTTTACACAAGCTTCACCTGAAATCAGTTCCACCCATATCCAATTAAGAACAAATTCTGATACACCCAAACTTTGGAAAGTCACCCATTATTCATAGTTTCGCATAACAGACTGCACAGCAGCCAGAGGATGTTCTCTAAACACACTGGAATGCATTCATCTTCTTAAAGGCTGTAGAAGGCAGTGCTACAAAGCAACACGCATTATACAAGTCAAAGCAGGTTCAAAGATTGTTTGATATACAATAGGTGATGACTTGCCAATGTTTCACACTCAAACCCAGGGTGTGTATGTGTGTGTACCTTCAAGTAGTAAACCAGTAGTTCATTGAGTGCAGGGTCAGCATTGAGGTTGACCAAGAAGCATTTATCCTCTCCCACACGGATCCCTGACGACTGCAGAGAGATGCCGAGACTCTCCAGCTGCTTCTGCCTCTCCTGAACAGAGGACAAGCTTATTTAACATTCTGTGTGGAATATAATGAGTCCAGTATAGCTAGACAAGTGTGGGATGGTTACCTGTGCAATCTCCTCTGTCTTCCTCAGCTTCTCCTCCCAGGTGACCGTCATCTCCTGGATCAACTTCTCAGACTCCTCCAGCCTCTCCTTTAGCTCTGGAGCCTTCATGGACTGAGCAGAGGAATGAACACACACACACAAAATATCGTCAATGTCTTTTTTTCAGATTACACTGTCTTGAATATTCCAGAAAAAGAAAAAAAAAATCTGGAATCATTTATTTTACAAATCTGCAATTTTTTTACGGCCCTGAAAAAACCTGTTTAAAAATGAGCGTTTATCGGCTACCTCCGCTTGTGTGAGCTGATCCCGGAGTTTCTCCACCTCCTCCCTCAGTTCTCGGATGATCCTGGCATTGGGATCCTCATTCACGACAGCATGGTTGACAATACTCTTGGCACGGTCGGCGTAGCGCAGCGTGGACAGGGTCTCATCGTAGTTATCGGCGGCTGGACTCACCGTGGCCACCATGGCTGTCCGACTGTTACCTCCTAAACTGTCCTGGGGTTAAAGGAACATGAACCATATTTTGGGTGGAGTTTCTGGAAATTACTTGAATGAAAGTCAGAAACATACATGATGTCTGTAACTCGATATCTTGAACAGGTAGCACTGTGTGACTCAACATTGTACAGCTGTGGATGAGTAATGACCTCTAATTAAAAGATCCTGTGTCTATCAGAACAGACCAGGTTCTCGGTTCCTCTCAAGTGTCATGTCACCTCAGAAAACCCCACATACCCCCACATTTCAGTTCTAGGAGCAAATTTTAAATCCATATCCAGATTCCAGTGATGTCCGCTGTTAAAAGTGCTCCATCATCAAATATAATGAAATAAACTCCCCTGTCCTTACACTGCAGACTCCCACCTTAAACATTAAACTCCTCCCTTAGAGAGAACTTCACCAGATGAATATCATCCTATAGCACAAGCGTCAAACCTGAGGCCCACGGGCCAAATCCAGCCCCAAATCTCATTTTGTGTGTCCCGCAAGAGTTTACAAAGATTACGATTACCGTACATCCTTTGCATTAACCAATACCATGAAGCCTAATTCATCATCCTTCCACTAGGTGGCAGCAGCCAATTTCAAATAAACTGTTCATCATTCATGACTCAAGAAAGACCGCAAGCAAGCTTGGCACTGTTGAGCATTTGACACCCAGTTTAACAGTTTCTGGACATGTTTATGTAAAGCGTCAGACATACAAATGCCTGTGAACAATCGGAAACTACAGAAACAAAAGATCTCAATACAAACCTTGCCAGTGGCAGTGCATCTCAACTACTGTTAGTTGAACTTGTGACCGAATTCATCATTGCCGTGGTAGATCAGTATTATCAATAAATAAGAAGCACATGATGCATGAAACTATGCCTAGTGGATAAAAATTCAGCTGTTGCTTTAGTCCTTTTTCCCCCTGGGGAAATCTGGGACACACTGAACATGAAGCTACATGCAACCATTTGCAAATCTTTACACCTTCATCCCGATTCTGAAACCGAAAATTGGAAGCCTGGTGGAAATTTTCCTGATGCATCAGTTACCTTAAGCAGCCATGTGAGCACGGAGTCTCTGTATGGCACAAACTTGCTCTTGTTCTTTCCTGCACTCTGGTCAGCCAGTGCTGAGATCACCAGCCCCAGTGTGGTTAAAGATCTGCCCAGCACACCAGGAAAAGAGAGTGAGAGAGAGTTAATGATAGAGAGGGAGAAGGTACAGTATCCATCTGAGCCCACACACATCCCTCCAAACACAAACACACACAGCAAAGCAGAGATCTTCCCAGAATTCATTCACCACTTAAAAAAAGCAACATCTTTTAAGGCATGCCTGGCATGCCAGAGACAACAGCCATGTCACCAAACAAATACATCCAAGAGCTACTTTCAAATTCCCAAAACTATTACGCAACAACTTGGCACATCATCAGAACTCTGAATTATTTGGCAAGAAAACAGGACAAAAATAGCCTATATGGTTGAAAGCTAGCTATCTTTGGCTACATTCACTTAAACAGTTCAAAAACATCATATCAGCAAGATTATCCATCACCGCCTTAGCAATTGAGTGAGGCAACCTTTTATCACAAAGCTTTTCCACCATGGAGCTGTTCAAGAACAGAGCAAACAAAAGGAAGCCAAAAAACACCAGACGCAGACCTATTTCAGCTCTTACCTCAGATCAGATATCGGACAACTGATTTTACTGAAATGTTAATCAAAATGTGCAAGGTTTTTCCCTTTACTGCAAAACCCTGTGGATCTGGAATTATCCAACTCGTACTCGGTCTGTTTTTCAGTCTTTAAATCTGTGTTGAAATGCTGATCCAGTCCATCAGACATTCAAAAACGTAAAGCTTTTCCAAACTGTGATGAATGCTTCACTTATCTGACACACGTTTTATTTACGTCTCTATATGTGTATACTGAAAATCTCACTGAATCAATATTTTAATTTTTGTAATGCTGCAGTCTGGATGCGTATAATCTTAATCGTTACACAAAAATATAAAATCCAGGGAACTTCTCCTGAGAAAAGAAAATTTGTTTGACATTTAGAGGCAAAAACAGATTTGAGCCCTTTGAATGCTGCAACTTGAAAGTGGCCATAAAAGGAATGAAGAGGGTGATGGAAAGAAGTCGAGTGTGTACGTACTTATTAATGTTGCTGCCTTCCTTCAGTCTCTCACCAGCAGCACCAGTTTTAGCAGCTCTCTCACTTCCAGCCAAATCCACCAAACTCAGCTTACTCACTTTCTCCCCACTAGTCTAGAGTGTGTGTGCATGAGAGAGAGAGAGAGAGAGAGAGAGAGAGAGAGAGAGAGAGAGAGAGAGAGAGAGAGAGAGATCAGAATCTTCATTTCGGGTGTTTTCCATGGCACATTTATACACAAGTCCAGAGCCAAAACTTTATTTTCCACCCACTGTAGCAGCCTTGGTGCTTCCAGAGCCCACACACAGTTAAGGTTCAGATGGAAAAAACATTGGGAATTAAGAATGTTTCTTTAACCTATCTGGCCATATAAGAAATTGCAAGTTTCTTGAATGATGCCAATGGTTAAAAGAAGAACAAGGAAAAGTACATGAAGATTCCTCCACCACAAACAAGTCTCCGAAAAGGACAGAAGCTACTGAACAATAATTATTTCAGACATCTTACCTTGCCTCTATTTGAGGCGTCTAGTGAATTTGTTTTGGTGGGCTAAGCTGGGAGCTTTTAAAAAATAAACATTCACCAAGTTGACTGTTATGACGTTGAAACAAGGTTAAAGTGACCTATACAATCCCAACCAAGTCCTTCCTGGGGGCAACCCATGCAACAAATTTGGTGAGGAACACAAGATGGTTTTCCTATTAAGGTTATCACACTAATACACTTGACAAACCTAATATAGAAAAATTCACTAACTAATGATGTGACCTTTATACAAAGTCAAGGGCACCCATATACAATCCCAAGTGAGACCTCCCTTAGGGGAACCCATCCATCAAATTTGGTGATCTTAATTTATTTTCTTTCAAAGTTACTGCACTAACAAACCTTACAAGTACAATATAGAAAAATTCAGGACGTTCACTGTTGTGACCTTGAAACATGGTGAAAAATTCTGAATACTACAAATCAAACAGTACAAATTGGCAGATCTTTCAATTTTGGCAGCATTGATAAAGAAAATAAAACCGAATATGGGGAGAAGGCGAAGCAATCAGAAGTAAACAGTGGTGCTCGCCCTATCCCTTCACATCACAAGATCCTGTGTGATGATATTAAAGAAAACTAAAGATCCAGCAGTTTGATTTCATGTTTTTCCATATACAGCAATCATTCTTCAGCCCAAATCGAACTGGATTCTTCTTATGCACGTGGAGAAAAAAGTGGCTACGGCTGTGCCAAACAGAGCACAAGTGCTCATTGTTTCCCCTCTGCCTTATGAACTAGACAGACCTTACTATAGCCACAATCGCTCCCTTTATCTCGCCAATTATAATGAGCAGGAAAGTGCCAGAGGTGGAGATTAAAGCTCAGTTAAGATGAATCAAAAGAGACACCTGCTCTCAAATTCAAACGATGGTGTTCGCATGCAAAATGCCATGTAAAGTTGTGACCTTGTCAAAATGGTGGGGATAAAAAGCTCTGCGCTCAGGGCAACACACAGAGCGCTGCAGCTGATTCTGAGGAATGTTTCAGGCGTCGCTGAATTATTGATCTGGAAGGCAAGCAATCTGATCCAGGGAGCAAATAAAACAGGCAGCGCAGAGGGACACGATGACACAGGCACGTGGAGCTGAGATCAGTCGACACTCAAGTCATGACATGGCATGACTTATTCATTAATTTTCCTTCTGAATGGAGGACGGCTCTCAGTCAAAGCTTTCTGTGTGTTCAAGGGCTGCATGATTTAATCCCAATTCGCTGAGGATTCAATGATTAATAAAAACAGAAACCTTTCGGCGCCTCGCAATCTTACTCATCCCATCCAGAGCCTGAGTACAAACAGTGAACCGATTCTCAATTTGTCCTAAAGTAGACAAACCCGGTAATTGGAAATGCAGGATAAAAAAAAAAAGATTTCATGCCCTTTACTGAGTTTAACAACTATTACTTATTGAAATTTACAGAATATTCCAGCAGTATAGCAGTAACAAACCTCAGTCATTTTCATACTTTAACCAAATGAAGGAAAATTAATTCAGATCAGAAAACAGCTCCCATCGGGGACACCTTTAAATTTCAAGTCAATAAATCAACATTATATTTTACTTTGTGCAGTTTCTGTGAAAAACTTCATTATTGGTGTTAATTTTCACTTTGATTTTGGCACAGAAGCCATGGTTTGATTCAGATTCACATTTGTTTAACCTTCATCCTGCCGAGTGGGGTCCGAGCGGACCCCACCTATGTTTTTTTTTTATTCAGCACACGGACATATTTCCGATCACATGCTTTATGACTTTGTTGGTCATCATCTGTGAATCACAAAAACAAGATGTGTTTTAAAATACAGTTTTCGTATGTACTGTTCAGATATTTCTCTGGGGTCCGATCGGACCACAGGAAAAAATATGATATTGATGATATTAAACGTATGAATTTTGGAATCTCGAGATACAAAAGCTTCAGTACACGAAAAATTCATTTTACGAAATGATATGCAAAGGTTTTTTCGCTTCATTTTACAAAAAATTACTCAGTATAATGCATGCAAAGCCAAACTGCAAGTACGTTATGAAATTGTAAGATGAATGTTCTTTGTTTCAACCAAATAAAACATTTTACGTGAAAAAATACTTTGGTATTGCTCAATAATACAATTAACAGTTAAATTTTATGTGGGGTCCTAACGGACCCCAGTTGGTAGTATTTGTATGTAAAATATGTTGGTAGGATGAAGGTTAAATTTTATGTGATCTAATTCAGTCGATTCTTCTTTAACAAAAGCATCAGCAAATCATTAAACTTTAAAAAATTTACTGAGAGCTGAGCATTTATATTGAATACTACTCAGAGCCCGTTTATTTACTGGTTTAATCATTCTAAAAATGAATGAGAAACTACCCCCCAAAAAATGCATAATGGTCACAGGTCGATACCGACTAAAAATTAATCTTAAAAAAGGGATTAATTGCTTTCAGAGCAGTTCTGCACACCCTAAACGTACACTTAGGAATATTTAAAAATGTCAGAATAATATAAAGTAGTATATAATGCTAATATTTATGTTTATATTCAATATACATTTACAAATTATATAGAGTTAATTTATTTATATTTAGTTTACATTGTAATTTATTTCTTATTATAACAGTGCACACAAATATTATACATTTAAAATTTCTGCATGCGCCTACATAAGGAAACACTTGCTAAGTGCAGAAATACAAGATTGTCAGGGTTATATTCACACTTATCCTAATGTTAAAGCAAACTCTTTTACACCATGCTGAAAGGAACAGACAGGGTTAAACTTCATTTGCATTAAAACCAGAGAACAGAAAACACGGGCGGAACGATGAGGTCATCAGGGCCGGCCTTACCCCGGACTGCAGGTCTCGGAGTGTGTGTGTGAGGATGATGTTGAAAACGGCATGCGAGCGACTGCTCTCCTCGTTCATGTTTGTTGCAGCCACAGTGCGGGATTTATTCCCCTCGGACATTAACGACTCTATGTCCTGGAGAGGAAACCGAGAAAAAAATAAATAAATAAAAAAAAGAGGAGAGACGTTTGTAAAATATCTCGCTCCGGAATCTTTTATATAGTACGCAACACTTCTCTGTTGATTACACAAAATCTGAAAGAACCCTGACTAAATAATAACATGTTCAGAATAACAGAATATGGTGCTTCTTTGTTTTATCTTATTGATGAGAGTCGGATGAGAGACTGTTTTTAGCTGCTATAGCGTTGAATAATTATGTAGTGGACTCCCAAAAGATTCAAATTATATACAGATAAATTACATTAGATACAGATCAGCTTCAGTGCAACTGCGGAACACCATTAATGAACTTTATTGCACAAGCTGCTGTAAAAACATGTTGGATATAAATAGTAACAGTTTCATAAGGATGTTCATGTGGCTTTTCTTGTCTGTACTAGACTCATACCTTGTAATTGGCCACAGCGAGCCTGGAGAGTCCATCCACATAAGGCCCCAGTACTTTGTGTTCTCGCACTTTAAGTGCCTGACGACTCCTGTAAATAAATGCTGATGTTAAACCTCTGAGTGTAATACTGTGAGTGTGAGGTAACACTCCCACCACAGAGCGCTCATGTTTTATCCCTTACACAACTGACAGGTAATACACGTATATTTCACAGCCCGTTCCTGGTCAGTGCTCCAAAATGTTAAGCGGTAACATATGAATGTAAGCGGGGCTTGTGGTCATATTCTGATCCTCACCCTTTAGGATCAAGGAGATCCCGAACTTTCTCATTGTATATCTCCATGTAAGAGACCTCCACGGTGAAGCTCTCCTCCTCTCGCTGGTGCTGCAGCGTGCGCTCAAACAGCGAGCTGCACAGCCGAGGGATGAGGCCCGGCTGATCTGCAGAGCCCATCATGGTGTACGATTTCCCCGAGCCTGCAACATACAGACAGACACACACACAGACAGAGATATACAGTAATTAGTGTATAAAAAGATACACTCCCAGGGTTGGTGTGGTTTTTGAAGACATTATGCAGGAAAGTTCTAGTCATCCTAGAAAGACTCACCTGCACCAACATCCTTATTATTTCAGTTAACAACCACCAATAATCTGTAGCTAACCACACCCACACCTTGCTTAAATTAATTATGTGAACTAGGGCTGTGCAATGTGACACATACAAAAATAAATAAAATTATATGGTACAATATACAATAACTGCATCATGGTGATTTTAGGTTTGCACACAAAGTCAGAAATACTTCCATTTAAAATACAAAAGTAATCAGCTTTCAGCATACTTTGTCAAATCGATAATATAATAAATAAATTAAAGGAGAAATATGATGCTTTTTTCCAAAATGAGAGGAGGAATATAATGCTTTTTACACTTTTTTTTGACCCATAAAATGTTAGTGTTGAAAAACTGTGTTACACAATGACAGAGTGTCAAAATACAACGATAGCACATGTATAAATTTATTCTAGTCTGTTTGACCTGGCCTTAAACACAATATTTTTGGGTAAACTAGTGCATCAAGGTGTGTTGGACCATCCGATTTGCTGCCCCTCCCAAATCCATCCCATTCCCTCACACAGCGGTATCTTTGCATATCGCATTCTGCCTTCTAATGCACTGTGTTTAGTTTTCAGTTGCTGAAAGGCAACCAATCAAAAGCAATCAAAGCAGAGTAGTAGAGAGGGAAAAGACAAAGAATGGGATGAGGACATCCCCGTGGCATTCTGGGAGGGTGTGATTATGTATCGAACATCTCACCGGTTTGTCCGTACGCAAAGATGCATGCGTTGTAACCCTGGAACGCATTGTGCAACAAACTCTCGCCGAGACACTGAAACACAATGTCTTGTCCTGCAAACAAAGGGTGAAGAAAAGGCATAGCCTTTCAGAATGATCCACAAATCAGAAATAAATAAATAATAATTTTAAAAAATCTGTGTTATAAAAGCAGACCCGCAAACCTCAGCAGCACACATGCTTATCTTACAAATCACCACTTTAATGTGCTTCGTAGAAATCAAGAAATGTTTCTATCCATTTTATGGTTACTCTGCTGCTCAAAATTTCTTTCACAAGAATCGCTGAGCATTTCATTAACGTCCAGGTTCAACCAACTGTGCGCCAAATAAATACTTTTTTAAATTTTAGGTCATATGATTCATGTGATTTCAGGTGACTTAAAATTTTTAAAAATGTATTTATAAAGAGATTCATGTGTGGGCGGAGTCAGGCCTCAGTCTAAGGGGCAGAGACAGCTCTGAATTTCAGCCTGGCTAAACATGTTGCTTTACGTTGCACAACATTCTGTTTGATTTGTGGGAGGAGTCTGATCAGATCCAGCTCCACTTTCTGGATCTTCGACTCTGTAGCAAAAAATTTACAGGACTTTTTTTTTTTTAAACCCACATCCCTATTTTAGGTCCCCATGTTTATTATAATACAGTGTATAATCCTCTGTTTATTTATTTTTACCTGCATGATTATGCTCTTTAACTACAGACAATATTCAGTGATGTTTCAAAATACTTTTTCCACACAAAACTGTGAAAATGTATGTTATAAACATGAATACATCTCCGAAACATGCTTAGACGTTATATAAATTCAATCCTAAGTGGAGATGAATAAAAAAAGGAGGTGGGGCTCTCGGGTAATAGAGAGCTCATAATTAACAATCAATATAATGACTATGAAGACTCAGGATTTATTTGAGCTAACCTCTGACCCCCCACAGAAAAAAGGGATATGTTGGCAGAAAAGAATTCCAAGTAATTGGCAAAAGAGACATCCAAGCATTACCTGCAAATTTTTCCTTTTCATTTTCGTCCATAGACCAGAAGCAGTAATCATATGCAAAAACCTACAGGACAGAAACATCACGTGAGATTAAAAAAAACGTCCCTGTTTAACTGATCACATGACTGATTTATAAGGTAGGATGCACTAAAGAACACCCTGAGATTAGATTACCTTGGGCTGACTCCTGCTGCAGGACATGGCAATGGTACACATGCAGGGGGGAAAAAAATACATTAGTCAGATATCATGCTCGCTATCAGTTAATTCAAAGATTTTGGGAAGAATGTGTATCAAGGATGCTTAAAACATTGAGGATAAAAATCGCTCTTTATCAGTAAGTGATACATGCACTAGGACCCTGAAACCTAAACTCAGAGGCCATGTCATCAGCTGTACTTTGCTCAGTGAACCTGAACACAAAGACTTGATCACTCGGCAAGAGAGAGCACAGAGAGGACAAAGTAAACACACGCTGGAGGCTCTGACTCACAGCTGAGCTACCATTTCATAAGGCCCTTACACACACACAGACACACACACACACACACACACACTCCTATGTTTAGATCATTAACATTTTGCCCAGACTGTCACCAAACCACAATATTCATTTCAATATTAAATACCATGGCAACGCACAAGATCACAACACTGCCATTCATCACACGGTGTTTAAGAAGAATTCAAAATAAGTGGTTTATATTTCAGCTTTTTTACAGGCAGACTTGGTATACCTGGGAGAAACTGCTTCTTGTACTTTTACACTGCACATCATGAAGCATTTTAAAAGAGGGGAAAAAATATCTGATGGACTTTTTCCAGCTCTCATTGTTTTTTTGTTTGTTTGAACAAGCCGTCAAACAAATAAGCCGCATCTATTCTTGTGTGTAAACATCCAGTTTTACAAAGGACACTGTAACCTTTACCACTAACCAAGAGTAATTACTGTACTTTTGAGTAAATGTTTTGTGAAAATTAGTTTTTATTTAAAAACATAAATAATAATAATAATAATAATAATAATAATAATTGTGACCATCAGTAAAAACCCTTCTTTTTCTTTTCTCCCAAAATCAATGTGCAAAAAGTAAGTAAATCATAGAAACAAAGTCAGGAGTAGTTTTTGGTTCCAGTGACCTCGATCTCAGCTTGTCGTTTAAAATCAGGCCATGTCGTTGGATAACAAATGGAATGGCAGTCTCCTGTCATGCAACAGAGTGAGCTGGAAGTGTTTCAGCCCCCCGTGGAGTGTTTTTTGGGCGTCAGGGGTTAGATGAGTCTGTAAGATGAGATGTGCAGGACTGGCATGGTTTTTTAAAAAAGGGACAACAGTAAGGAGAGATTACTCTTGGAAATAGTCATTTTGGAAATGTGACATCTAATCAATCAGATCAATAAAGAATAGAACTCAAACTTTGAATAAAGGGCTTCATTTTTTAGTAACAATATCAAAACAGCAATCTGATTAGTTGACTTGGAGGCAGTAAATTGAGCAGATCCAACCAGCAAGTTAGCCTGGTTCTTTAGCAGCTTTCAGAGAAGCATTGAGTGCATACTTGAATAGATGTACAGGAAATATCAAAACAGGTAGAGTTCACAAAATCACACACTCTGCTTGACGGAACGTTCTGGATGGTCACGGGAAGGAAAAAAGCCGAAACGTAGCCGTGTTATCACAGACACAGGTGAAGATGCCTTGTTCCGATGCAGGCAAGTTTCAGCACCTGCTTCGGCTCACTCTGCGCTAAACACCATGGTCTGAGATTTCTCTGTACAGACCTCACACCTGGTTAAGTAGTTTACATTTTCATTTTATATAAATATGCATATTCTTGGTTCTCATATGACTTTAAATTTTACTTCCAACAGAGAACCAAGTCACAAATGAAGGTCACACGGTGACTTGTTTTGTTGGCTGTGAGAGAAAGTTCTCAAGTGTGTGTCTGTGTTCTACACGACATTAGTTTGGTACTTTGACCATCCACAGAAGCCCCTGATCATCTCTTCTCTCTCTCCCCTGTCCTGATTTTTAAAAAAATAATAATAAAAAAATAAAATAAACAGCTACAAGAAAATAACTGAAGTGTTGAATCCTTGATTCTGATTGGCCAATCGGTGTTCAACGATAAGACTTGAGAATTTGCAAATCCCAGATCTACACCCCACTAGGTTTTCGTTTCCATGGCAATATCTGTATGTCTTATAACAAGGAGTGGCTATTTGGATCATGCAAGCCAGTGTGCTCTTAATGCCAGTCCCAAGCCCGAGTAAATGGGGAGGGTTGCGTCAAGAATGGCATAAAACCTGTGCCAAATCAAGCATGAAGATTCAATCTTTTAAAGATTATCCACTGTAGCAACCCCTAGCAGGAACCCCCAAAAAAAGCATTCATAAAAAGGAGTCTCCAGTTTCATAGGAGAAGACAAAGTTTTTCTGCCATCCTCACAAATTTCCATTTTGTGATTTCTCACCAACATGTTTTTTTTTTTTTATCTTGACAATTAAGAATGCAAGACTGGTGAAGACTGCCTACTGCATCTGCTCCAACGCAATTAAAAACAGGAATTAACACGTTTCACTTGTTGTCTGTCCATAATGTAAAACTGTCGCTGTGCAGCAAGTCTATGATCAGCCGAAAATACCTTTGTGACAAAATAAAAGGAACAATCCCGACCAGGCTGGAGGCTGGGTCTAAATACACACACACTGAGTTGTTTGAGTGTGTGAGTGTCTTGTATGGATAATATTTCCTCAGTAGAACTTTATCTTCAACACTTAATCTTTTGTTTCTGATTCAAACAGCAAGTGCTGGTGATTTGAGTGAGCACCCGCAGGGTGAGGATTGCATCTGCAGCTGCTGCACTCCTGCACAGTGCACGCACACACAGTCGTTCATGACATTCATTTCCCCCAGAGACAGTTGGCACTCCTGCATAACTGCACACTTCGAATTCTGTGGATGAGGCTCATAGTGCATGCAGCATGCTTCTAAATTCTTATCGTTTATTACAAGAGAGCTTCTTCAGATCCGAAAGACGAACAAAGATCCAAGTTCTAGCCACTGATTAAGGCTAACAGATTCCACAAAGCAAGAAATTCTTTGAGATGGGGAAAATGAAGAGCTTAAATATCTTATATATTCACTAATAAATACTACATCACTGACATGATGAAAGAATATAAAACACCAATGCTTCAAAATGCAAAAGATAGTCATACCACCAACTTACTAACTAAAAAAAATAATCTTTACCCATGTGTTGCTTACTAAAAGTTAACCATTTGGAGCATATTAGGTCAGTGGGCTAATTTAAATTGCTCAAGGAATATGAACACAAGTAAAAATGGTACCATTGACATGTGTATTAAAGGCTTAACCACCACCACAGGACCCAAACCTGAACCAGCCTCAAACAGAAAGAATGACTTATAAATGCCCTTCAGTTTGGTGAAATGACTCAGTCTTTCTTCAACAGGAGGAACACAACCTCCTTTTTGTGCGAGCTAGCAGCTGTTTTAGATCTTCTGTGACCACACCCGTGATTGGTGGTTACAAAAAATTCTGAGATATATTTAATCCAAGCCTGATAAGTTGATAAGTGTCCATCGTCCTTTCGCTGTGGACAAAAGGTCATTAAATTTTAATAGCACTACCTGGAGGCATTAACAACAATAGCCACTTTCCCACAATCACGATCAATGATCCAAGCCCATTACCGCTTCCACGGCCACGTCTATGACTCAATCACACCTACTTTGGGATATGTAAAGGCTGACAGTACAAAAATTTTGCCCTGATTATTACCCATTGGCTAGACGAGACCAGCCAGGCCATAAAGTGGGGTTAAGGTGGAAGGAGGGGTTTATCTCTTCATCCATTAGACACTCTAATGTAAACATGAAGCTCCATGCTCTTTTATTTCTGTCCAAATGTATTATAACAATCTCACACTGAAGAAACTTTGCTCATCTCTCACTAGTTAAACTAATCTAGCCAGTTAAAGCTAGCTGACCTCAACAAGCTATAAAGCTAATCATGATCCGTTACTGGTATAAATAAACAGATGGACACATGAAGTGGTATAAAAGTTTTAGTTGTACTTTATTTCATTACTCGCCAGCTCAGTTAAATTACAAATAGATGAAGTTAAAAAAAATTTCCATTATATTTACTCATGGAAACTTTTGTCCGGCATCTTATGCGGAATGTGTGGCGTTTATATCAAGCATTGAATGCAAAAAGCCTGGACTGAGCATTCTAGTTTTCATGCAGCAAAAATTGGAGTCGGATCAGCGGTACATTCTATAGACACAGGTTAGTATATACAAGTAACATGTTCTGGGTATGAAAAACCACTAGGCTGCATGCCCGATAATAGAAACGCAATTGGGTTTTCAACTTAAGGTTATAGCATTAAGAGAGCCCTGGATCACCCCCCCAATGATAATGGAACAGAGGCAAATTAAAGCTGAGATAGGGCATAGTCTGATATGCCTGGCACACAACATCTATTGTGCATAAATTAAAAAAAAATAAAAAAAAAAACCTGGAAACTGGATACAAGTTAGATGTACCGTATTTTCCGGACTATACATCGCGTCGGAGTACAAGTCGAATCATCCAAAAATGGCATAATAAAGAAAAAAAAAAAAAACATATACAAGTCGCACTGGAGTA
>JAQNCB010000023.1:17684052-17696098 GCA_030068295.1 Euristhmus nudiceps | reverse complement strand
CCCACAGACGGACCCGATTACAAAACCCGCGCTACCCGTCGGGGGGGGGGGGGTAATAAAGAATCTTGAATCTTGAAGATGTGTTTTTTGTGTGACACATTGTATAGAGGAACATCTATCCTGACACAATCAAGGAGACAAGGAGGACAGGAGGATGGATGGATGGATGGATGGATGGATGGAGGAGGGGAGGGTTCAGGGGTTGGAACATAGAGAGGGGTGCGTGACTATAAAGCCAGCCGAGTAACAGCTTCCTCTCACATCCTAACGGGAACAGAGAACAGGAGGCTTCTGAGGCTTTTTCATTTCCACATCTTCTCAGGATAGGTGGACATTGGCACTCCATACAGGTATGTTTAGCACCTCAATCTAGCATTAAGCATTTCATTTGTTATGCTTTGTCCGATGCCTCAACTTTTCTCTGCTCATTCATAACAGCTGCATAACATTGAACAAAATGCATTATTATTATTTCTTGGACTGAATCGTACTGAGAGCAATGCAGTGATTCCGAGTGTATGATCAGTATCATTATTACAAACCCTGGGGCACTTCAACTTACAGACGTCTCTTCTGTGAGGTGTTAAATTAAGGCTCTGATTCAAATGTAAAAGCAATTATTTACATATTTTTTATGAGCGAAGAGAGACAGAATACGTGTAACATAATCTTTCATTACTTTTTGCAACCTTTTCACGATTTTCTGTCAGAAGTTTTTGGAATCTGTACGCATTTTGATGCTTTATTGCTCTAAATGTACAAGTGTTTTTAACAACAATTTTTAGAATCTAAACATAAAGAAATTCTATAAGAGGGCCCAATAAGATCCAATTTTTCTCATTGGTAAATAAAAAAGTCATGATTGAGCCAGGATTTTTATCAGTATCAGCCAAATAAATGTCGAGCGTACCGTAGTTATGAACAGATGTGAAGGTTATCTGTGGAAAAGCTGGTAGATATAAACATTACCCATAGTGCATTGTACTTCATTTAATTTGTACATCTTTATCTTGTTTTGTGTCTTAATGGGAATTTAATGTTAATAATAATAAAATAAATGAGGTCTGATCTTATGTGCTGGCTTATAGGTTTCTACTCCAATCACATTATTAAGTGTATCTATTAATGGTACGTTAACTGTGTGCTCATCTGGAAAGATTTTAATATTTTTAGATATTTTTGTCCTTAAGGATGCATAAACTTTTGCAGAGTATCCATTGTATGTAATATTTTTAAGGCTATTTTTCACATTTCACATTTCATAATATAACCATGATCTGTTTTCATTTCTTTTTTGTAACTGATTGCATTTCTATCACTTGAGTGCAATACTCTGCGCACCCTAGGACTACAGGGACATCAGGTGATTCCTCTCATATATATGTGTGTGCATGTGTGTGTATGTAAATTCATTCATTCATTTGAAAAAACACTTAATACTACAGTATGCTCAGGGTCAGCCCCATAAACCGTCCAATGCAGTGCCAATACATCCATAACCTTTCACATTCACACATTTTGTACAGCCAATTAGCCTAATGTGCATGTCTTCAGACTATATTTGCATGTTTATTTATTTATTATTTATTGTGCTTCCTTTTTGTTTGCCTGGTACAATGGTACCATGATTTTTTGTTTTGTGTCGAACCTCCACGATGTGCTACCTTGCTTGTTTATTTTTGTTTGTTTATTTATTCTGACCCTCCCTTGTTTGCTAGCATGCATAATTGCTTCTTTTTTTTATAAAATAATAATAATAATAATAATAATAATAATAATAATAATAATAATAATAATAATAACAATAAAAAAATAAAAATGTTTTATTTCTTTCTTTCTTCCTTTCTTTTGCCCATTCATTTCATTTTCGAAATAAAAAAAAAATCCCTATGTCAATAAGAATCCATGAGGGTGTAAACATATTGTAGATAATAATGACCACCAAAGCAGATTTCTTTACTCAGCACTAAATGTTCACAATGAAATCATGAAATTAATTTACCGTTTGTTCTTTTTGACCTTGCCACAGTTCTCCAAATCTTCTGTTTATCAAAGTGAAAAGACATATAGTTTACTATGATGACTATTTTGTGTGCCATTGTGTGCCAGCATATACTGCGTGTGCTACGTGTGACCTTGGACCACTTAGTAAGGTGATGATGATGATGATGATGATGATGATGATGGTGATTCTTGCTGGCTCACTTGAATGATCCATTGGGTCGCATTTGCATGTTTGCATGTTCTCACCGTGCTTGTGTGGGTTTCCTCCGGGTACTCCGGTTTCTTCCCACTGTCCAAAAACATGCACAGATTGGCTGTTCCAAATCTCCCTTAGGTGTGAATGTGTGTGTAAATGGTTGTGTGGGTGTTCCCCTGCGATGGCCTGGCGAGCTGTCCAGGGTGTACCCCGCCCTTGCCCCGAGTCGGCTGAGATGGGCGCCAGCCTCCCTGAGACCAAAATTAGGGTTAAGGGGTTTAGAAAATGAATGAATGAATGAGAAGTAGTGTCACTAGCATGTATCTTTTAAACATTTGTTTTTGAGTTTAGGAGTTTTATTTAAACCCAAAAGCCAGTGTAAATTCATTTTAGAATGTGTTCACTCTTTTAGAGAATTTTTTTTTTTTTTTTTTGCAAAGGTGGTCAGAATGCTGAGTTATTGGTGTTTTGAACATATTTATATTCCATCCTGTTTGCAACTTCGTTTCTTCAGGTGTGTGAATCACTCTGTTTTGGACTCGAACCCATCACATCATAATAATTACTGCTGTGAAATATTTTCAACAGCCTCATTTGTGATCTTTGAAAATCCCCTGGCATTTATCACTGATTATCCCATGAACTTGTGAAATGAGCCATCAAGTACAGCACTGCTCGCCTCATGAGCTTAATTTTAGCCAGCTCTTTTTTTGTGGATGATACTCTACAATAACATTTGAAATAATGGAAATTCTTGAGCGCCCCCTCATTTAGTGAGTGAGTGTAAGTTACATCCTTCTGAATCTTAGCTTTCAAATAGCTCATTAACATTTTATTTATTTAAAATATATGTTGACCAGTAATTCTTGTTGTTTGGCATGAAACTGCAAAGTAAATTTTTACTGTTCCTTCTTCTTAATTAAACAGCATTATTTTTCTCAAATTTTCAAATTTTCTCAAATTTTAAACAAATGTGCTCAGATGTTTAAAATTAATTTCGAGTTAAACATTTACAGTGATAAATGCATTAAACAATGTGTATTAGCATTATGCACACACACACACACTCCCGTACACACACACACACACACACACACACACACACACACACACACACACACACACACACACACACACACACACACACAGATTTGGTTGAATGTTCGCTTTAAAGAATCAGTTCAAAATGTCAACTCACTTACAAGCAGGACAGGTGTATTTTGAAAAAATGGTACAACTAATTTCTCCATTGACCAGCAAGAAATGAAAAAATGCACCAAATGTGTATCTTTGAAGGAAATTTGCATGTCTTTCTTTAGCAAAATAAGCCAATTTAACCATCTATTTTAGCTACAAAAAGCACTCTGCTAATAACGCTAGCAAGGAAATCTCCATCACGTCACAGATCGTTCAGCATGTCGTAGGAAGCCGTTGTTAGCCTTATACAAGCAAAGATTTACGAGCTAATATTATATTAGGCTAAACCAGTAGTCGGTTAAACATCAAGCCAATTAGCATGAGTCTACATAATATGGAATTTAATCAGCTAGCCAAGTATGCTAGTAAGCTTACTGACATACCAGACTTGATCAGTAAACAGGTCTGGTGGTTTATAGAGGATCATCACTTACAGAACTGATCAGAGGAGCATTCAGGACAGAATGTTAGATAACTGGGAAACTGGAAGACTTGTTAAAGTAAAAAACAATGCTTGGATCAGCATCCTGAGGCCATGGTGACTGTAGTATGTGTCTCTTCTACTTAATTCTATATTGAACTAATTCGATCTGCTCTGATTTAATCTGACACCAAGCTGGTCTCTGTTTAGATATCTCGAAAACCTCTTGGGTTCAATTCAGATTGTTAATTGGATGAAAAGAAGCTTTATAAAAGTCCACTTGTTTCAGCATTATGAGATACTGTAGGCCTAAATTAGCTAATCTGAAACTAATGATAATTTCCTTACACCACAGCACTGTTTGTATCTCATTCATTTCCTCTCTCAACATTAAGTCTATCCACAAGGCAAATCAAAGGAAATCTCATCTCACTTGCTGAACTGCTCAACTCCACTATGAGGTTTGTGACCGACTGGAGCCCATCCCAGCCGTCACTGGGAAGACTCCGAACTGCTCGCCAGACCCCATAGGGTAACACACACACAACCATTGGAACAGCCAATTTACCTAATGTGCATGTCTCATGTCTTTGAGCTGTGGGAGGCAACCAAAGTCCCTGGAGGAAACCCACACCAGCAGAGCATACAAACTCCACACAGAAACGTCCTCACCCATCCCAGGGCTTGAACCCAGGACCTTCTTTCTTTCGCACTAGCTACTACGCCACTGTGCCTCACTTTACATTAATGTTTTAATAGTTCTTTTAATACATACTTTGGCGGCAGATGCTCCACAAACTTAAAATTTAATAATAGATATGTTATTGATATTTACAAATTTTTTTTTACCTCTGCCACAAAACAGAATATGGGCCAATCCTAGTCACCATTCTTTGCTTGTCCATCCATCCGTTTTGCTTATTTGCGAGTTTGTCCAAGGACGGAATCTTTACCACACCCATGCACCGACTTTGACCACAGCTAGGTTTTGGGTCTGAGGCTTGGGGTTGGCAGGGGCATTTCTATGTGGAGTTTGCATATTCTCCTCGTGCTTGTGTGGGTCTCCCAGTACTCCAGTTTCCTCCCACAGTCCAAATACATGAAGAGAAGTGCATTTGGCGAAGTAGATTTTTCAGATCGCTCTTAAATGTGATTGTCATCAGTTATGTGTTGTCCCTGCTGTGGACTGGCAAGCCGTCCATGGTGTACCATGCCCTTTCCCAGAGTTGGTTGAGATCCTGCCTTTCTGCCACTCCGGTAGGATTAGGTGGTTTAGCAAAATTAAGATTCAGGGTGAAATGTTCAGGAAAATAATTTAAATTAACTCCACTTCATCACACTGCCTTGTTGTTGATTAATTTATTATAACTGCATGACACTCAGGGTTTAAGCTCACATTATGAAAACCAGATTGTGATATTCTTGGTGTTTTTATTCTGTTGTTTATTGCAATTTGGAGACATTCTATAATATTGGATGAATAGCCTATTTTTGAGAACAAGTCTCAAGTAATGTGAGTTTAGTCCTGATTTTTTCCCTCTCTAAAGATTTAAGATGTTGGAGTTAAAGCTTCATGTTAGTGAAATATCCACAATGTGGGAAAGACAGAAGATGGCAGAGGAAACCGTCTCAGACTACAACTGTGATTGGTGCACTTAATCGTACATACAATCTCATCTGACATCTCCTCTCTGTTCTGCACTGAAATTATTTCAGTAACTGTTATTGAACATTTAGCAACTCCAACTTCAACATGATGCGCTAAGTTTCAGTCACCACTGTTTAAAATGCACAAAGATACAGTGGCATAGAAGCCACCTTGTGTTATGGAGATTTAATTGCAGGGTGACACACACACACACACACACACACACACACACACACACACACACACACACACCAGTGCACAAATATAAATGTTCACAACAGTGTGGGCCACTTTCATATGCTGTGTATAACTGTAAATCAGACTTTATGCTCCGTGCATCTATACCAGGGTAAACAGGTCGATAATCATATAATCCATGACCTGTATAAGAACTATACTTCTCACAATAAAAATCAATATATAATGCATGCAGTTCTGGATATGAATCACTTTCTCCAACCTGTAATTTCTCAGCCTTGTCTGTTCCTTGGGTTCAGCATTGGATGGTAAATATCTCCCAGGCAGGATCGATGCACACAACAACACAGCACCAGGGTTTTTGTTTTGTTTTTTGTTTTTTTTAACTGAATTCTCAGTGCTGCCTCGGAGTCGGGTTGACCTCAAAGTCCTTACTAAAAGTCTGTTTTCCTGAGCAAATGGAAAACCTGTCAACATGTTGATCTATTATCAGTCCTGTTTCTTCTTCATTTATCTTTGATGTTCTTGCTTTTGTCTTCTTATTTTTTTTTTTTTTTTGGTAGTCACTTTCCGGACAGTTGCGACATTCATGAATGCAAGTCTCTTCTCCCTTTTAGTCTTTTGTATTCGAGTATTGTTACACCACAAGCTTAATTCAAGCTTTAATTAGAGACATTGATTAGTTTTTTGGCGGCCCGGTGGTGAAGTGGTTAGCATGTTTGCCTCACAGAAATAAGGCCTGGGTTCGATTCCCAGTCTGGGCGTTTCTGTGTGGAGTTCGCATGTTCTCCCCGTGCTTGCATGGGTTTCCTCCGGGTACTCTGGTTTCCTCCCACAGTCCAAAAACAAGCACAGTAGGCTGACTGGCTGTTCCAAATCTCCCTTAGGTGTGAATGGTTGTGTGAGTGTTAGCCCTGCGATGGCCTGGTGAGCTGTCCAGAGTGTACCCTGCCCTCGCCCAGAGTCGGCCGAGATGGGCGCCAGCCTCTCCACGACCCTAATTAGGATTAAGCGGTTCAGAAAATGAATGAATGAATGAATGAATTAATTATTAGTTTTTCTAGTGAAGTACTTAGCAGATGCAGAGGGTTTATTTTATACACACATGCACAAACTAGCCCTTCTCTCTGATCTGAGGTCAATGGTTTTAAATCTCTGGTTGTTTTCACTGAAATTTGTTTCACAATCCTGCTAATTAGACTGCACATGCCAAATGCTGCTCTAATAGCTCTCTGGAGTGCTGTTTTCTTTCGGTATACAATTTTCTTAGTGATATTAATTGGATTGATGGAAGAAATCTTCATCTTTACCCCCTCTTTATCCAGGATTTCAGCTTACTGCCACCATCAGTGCACAATGAAGACACCATTATGGACTCTCCTCCTCATGGGGCTGTTTGTCTCCAGTCGTAGTGACTGTCAGAGTGACTGTTTGTCCTGCAGCCAAATCCTTCCCAAAGACCATGGCTTTGACAACCTGGTGAGATGAAGGACAATATCATACAGTTAATGCCAATTAAAGGTCCAGTGTGTAATGTTTATAAATGTTTCCAGATCTGTGGTAATCATATCACTTGAAAGCTGTCTTTTTGTCTTTTTAAAAGCGCACATTTCGCTCTTGTTTGCATTTTTACATCTCAGAAATAAGTGCCATCCTCCACAGTCTTCTACCTTTTAGGAAATATAACTGGCTGATTTTATACAGCGCTAGCATTTTGCACTACACCCTTACAAGAACATGATTTAGATTTATAGATAGTGAGGTCAGGACAGTCGAGCATGTAAACAGTCAAATGCACTCTGTTTTTAGTGCAACAAAGCGAGGTATTTATTGGACAAATGCTTAGAAAACGTAATTTCTAGGAAAATTCAGGGTCCGTCATGGTCAGTGGGATGTAGGATGGTCATGACTCAGGGCTGCAGCATGATGATTAGAGGAACTGTCAAAGTTGTGGAAGCTCTTTTTGATTTTTTTTTCCCCCCTTTTTTTGGTGTCAGAGATTTCAAGTTTAGTTCAATAGGAATTTTTTGGGAGTAACTACTGCTTGTAGTCTAGTGGTCTGCAGAACCGCTTAATCCCAATTAGGGTTGCAGGGAGGCTGGTGCCCATCTCAGCCGACCCCGGGCGAGAGCAGAGCACACCCTGGACAGCTCGCCAGGCCATCACAGGGCAAAAACACGCTGACGGCTATGCAGCTACTCTTAACGAAAATCAGCAATGGGTCTTTTACATTCCTCTTACTACAGACAGCGAGAGACATGGCTTTGATAACTTAATATCATAAACATAACCCAGTTAGCTGCACTGGGGGGGGACAGCAGTGGCTTTACCCCCCAACCTTGGGATCGGTAATCCAGCACCTTACCACCGGGCCACCACTGCTCTATAATAAAGTTTACTATTTTTATTTGTATGCATTGTAAATAAAAATGTACATGAAGTTAGTTGGTGTGAGACAATAGGACAGGAATGGATGGAAACAGATGATTCGCTGTGGCGATCCCTGAGGGGAGAAGCCGAAAGAAAAGTAGTAGTAAATAAAAACATAAATACAGCTTTCTTGAATTTACACCTCTTTTAGTTTAGTAAAGTTAATTTGTTTAGTAAAGTCCTTTGAGATAGCTGAGCATATCAATACACAAAAAGTTATAAAATTGGTTCAAAATTCAGGAAAAATAAACAGACTGTTAAACTCTTTTCATATGACATGGTGAGCTGATTGACACAACATGCTCTGACAAAGACTGTCGGCCTATTAATGAAACCATCTCTTTTGTTTATACAAAACTAAGTTTTGGGCATCTGGCTAACTTTCACAAGGCATACATAAGAATTTCTAGATAAATAACATGAGGCTGACAAATAAAACTTTATTTTTCCTGACTTTTTATTCCTAGTTTTATGATGTAGGATTAAAATGTGCTTTCCCGGTTTGACAGACCATCAGCCACTATTGATTGCTTGTAGTAACAATGATGATATCAGTAAGGGTGCACAAACTTTTGCACTAAGCTCAAGCATAGATTAATAATGAATGGATTAGATGTTAAATGTTACGGAGACACTTAATTAAACTACAGCACCCACGTATCACATTCCTGAATTCAGATGCTTTGTCCTGATGGATCTCTACATCTCGTCGTTCCTTGATGTTGATCGGAAGCGTTCGAGGGGTTGGAATCACTAATTTGTCTTTTGACTCAAAAGCAGCTGTGGTGATTTAATTAGCACCGCTTATAATTAAATGGAGAACACAACAACATCATCTGGCGCAGCTGGTGGCGGAAACTGATGGAGTTGCGCTGTCCTGTTTGGTGTGTTGAGGGAACCTCCTTTGGTCGTCGTTTAGAACTTTTCAGCATGAATGCACAGAATCAGGGCATTTCCCTTCTTTTTTTTGTGCTTTTCTCTTCAAGACTCTTTTTAATTTATGTTGCCTAATTAAGTCCTCAAATGAGAATGGGGTTTTCCCTTCACTTTCTTAACGCGCCATTTGATGCACTGTGACTTCAAACTCCTTTACAAGGCCCTTTTGATTACTTTTAGAAGCCGAGAGCTTTTATGCTTAAGTCTGTGTTTAAGTAATGAGATCTTGCCTCATGTTTTGCTTGTCCTTGTCCAAACTCAGGTCTGCATGGTGGAATGTCGCAGCAGGGTTTCTCTGGGCCTCACATGGGAATGGTGTCAAACTGCCTTGGAGGAAGAACCCCTGGTGTCCCTTTCCTTAGAAAGCCCGATGCTAAAAAGAGATGAGGAGGAAATACAAACAGTCTTGCCGGTTGGTCAATCTGATGGAGGTCTGACATATTCTGGAACCCTGCAAAGAATTGACCCCATGGCACAGGCTTTGGGTTTGGATGAACTCAAACAGTTTAGCTCAGCGGTTCAGCCTCAATATGTGCAGGAAGGACCTGATGCTGCAGACTGGGAGCTAAAAGGCGAACAAGAGGGTGAGCCAGTGAACCTCACCAAACGTTTCGGAGGGTTCCTGAAAAGCAAGTATGGCTACAGGAAGTTTATGGATCCAGGCCGGTCTATGCAAAAGAGATATGGTGGCTTCATAGGCGTCCGCAAGTCAGCTCGCAAGTGGAACAACCAGAAACGCTTTAGCGAGTTTTTGAAGCAGTACTTGGGCATGACCACTCGAGCGAGTGCGTATAATCGTGTGTCCACTGACATCACCCGGCAGAACGGAGTGTAAGAATCATCAATAGCACGACACTTCTGCAGCAAAGCCTTCATCTGTTAACTCACTTCGTAATTCACCTCAGTTTAAAAAATTTAAAACTACAACATGTAGCACGTATCCGAGTCATCTACCAAGAACTTTTCATATACTGTATATATAATATATATATATATATATATATATATATATATATATACATATATATATATACATCTTTTTTTCTTTATTTTCTTTTTGTCAATGACACTGTGCTTCAGTGTAAACAAAAATGCAAAAGTGGCAACAGCAGCAAAAATAGCATTAAACTGTCCACATTAGTGTTCGAGGGGTTAAATCAGACTTCGGCCTAATGAAAGAAAGCAAAAAAAAAAACATTTGGGATGCCTTATCTTTATCTCTTGACATGACAGTCTTTAAGATAATTTATAATTTGACCTTTGTTAGCATGCCTTTTTTTTTAGCTTTGATAACACATGATGATCACCATATAAAGTCTCCAAAGTGAACTATATAAACACCAGATAAATAATGCAGCTATCCATGTGAAAATCGTATCTGGTTCAAACCTACTCTATAGATATGGTATTGATGTTTGCACAGGATGAAGTATTTTTACGCCATGTAAAGTGCGTGTCTCCTCTAGACATAAAGCACCACACTTCCTGCTCACTGCCTTCGTCACTGAGGACAGTGGGAGGCATCTTGTATGTTTCTCTGTAGGAATAGTGAACATGAAACTCTTCGAAATCAATTCACGAGGGGAAAAGATATAAAGATATAAAGTGTATTCTCACTTAAAGTGTTTCTGAAGAGTTTGAACTCGTCTGTACTCAGCAGTATGAAAGCACTGCAATGTAACTAGTGTTTTAATCCACAGGATTTAACCGGCCATTATAATGAAAAACAGTCACGATAGATTACATTGAGTTACTCTAATACACTATCTTCTATCATGTTAGAATTTTGATTGAAGATAGAGCAACCGGAAACATGTAGAGGGAAACATGATGTTAGCAAGTGGGCCAAACAGTTTTGCACACCTTACCAGAATATGCATTTAAATTTCTGGACATGGGCATGTAAAGCTATGCTGAGGAGTCAAAACAAAAACATAAATATGCTTTCAGACTACGTACCGGCTTATTTATATAAATATATATACACCCGATAAATTTATATGGTTTTTATGTTAATTTTCGTAAACAGTTAGCAGGTACGAGCTAAAATTGAGAATGCGGGAATTGAGGAAACTTCAGATCATACACACATCATAAGAGTGGCCCAAGAAATCAAGCCAAATATCAGATGTCATTTTTCAGTGAATTGAGAAAAGTTCAAGGGAATTATTTCCTGAAATGGCAGCTCGGTGTAAAGCACATCAATGGGAAATAATTTATTATAGCTTTGTTTTTTGCTAATATGAATATTCAGTGGGCTCCAGAAATCCCACAATGCACCACACTTGGTCAGCCTGCAGAGACAGCCAAGGAGATACACGACACACAGAAAGCACTTTGTAGTTAATAAAGATCTAAAGCTAGTATTGTGCGGTGATGACTGTTTTTAAATTTCAAATATGCAGATAAGTTATCTTGAATTATAATATTCATAAATACTAATAACTTGTAGAATCTGGAGAGTGCAAACCTTATGCCAGTCCAAAATATAATAATAACAGAAAGTACCCAGCACCCCCTGCTGGGCCTGCAATAAAACCATACTTATAAACTATCTGTTAATTAATATTTGAAAGATTCCTGGACCAAGAATTTAATCCGGATCGACACCAAAATTGAATGGAATATTACTTGGGCCATACTTCACACATTAAAAGAAATTAATCAGAATTCATTCATATATAAATTTTTTTTGCACAAAGCTGTGAACAAACAAACAAACAAACACTAAAATAAATAAATAAATAAATAAATAAATAAATAAATAACCACCTTGGAGGATAATTATATAAATAAAATGGTAATTAATACATCCTTATGAACATATCAGTCACAGGATTTATGAAGGACATATGTCATGTTTAAAACATAATCATACATTAAATACAGAGAATATCAGAGGGAGCTGCATTGTGTCTTTGTCGATCTGGAGAAAGCACATAACAGGGTGCCGAGAGAGGAACTGTGGCATTGTATGAGGAAGTCTGGAGTGGCAGAGAAATATGTTAGAGTGGTA
>JAQNCB010000023.1:17585589-17606504 GCA_030068295.1 Euristhmus nudiceps | reverse complement strand
TATATATATATATATATATATATATATATATATATATATAATGCATGCATTTATGTATGTATGTATGTATCTTAATGTTATGACCCATTTGATTTGTATATAGGTTTTTCCTTCAATTCATTTTTTTTAAATATTCATCGAAAAATTTAAAAAAATAAGCTAAAATAGGGGGAAAGTTTAGGAAAATGCTGCGAGGGGTTGCTACTGACTCTGATTTGGGTCCCAGCCTTTTCTTCGTCTGCTCGGAAATTCGTCTCGAACAATCAGCTTGCGAGATTTCAGAGGCCGCACCCCAAACCATAGTCAGTAGTGACTTTGCAGCACCCCCTTAACTTTTTCACTATTAAATAGGAGAAAAGTTAAGGGAAAGGCTGCAAGTTCACAACGTACTCCGGTTTGGGACGGCTCTGAAATCTCGCAAGCTGATTGGTCGAGACGAATTTCATAGCATTCATGTGACAGAAAAGGTGGAAGTCAAGGCATCACTTTGTTTACATCAATGTACAATTACACTTGTGTATTTTATATTATTTATATTTTATTTATATTTTATGCATTGTTTTCAAATGTTTCATTGTTGTTATAAGCATATATAGCGTTGAATATGTATTTATTGATATTATATACACGTCAGTTGGGGCAAAACTGCAAAAAGTGAGGGGTCTTTGTATTTTTACTTTTCCTTAAGTAACTAGTTCATCTCGTTTCCCACCGAATCTCTCCTCTGATACAAAACAGGATCTTCCTTATCAGCACAAGGTAGAAAGCTGGCCTAGCCTGTTACACGCATCCAAAATAAATAATACATCCCCAGGTTTAATTAGTAAAAACCTGTAACAGGTAATTATGCTCCGATCTGACATAGAATTTATGAATCGCAGAGGAAGGTGCAGGTTTTTAAGCGCTGCACACTCTCGCCCTCGCTCTCTCTCTCTCACACACATCCAAATAGTGCAGGCTGAAATAGTGGCTTTCCCATAAAAACTGAGCACTTTATAATGAAACACACAACTAATCCAACCAGACCCACTGGGCTCGAGACAATTAAATGGAGGCTACATGTATCATGCACAGAGAAAATAAGTGCAAATTAAAGAATCATTAAAGAAACCCTTGGATTTGTTTTATTTACATTTTAAGGGAAGGTTCAGCACAGCACATGACGCGCAGCCATTGCAGGGTCACGTGTTTGAAGGTTTTCGAAGAGATCACGCGGTTTTTTTGGCCAGGTGAACCTGAAACCAGCAGGGAAAAAGTTGCATTATATTTCGCCCTATTTTGCAGTGATATCGCTTACATGTGATTTAGCCTTTAGTCTTGTTTCTGTGTCAATGGTTTAAAATTATGAAGGTAACTGATGTTATGGATTTTTTTCCTCAACCAGGATTCCCCTTATGTTTTCAAAATCGCTGCCAAAACCTGAATCATCATCTAAGACGCGAATGATATTCTCTTCCTAAAAATACAAAACTTTAAAATAATTACTGGATTTTCCAGACTATAAGTCGCACTTTTCTCATAGTTTGGCCAGGGGGCGACTTATACTCCAGAGCGACTTGTATGTTAAATTAACACATTATTATATAATTTTATTTTTTACACTGGCAACCGCATTTCACATGTTGATTATTTTTCACATTGGCAACCGCAGTTCAGATGTTGATTACTTTTAACACTGGCAACACAGAAAGCGTTTAGTGCTTGTTGAGAAGGCTGACCCAGATTTCCAATGATCCTGAAAGACAGCATATTTATTGTGAACGTTTTAAATGGGAGGCTTAAACACAGACTGTTAAAAACATTAACAGTATTAAAAACAGAGAATGGCAGTGACTGAAAAGCGCGGTGAGAGCACATCACAGGGAACTTGCTTTCCATCGGCATCTGAGACAGGTAAATAACAGAGGCTGCGGGTCAAAGCTAAATGAGTCCTCACGCAAGATATAAAACATGTAATATACACTAGATTGAAATGAAGAGTCTGTTTTAACATGTTTGAGGTGACAGTCTAATGTTTCAGTGGAACTATATGTTCCTGTGTGTAAAGGTGAGCCTGCACCTTTTGTTTTTCTACCCCGCTCGGTGTAATGCGTAATGAGTGAGGCAGAGATGGTATACGCACTGTGAGCGTCTCACACACCAACATTTTCGTTATGCCTCGTCTCGTCACGTCATGTTTTAGTCGCCAAAGATCCATTTTTATTGCGTCATCGTCACATTGGCGTCATACAAAAAGGGTGCGTTAATGAAATCATTTAAACAACACTGCCCCCAAAATGCGACCTATACTCCAGTGCGACTTGTATGTTTTTGTTTTTTTTTTCTTTATTATGCCATTTTTTGGATGATTCGGCTTGTACTCCGGAGCAACGTATAGTCCGGAAAATGCTGTATACATGAAGCATTATAGAAGAGAATCCACAGTCAAAACCATGACCTTATAACGTCGCCGACATAAACCACATAATCATCTGTGCAGCAAATGTAATAAAATTCACTCCTAGCAGAAAGCACACTGTATACATATGTCTTTATATTTACACTCATACGTTAGTTATATTTACATTCATACTTTTTTTACGCTCATTTGTATTTACACTCATACTTTATATTTCAACATTTTCAATTACAGGAAAAAATCTTTCTCAAACTAATTCCAGTCGAATTAATTTTCATTTCATTCTCTGATATCCAGTCCATTTTTATTTTTTATTTTTTTTAACAGTATTTCAGAAACTGGTTTTGAGTTTTCCCCCTTTAAACATAATTTACTCAAACCGACTACTTCACTACTCCCAGGTCTTCTAGAATCAAAGTAATGTTGTTAGTATTATTATATAATGTTTATGTAAATATAGCTAAATTTATTATATTCTGATAGAGTTGTAGTTTTGATGTTATGCTCAAGTGGTGTATGCAGTATTTACTAATACTTATTCTATATTATTATATATTCTGTCTGAATTTGATGAGCCATATTCTTTCGTTGTACTTGTCTTCATGAAGCCCAAAAACCAATTCGTAAAAACTTGCAAATTTATTTGTATTTGATTCAAGGCTAATGTTTAGACATGTGACTTTTCAGTGCCTTTCGAGTAGTCTTGTATAACCTTCGGTCAGGGGAGTAGAATTTAATGTATTTCCTCCTGTTCTATTTGATGTACTGAAGAGAACAGCAGCATTTGTGTTTCATAAATGATTACTGATTTAGTGAGGGGGGGAATTGCACACCTTCAGACGTGTGATCCGTGTCCTATTTATTTTTCTTGTTGTCTGTGCAGTGTGTAATGTTTGCGATCTGTGTGAATCTGTCATGACTTTGCTACTATTAAATTAAATATTGTGAAAGAGTTCATGGCTGGGAGTCCATGGGAGTTAATTGGCTAAGCACTCATGGGAGGAAGGAATGGCATCTGCTCACTTTCCTGTCACTCACAGTGTTTGCTAGCCAATCATGGCCGTCTGTGAGCTCATTCGTACGAAGGGGCGGATTGCGCTTTCCCTCTGAGTGTGTTAGATCTCCCCCAAATACACATAGCGCTGTAGTTCGAAAGGAGGTGGATGACTAGTATTTGCATGTCCCAGAGTCTCCCTGGTCGGTGGTGGTCGTGTGATCGAGACGGCAGTACCTGATGGGTGGGAATTGGATACGACTAAATTAGGGAGAAAAATGGGGCTACGAAAAGCTACGAACGCAGATAAGTGTGTAACTCTGTGTGGAATTCGTAAGAACGCATACTTTTTTTTTTTTTGGAGAACATGGCAGTAATGTGAATCTAAGGCGATGTCATACATCTCACACACACTTCACTTTAAAACTTAAAGTAAAATGAAATTTTAAAAACTTCCAAACTGCCCTGTTACACTTAAAAAATGCTTCTTTTCATCATCAGGCTTTACTTCCATTTTTGAAATGCAATCCACTAAAATCCGTTTGGTAGTTTGCGTTAGCCTGTAAGGAATGGCTGCCACTTGGCGTCCATTTCATTCCTACAAGTGCACCACTATCAAATGAGTTGAAGTTGACGATTGAAACGACCATGTCGTCCATTTAGCTGAGCCGTTACCCTTAATGTTTATTTAAAATTAAAGCCACCCGTGTATCACTTTGGCTCAGGAAAGAATCTTAATGAAAGATCAAAATTCAGTTCATAAGGGCAAACTGTGGGTGGTGATGTTATGTTCACCAGCTTTAAATAGGTTGCACAATCATTACTTTATGACCTGCTGATTGTTTGAATTGTCCGATATGCATATTAATGTAATAATTTTTCTTGGGCTGCGTATGTGTGATAGCTTCGAATGTTTATTCAAAAATTTGAACTTTGTGATCTGTGAATATTTAACTGCATATTATTGAGTCAACCAACAGTGCTGATGGTGTTCAATGATGATTTGTGTTTATAGTCATGGATTAGAAAACATTGCCGGGAATGAAATCCAGAAGCATTTTCTTACAACAGATTTTTTTCTGATTGAAAAATGCAATTTTTTTTCTTTAAAAAAAAAAAAAAAAAAAAAAGTAGCTCGTCTTCAGTTCCTGAGTGATCTGAACAGTTTTCTTTATCTACCAAAATCTCTACAGTTCATCATTTCCTGCTGGAGTAACAAGAAATTGTAGCACAAAATTTAATTGCGATTCTGCAAACATCAAAATCGGGCTGAACTGATTCAATGAGAATTTGATTATTGAATACTGTAATATATATCACTTCAATGTGCTAATAGGATTCTGTTTAAGTGGACATGTTTGTGTTCAGTTTTTAATAAAATTATGTGATTAATCAGCTAATGGCCAGAACATTTGATAGAATACTAGATCACTAAAAGAATTGGTAATTGCAACCATACTGTATATTAAATGCAACATGGAGTCGAACAATAATCTGAAAATGTAAGATATAAATGAAACCTTCTAGTTAAATACAGTATTGGTTTGTATGTAGAGTAAAATAAAGGCTTCCTGTATGCAGGGTACTGATTGTATCTACAGAACCTTTTCTCTGATTACATTTGAACTAGTTTTGAACTGAAGAGGGCACTGTGGAGCACTGAAATAGGAAGGCAGCAATATAATTTCTGTCCCAAACAACAAAAGTCATTTTGGAATGTTTTTAATTGTTGTATATAACAATCATCCATGTACAGACGCTTCCCAACTCATGAACTTTAGTTTTACGAACATTCAGAGATACAGGCAACTCTGTTCGTAAGTCAGATTTTGTATTTGGCGCTTTTTCTGTGTAGTACGTCTTTCCGCCACTGATACCAACGCCCGGCACTGCGATCATAAACAAACCTTCCGCCCAGCATCACTCTCCTCTGCCCATTTCGTCGTGTGTTACCCGAGTGTTCCGACATCGTCAGTGAAGTTGTGTTTAAAGCCCCCCTGAGACTTGCACGATTCTGTGGCACGCATTGGCACGACTCAAGTTGTGCCAATACGCAAACTAGTCGTAAACCGGCGTGAAGTGTGCATAAACCTGTCGTGACTGCGTGCCAAGTCGGGACGAGAATTTTGAAATGTTCAAAATTTTGGTCTCGACAAAATTTTGCGACCGTAAAGCGACTAGAAGTTCAACTCCTCCTGGATGGGACGCTGGTCCATCGCAGGTTACCTTCCTAGTATTTTTACTGGTACCTATTTATACTGCTGGGTGGACAGAGGCACACTTGTGGTTAAGACCTTGCCCAGGGGTCCGAGCACAGTGGGAGTCTCGCAGAGATTCGAACCCATGGCTTCCTGATCATGAGCCCCGCACTCTAACCGTTACACCGCCGGCCCCACTATTGAAGCTGTTTAAATTTGCTGTGCATTTTATTTTGATTTCTAAAGCCTAAAAATGCTGCATAGGCAGGTTGGTATTTGTGTTTTTATATAGCTGTGGTGTGTATCGGTGTGTGTTTATACTATTCTGTCACTGCTTGTATTAATCCCAGGGTTATATTTCCTCCACAAAAGTCCGCTACTGCTGTGAATTTATGAAGCTGTGGATTGTAAATCTAATTGATCTAATTTCCAGGCAGAAAAAAAGATCAGATGCTTTTAAACCCCCCACCACCACCACCACCACCACCACTACCACTACCACCACAGCAAATGCTGATGGCTCTAAATGAGTTTCTGATTAGAAATGAGGTTGGAAAGTGAAAATTTCCTGCTTCTGCTGGTAGTTAACACTTGAGGCCGTTAATAAAGATTTAGTAACCAAATAATTTACCAAAATGAATTAATCAAATAGCTCTCATGGTTTATTTTATTTTAGATGAATAAATACAATGAGCTTGATTATCACTTTCCTGTTGCAGTGTGCTGCAGTATGCATATTTTTTTCTGAAGTTGCATTACAAAGTGGAACACCAGGAAACAGGCAAAATTGTCACAGTACTAGAATCACAAGTATTTATATGCAGTCTTTAAAATTTTCAGCTGGGTGATCAAGCCTATGGGAAACAATAATTATAAACTCAAGTTGTGAACAGAACATCAGTAATAATATGTCATGAAATCAGAAATTTGTGTTCTTTAAATGGTGCATTTCATGCAGTTGCTCTGTTTGAACAGCAGGGGGCCTGTTCTGTATTCAAACGCAAATCTCCCATGCGGATGTCATGGATGCACTCTTTGATGCTGATAGCACACTGAACACAACAGTGATGAAACGCTCCAGAGGTGGAGGAAAGCAAGCATTTTAGCTGACCTTGGAGATTTAATTCTCCAGAGATAATAATGTTTATAGTTTCCCAGAACTCATTGTATTTATCCAAAAGAGAGATTTTGGGAGGATTGATAAAAGTAGGGGTTTTAAGATATGGTAAACATGTTTTGTTGACAGCATGTTTGTTGTTGACTCTTTGTAGCAATGTTTTCCTTATTTAGTTTTGCAGTTTATATGATGCAGAAATAGTTTCTTCAGGAATCCTTTTTTTTTCCAATAATTTTTTCCTTGAAGTTTTGAGTTGTTTGGACCTGTATTGAATGTACAGGTAATTTAGCTGTGACCATAGCGTATTATTACACTTCTGGTAATGGATTAATCTCCATTTCGGTATGGCATTTGACTGTGAATGTTTGGGCTCATCATAAAATTCATATATGCTGAGAGATTTTTAATCCTAGAATGGTTACCCTCTAATTTGCTAACGTGGAAGGTAAACCTGGGCGAGTTTTACCCTAAATTAATTAATATGTTATAATATACTTGTCACATATTTATAAGATACTTATAGTCACACTGCCAGATGTATGAGTTACACAACCACCTTAATTCCACCGGGTGAATTCCACCCTGATAACCGTTCTAGGGTTAAAATGTCAGATTAATCAAAATTAAAAAAAATTAATTAATTTTATTTTGCGACTAGTTCTTGAAGCATTTTTAATGTAATTTTGTGAACTGTTATTTACATGCCTGGGTTTTTATTTTTTTATTCTATGCCATCATTTCCTTATGCATTGAAATTTCAACAGCCTGAATGATAAGTCTATGAGTGTTACTGTTAGATAGGAAAGTTGTGTACTGAATAATGAACTGTTTTATATTGTGTAAATCAGAGGTCCCCAAACACCGGGCCGCGGAACGGTACCGGTCCGTGGGTCAATTGGTACCTGGCCGTCACAAAGGCTGAATAAAAATATATTTTAGTAATTATCGGGGTCTGAAAGATCTTTTATTTTGAAAAACGCTCGTCTGGGATCACCTGATGCGGCACATAAATAATAAACCCACGCGCTCGTATAACGGAGGTAAATTATAAAATTCGCGATTCCACTTGCTTCACTCACACGGCTTTATTTATCACTGATGGTGAAACTGCTAAAACTGATTTATTTCACCTTTACTGAACTCACCCCTGCGGGTCAGGGGCACCCCAAGGGTAGCTAGTTTTACCACAGTGACTTCCTGGTAGGTGCACATGATATCAGCTCTGTAATTAAATTGAATTATTTACCTTAATTTTATATAAAAACGGGTGTTTGTTTTATCTTTTGTAAAACTTAAGTTCCTTGTTGGTTGAGCACATCCTTTCATGTTTCTAATTAATTGTTTGTAACGTCATAAGCACATGAAGGTGTTGGGTGAATTAACGCGCATATATTTATACGATATTCTCAGTGTGAGTGGATGAAACCGAGGCTAACTGTGTGGATATTCCTTTGTCAGATCCCAGAATTAAACGGCGAGTGCCAAGAGTGAGGCGGTTTTTCTCATTAATACATAATGAAAGAGAGAGTACACTGCCGCTACACGAGAAAAAGAGTAAAAAAAACTTATCTGGAGAGTTTCACACTAATTCAGTGCGATGGTGAATTGTACTTTTAGTTTGTTTGTTATTTTTATACCGGTCCGTGGAGCAAAAAAGGTTGAGGACCACAAGTGTAAATCATCAGCAGTAATTATTCATTTATTAATAAAGCCATAATGATGATGGTCAGGAATATTGACAGGGGTTTGTTTGAAAAAAAAAAAAAAAAACACAAACGTTTGATGGATTTATTGTTTCAGCCTTATGAGAGTTTTCACTTGGCTCCTCTGCGTGTCTTATTTATCAGCAGGGTGTTAGATAATTTCGTCCATATTGAGAAAAGGAGGAGCAAGGTTCCTGCAAGTTGTTTTCTGTGAAAATGGATTGTTTTGTCTGCGGTCACATGGTGTCCGTTTGCACCGCCGTCCTTCATTTACCGCTCATGACATAGTCGATACCGTCGTTTTAGTTTCATTTAAAAATAAAGATAGAAAAACAAAAATATTGCTTTTACATTGCCAGAATGTTACTGTTTGTTCGTTATGAAATGTTTCTATGCCGAGTGATTCACTTTCATTGTTCTGATGGCGTTGAATGCTGAGAAGATTAAAACGGACTGGAAATGAATTAATTGTTTCAAAAACAATGTTTTTTTTTCTCCAGTTCTACAAACATGTGGTTCAAAGTGTCGAGAAGTTCATTCAGAAGGTGAGTGATCCCAAACGGAGTGCATAGTGTTGTTTATAAACTCATTTATTAACGTTGATTCTGAACTGCTGTGTTTGGATTTATATTCATTCTTTTTTCTTTCTTTCTTTCTTGCTTTAAAACTGCTGTAGTGCAAGCCTGAGTATAAGGTCCCTGGACTGTATGTCATCGACTCAATTGTGCGTCAGTCGCGGCACCAGTTCGGTCAGGACAAGGATGTGTTTGCCCCACGTTTCAGCAAGAACATCATTAGCACCTTTCAGAACCTCTACAGATGTCCCTCTGATGATAAGGTATATGCTCGTGAATGTTCAAGTAACCTCCGGGGGTGAATCTGAAATCTGACTTTATTGAAGCAGAAAGCAGAGCCCCGTATACCGGAACACGCACAGATAGTCTGGCTCCGGATCTGCCCGCAGTCTTAAATATTATAGTATTTTAAATGTCGCTTGGTACCTGGTGCTAATCATGTCATGGTCATTTGAGTATGTGGTTGCTACCATACGTCCCGGCGATGTGAACGTAGGTGAATTGTATGTAACCGCCACAACAACTGATGTGTGTCTGTATCCAGAGTATAATATCATGCTCATAGTTTCTGGATGTATGTTTGAAATCTATGATATATCCTTAATACCTTTTGGCATTGTCTGGTCTTGTACAAACCTTTTAAAATTTATGGCTACATCAGCATGAGAGGAAATGATGGATCCCACTGTTTTCTTGTTTCAGAGTAAGATTGTGCGTGTCCTCAACCTGTGGCAGAAAAACAGTGTGTTCAAAAGTGACATCATCCAGCCCTTACTAGACATGGCAGCTGGAATCCCACCCCCAAGTGTCACACCGGTTTCTTCCAGCGCCGCTGTTCCTGTCAACAACACCCCAGGTTAGTGTCTCATACGCACAAGCACACGTGTGCTTTCCTTTAAAAGTGTGTTAGTGCTTACTGCCGAAGTGTTGTGTAGTTTTATTTGTTTTCTGCCCTTTCTAGACAAAGAAACAGTTTTGTTAGGAAATATGCCCTGCTAATTCAGAACTCAGGAAATAACCTTTGGAGATGCATGCATTCATTCATTTTCTAAACCACTTAATCCTAATTCGGGGTATGGCAGGCTGGCGCCCATCTCAGCCGACTCTGTGCAAGTGCAGGGTACACCCGGGACAGCTCGCACAACCCCAATGGAGATGCAGTTTTCTTTAAAAAGGAAAAAAAAATCCAAGCTGTTTTGATCAGATTTGCTCATTTTGAGAGTCCTGTTTGGCCTATGGCACCACCTACTGGTTAAAAATTTAAATTGTTTGATTTTTTTTTTTTCCTTTTATACTTTAACACTGTTTCTTCTCACAATTTGGTGCCACCGAAAGAGGAGAAAACACCTTAAATGTATGTTTGTGTGAAATGTTTTACCCTTCAGGTTGCAATGTTTCATATGTGTGTAAATTCACGGTAGTGGCTCCCCCCTTGATTTTCATGGAAGTGTTTAGTGTCAAACACTAATAAATCCTGAGATAAATAAGAAAAATCTTCTATCATACAACCACAGTTTTTCTTACATGTGTGAATGAAATTCCTGAAAAAAATTCCAACTTCAATGCTGCACACACAATTTTCTGACTAAAAAAATGGACAACGGAGCGTTTCATTTTCACCCTGTCAGTCAAAAGCTGTTTCTTTAGGGAAATAAACACTCATTACACATTGTAGTCTTCATTATTTAATTAATGAAAGATCACTGTATGAAAATCTGTTCACATTTTTAGCCAGAAAATTGTTTGTGCAGCATTGGGGTGAAATTTTTTCACGCATTTCATTCACACGTGTAAGAAAGACTGTGGTTGTGTGATAGAAGATTTTTCTTATTTACTTCAGGATTTATTAGTGTTTAACACAAAATAATTCCATTAAAATCAAGGGCGGAGCCACTACTGTGGATTTTCACGTATAAAATGTATATGTGCATAATTTTAAACGTATTACCTAAATGTGAGCTGCTTTTCTGATGCGTCTCTTTTCCCTGGCCCAACTCTAACAGGAACTCCTGCTACGCCGGCCACACCGGCCACCATCATGCCCAGTTTACCAGACTGGGTCTCTCAGATCTCCAACTCGGACACAGTGGCAGCTGTAGCACAGATCCTCCAGAGCCCTCAGGGGCAGCAGGTCAGCCCCCATCCTTCTCGTTGCTTTACCCACTTTAACTTTGGCATTAATGTTGTCGTTTGTGGTCTCTGGTTGACTTGAAGACTTTTTAGTTTAGTACCATAAGTGTGACTGCTTGGCAGAGCTGAAAAGACTTGCTTGGGTTTTCCAATTAAATGGAGTGGAATCTAATGAGCTGTGTAGGCGTCTCCAAAAATTCTTGGCTGCGAGTGATAAAATCCCATCTGCTGTTCAGTGCCGTTCACCCTTTAATTAGAAGAAGGGGAATTAATTAGTCCGGCAATAGAGAAACCTTATGATGATCTTGCAGAAATGAATTTATAATCCTTTTTAACATTACATTATAATGTTATTTTTTTCTTGTTACTGATAGACTCCAGCAATCCCAAAGAAGGGTCAGGTTGGCTGATGGAAATGCATTATGGGGAAACTTGAAAAATAGTTTACATCATTGTATTTAATTTTTTTTAGTTTATCTCTAAATAATACCTTGACTGATATCTTCATGGTTAGTTTGGGGTTAATTAATCCTGATGGCAGTGTTGTGAGGTGAGGTTGTGTCCCTCCCCCTCATCCCTCCAAAATCCTTGTATGACATCATATTGTCTGTCAGTGTACTGACATGTGATGACATCCCACACGTTCTAATTTGCAGCTGCAGCAGTTGGTGCAGAGTTTGCAGATGCAGCAGCAGAAGCCCCAGCCGTCTCTGCTGCAGGCGCTGGATGCCGGGCTCGTGGTCCAACTGCAGGCCCTGACCGCTCAGCTCACAGCAGCCGCTGCAGCCAACACACTCAACCCGCTCGACCAGAGAGTGTCCTCCTTTAACAAGGTGAAACATACATCCACACAAACTCACTCACACCTCCACAGAGACTCACTCACACACCCAGACACGTCGTCCTGACACCGTCCTGTTTGCTTATAGAAACTCTTGGGACAGTTTGATTTTGGCAACGATTCCGAACCTGGCGAGGATTCTAAAAAGGACACCGCAGCATCTCAGTTGTATGTACTGCTTCACATTTATTTGTTTATTTCACTCATGTCTCCATACGGGAGGTGAATAAATCCCTGCTGGAATTTTTCCGCACATCTTTGGGAATGTGTCATATGGAAGAAAGAGAATAAAGGATGATGATGGAAGAAAGTAACCGCTTTGTTCTGACCCTGTGTTTCAGACCCATGGTTTCAGAATCCATTAACAACTCACTTTTCCATCAACTGGCTGAACAGCTCCAACAGCAGAACCTCGAACAGTTTCAGAAGCACATTCTGGAGCACCAACAGCATCAGCAGAAGGTAAAGGAGACAGAGGAGTAGCTGTACGGTTAATTTCATACTTCTGGCAGTGTTTGTGAAGAAGGAAATAAACTCTATTCCTAGAACATTAATGAGTCAGGGTTTAAATAAGAAGTCTAAGCCTTTTTCACCCACTTTCTTTCTTAGTCCTTGGCCATGGAGAGCCAGGAGAACATCTTCAGTCCTGAGAACTCAGCTGCTCCAGCACAGAGCAACATCCAACCACAGCTCCCAGAGCAGGAACCCAAGCTTGATGAGTCTATTGACAACCAACAACAGGCAAGAAAATCTTTCATCTTGGGAACATGGACTACAATTTTATTTTTACATTTCTGGCATTTGGATGCATCTTATTCAGAGTGACTTACGTTTACCAATTGGGCTCAAAAGCCCAAAAGTAGCAGCATGGTGATATTGGGAATTGAACCCCAACCTTTGGATCAGAAAAAAAATTAATTGTTGAAGAAACATGGTGTATAGTTTAACTAATAAGTTGTATAGTAATCATAGACTCGCATTGGGCATCAGATCAAGTCTCAGCTTTGAAGTCATTGGAAGTTTAATAATCCTATTACTGTAGTTGGTTACAGTTCAGTTCTTAGCCCCGCCCATCTCTGTGTATTTAAAGCTTCCGATCAAAGCCATCTTTCCATCTGCAGTGTCTTAATTGGAACAGATAATTTTACTTGCGTTGATCTGAACTTTGTTTATTTTTCCTCGGAAATCAATTTTTAAATACTACCTACATTATATTACATTTTATGTTTTATATAAAACATTGAACTCTAACAGAAGGAAGCATGGCTACATTTCACGCTGACAGAAATCCTGAAACAAGTCAAACTGCGACTTGAGTAGCATATTTTTGATGAGTTCTTTTAATTTGAGTTCACGATCATGTAGCTAATGGTATAAACTGTTCTGTGTAATCCCTAAGCCGTTTCGATTACAAATGGATAAATCACATTAGCTATCTAGCTTTTAAAGCTAGCAACCGTTTCTTTCGGATTAAAAAAGTAATTGAAGAAAATCCATCTGTTTATCAGTGAACACACACACAGACTACCTAGAATGCCAGGCTGGATTTTATCAATAATGTCCCAGGTAGTGTATTTTAAACTCGCCCTGCGCTACTGAATGATGCAGTGAGGCAAACTGAAATTAGTGTGAACCTGTCGGTGAATTTCCACTTCATGTCCCAGTCATAAAATTAATTCCTAAGCAGATCACTATTAATGTAGATCAGGCAATTCCGGGAAAGATGTTACCCGAGGGGCTAAATATTTTTCAATCTGTCATCTTGTATAATTATGAGTTAATGATAATTAACCAATTAAGTTCGAATAAAATATTGTGGATCTTATGTCATATGACTTTTTGGAACAAGTCTGCGAAAAACATGAGGTTTTTATTAATTTATTTATCTTGTTAAGTTGTAAGTTTGTATAGTCTTAAGTTTTTGTTGCTGATTCTCTGAAAATATTACCCAGTGGACATGATATAGTTCTAAAACATGTTAACATTAATTCACATGTTGTGTCAGTTAGTTATGAATTATGTTGCATCAGTTACAGGATATGTTTGAAGTTATTTGACACTGAATTACAGGAGATGTTATCATTTACTTTGAAAATGTTATTCTTTACTTTTTTAGAGAAAGATGTTATTCTTTACTTTGAAAAGGTAAATTAGTTGACTGCAAAAGTATTTGGCTCAAACATTCTGAGAGGTACAACCTGATCTGTACAGAGCCAAAACAAGTGGATTTTGATCATTACGCCAGTTACATGCTCTGTTTTTAGTAACAGGTTCTTGTAGACTTTGAACAAAAGCAACGTTTTTCTGGTGTAACCTCAGTCAATATGTTTGTCATTGGGTCAGACAAAAGTGATTACTAAAAACTGAATGACAAACACTGAATGAATTTGTTAATTTCTCTTTGAATGTTACGTCAGTTCCCATGGAATTGCCCCATCTCCAAATGGAACAGTTTAATTTCTCTCTATAGATGGAATAAAGTAAATTTCAGAGTCTTATCATTTACACTGGAGAAAGGGGGCACGGCGAGCATAGGAGCCCATCATATTCTCAAGCTGGAAAAATTGCTAGTCCATAGAATTGTTAGCAATTTGCTAAAATGGCATTAACTTCACCCCTTTAAATGATTGAAATGATGAGTACGTGTCTGTAAAAATTTGTCATAGTCAGTCACAGCAATTAAAGGAAGCAGGAATAAGCAAAAATATGTATTTTTAAGAATATAATTAAATGAATGTAGTGATGTATTATTATTGAAACAGATAGTAAATAGTAATTCCAGTATTCTCAGATTGAGAATGAGAATCAGCTCATCAGATCTGGGTTTGTTCTTATATTGGGCGCAGGACATGGACCTGGATGAGGGACCGGACACTGCGGATGAGGATATGTTTGAGTCGGAGGAGAGAAAAACTAGCGGTACTCGTTCCAGAACGCACTCTCGGTCTCGCTCTAGGTAAGACCAGCGACTCATCCCATAAAACTATACTGCATGTTATCTTGGTGTACAGCACAGCTTATTTTACTTCTTGTTGTAGGTCTCCAAAGAGGCGGAGGTCAAGGTCACGCTCAGGGTCTCGGAAACGTAAACACCGGAAACGGTCACGCTCGCGGTCCAGAGACCGAAAGAGGAAATCCTCTCGTTCCTACTCCAGTGAGCGACGAGCACGAGAGAGAGAAAAGGAGCGACAGAAGAAAGGACTTCCTCCCATCCGCTCCAAATTTCTCAGCGGTATGATGGAGTCATGTGACCCAGTAATATTCACAAAGATTCTGGGGAAAGCTCTGCTTGCTGTGTTTTAGAGTATTCTCATTTGTGTGTGTTTTATATCCTGTCAGTGTGCAGCACTACGCTGTGGGTTGGCCAAGTAGATAAGAAGGCCACACAGCAAGATCTCACCAACCTGTTTGAAGAGTTCGGCCAGATTGAATCTATTAATGTGAGTGTGTGTTGCGCTGCGTTCAGTAAAATCACTTACGGTGTGAAATTAGTTAGTTTTAATGCTTAACAATGACTAAAAAGGTTTTTTATATTGATTTTTCTTTATTAATGGTGTTCTGTCTGTGCGTTATAGATGATCCCTCCCAGAGGATGTGCTTATATCTGTATGGTGCATCGACAGGACGCTTACCGCGCCCGGCAGAAATTAAGCACTGGCTCCTTTAAAATCGGATCCAAGGTTATAAAGGTGTGCAGTCCGCTCCTGGTCACATGACTGCAGTTAATACACCACTTTTTTCTTCTCAACTAGTCAGAAGTTGTTGAGTATTTATTGTGTGTGTGTTTAGATTGCCTGGGCACTTAATAAGGGTGTGAAACAGGAGTACAAACAGTTTTGGGATGTCGATCTTGGTGTTACATACATTCCCTGGGAGAAGGTCAAACTGGACGACCTAGACAGCTTTGCAGAAGGAGGGATAATCGACCAGGAAACGGTGAACAGCGGTGAGAAAATGCGTTCACTATAATCAGAAACGCGGTGGTGTATGTAGTATGTAACGTGTGACTCTGAGACTCTGCTTGGTCCCTGTTTGCAGAATGGGAAGCTCAGAAGAGCATCTCTGAAGCACCTAAGGAAACCCAGGATCAGCCCCGACCAGTGTCTGCCGAGAGCAGTGTGCCGAGTACATCACAAAACGAAAGCTTCACGCAGCCGGTCACCATGATGCCCGTGCAGGTACTCTAGGTTCTTTTTTGAGAAATATCAGCAGAGCATCACAGGTTTGTTTATACAATACATCACGACTTACATTTTCTCTTTCTCAGATCCCCGTGGCACAAACTGTCCCTCCCGTTGGCCTGGTCCCTCCCACTTTTCCAGTTACCATGACGATGCCCCCGCCTGGATTCGGACCTCCTCCCCCCTTCCTCAGGGCTGGATTTAATGCGACGCAGCCTCCTCCAGGTATATGACTGATTTCTCCACCCTTTGATCCGACGTGGTGTGTTCAGGTTCTATGCTTAGTACCCCATTCACTCATTCTTGTTTGTTTGTGGGTTTGGCTGCATTTGACCGTATTCTCAGAGAAAGCGGGTGGTCGAGGAGGTTACAAATGGTTGCCCCTGAAGTACACTCGCTGTATATCCATTGTACGTGTTAAATATTTCCAGTATGTTCAACTTGGGACCAGCTCACACCCAAAGCACATGATCACCATATACTGTTAATTCATACACAGTGCCCACTGTGCATCATTGTTATGGCGTTTTCATGTGTATGTGTCAACGGGGTATTATTCATCACCAGGTTTCTCTGCAGGTTTCATGACGGCTTCTGGTGTTGCTCCGTCTGCTGTCGGGCCGGGTCTCGCCTCGTCTCAAACATGTAGGTCGTCATTTGTGAAATTTCGACAGGGTTCTTGTGAAAGCTCGGTTTTTAATCTCGACTAAACTGTTTCCCTTCAGCTCTGGTCCAACCCCAGCAAGACAGCAACAAGGACTCGACATTTGGAGCGATGCTACCTCCAACCAGCACTATTCCGGCCAGCTTCATGCCCTCGGGAATGCCCGGAGCGGTGTTCAACGCAGTGGGAGCCCAAGCACAGCAAGCCAACACTGACAAGACGAGTGCATCTGCAGAGGGTGTAGATGTGCCTAATGAAATAACACTTCAGGGTAAGTGATGGGAGTTGATTCTTGTATTGTGATTGGAAAAAATACTCAGTGGCTCGGTAACGTCTTTGAGTAGCTCTTGATCTCAGGTAGACTGCTTGATTTTTTTTTTTTTTTTTTTTTTTTTTTATAAACTCATCTTAGTAAGTTTTCTTTTTGATTAACAGGAATGCAGAATGCTCTGCGCAGTGGAATGGGTTTACTGGGTATGCACCCCTCTGCGTCTCTCCCTCACCCCCTCTCTGGTCAGAGGATGCCCGGGCTGCTGCCTCTCGACTTGCGGCCGAACCTGCTTCAGGGACCCGCGGCTCGTTTCCCCATGCTCATGCAGCAAGGACTGGCGCAGCAAGCCAACAGCCTGCTGGATGCCTCACTTCAGGCCCGTGCCAGAACCCCGTTCCCTCAGATGGAGCCGTTTAATCGAGCAGAAGGTCACTTTCCAAGGCCCCAAATTCCTACTGCACCCGCACCAGACAACATGGACAAAGCCAGTAATCATAATAATATCAATAACGCATCAAATGCTTCAGAGAGCAGCGGTCAACAAGAGTGTGACCAGGATTATCGTTTCCCCCCTGTGGAAAAACCGAGCACGGGGCTGCTGAGAACCCCACCTCCTGAGATGAGGACGGAACCCACGCCTGTTCGAGCTCCACTGCTGGAAAGACCTCCCAGAGGAAGCATGCACATGGAGGGCCGAGAGGGACCAGGGAGACGGGAGAACATGCCCGGCCCTTTCAGACCTGAGACGCGGTGGGGCGCACCGCGTGGGGACTTGGATGAGCGAGATATGAGAGGATTGTCTGCAGGACCACCGAAGAGCTTTCAGGAGGATCGAGGGAATCCGAATTTTCAGAATCGTTTTGAGATGCGAGGTGGAGGAGCCATGGGTGGAGTAGGGCCAGGCTGGAATCGTGGAGGAGGAGGTGGCGGAGGTGGTCCTTTCGGTGCGAACATGCACCAGGACTTTGATGATCGGCGTCGGCCTTGGGAGAGGCAGAAGGACCGGGATGACAGGGATTTCCGCAGGGACATGAATGACAACCGGCACCGAGAGAGGGGTCGAGATCGGAATCGGGAGCGAGACCGAGAACACGATAATGATAAGGAAAGGGACAGGGAACGCATCGGCTGGGCTCCACTTAATCCCCATCCGCAGCCTCAACCTCTCCTCCCTCTTCCCAGACCATCTCAGCCACTGCTCCCTCTACCCACACCTCTGCTCAACCTGCCTCCATCTCAGCCTGAATCGCATCCTAAACCTGTCCTACCGCATGAACCACAGCCCACTGGGAGACCTGCTGAGCCGCAGCTGGATATAAAGTTGCCCCTGCAGCCACCGACTGAAAAACCGAGCACAGGCGGCCCAGAGAAGAAAGACACCTTTAGTGACAGTGTTCGCGACCTGGACTCTAAATCCAGAACTGACCAAGAACCCAGAACCGAGCCATGCCACCCCTCCTCATCCGCTCCTCCAGCTGAGCCACTTACCGAAACGCAAGCCCTTGAAGCGTCCATGTCATCGCTCGTGGCTCCAGGCGGCAGGCCGACCGCGCCGAAAGAAGAAGCCGAGACTGGGACTGAGCCTGAGCTAGTGAAAACGGACACTGAGGAAACATAATCGTCACTCAGTAGGTAAAAAGATTTTGTATAGTTGTCATCTCTGTACTTATTTCAAACGGCTTCCACAGGACCCGCTCAGTTCTGTTGCCCAAAAGAAAGAAAAAAAGAAAAAAAAAAACACAGATTTTTCCCTTTCATGCCAGTTCTGAACATCATAGATGGCTCTTTATAGAGGAACTCTCTGGTAGGTGATATTTTAATGTTTTATTTTAATTTTCGTTACTTCATGTTTTATTTTTGTTGTTGTTGTTTTTTTATGCAACCCCACTGTTTTAAAGCCAGGTTTTTAAACTCCTTGGACTTTGCTTGCCAAAATGCCCAAATGTTGTGTAGCTTAATTGTAATTTGGGAAGGGCGGGGTTTCTGTGACCTTCCTATGGAAGAGTTTAAAGGACGCTGGCTTTCTCCCCCCCTAAAGGATCGAATGCAGAATGCATGAGTGGGGGGGAAAAGGAAAAAAAAAGCAGTCAAGGCCTGTTCTGTGTTTTGTTTTTTCCAACCAGCGGCTGCAGAGTTTCAAATGAAATGAATGCCTTTGTGGTGTCCAAATGCTTGATGTGTTTTAAGCAAATGATAATAGTACATACAGCCAATACAGTGAGAAGAGTCATGCAGTTTTAGTTGCTTCTGAAAAGAATACAAAAGATTAAAATTATGATGTACTATCCCCATCTTAAATGTCTGCTTTTTCTTCACACACTACAGTGAATACACCAACTCAGCCCAAGAAAACGATCACGTGAGGCGAATGGATGTTCGGAGCATTCTGTTTAGTTGCAAATAAACATGCTTTGTTGGTTAAAAATGCTTTAGGACTGTATTTTCTATGATGTAGTTGACTAATGAATCCTGTGAACATAATAAATCGACTCAGAGTTGAATATGGGCAGGTAGTGGCCTAAATGGGACACGTTCCCTCATTAGTGTGATGCCTAATAAATGTAATGATGCTACTCGCTACTGCATACACACACACACACCAACACGTGCGTGCACACAGTTAACAGAATGGCTACTTGTACACATGAGCATCCTGACATCACCAGATACCTTCTCACTGTAGCTCTTTTTGCCATAAGACTATCTGGAGGCTTCAGTCAATAACCTTCAGGTCTTCACAAACCACAAAGCTGTCTAGAGTGTCTCTCTCGTTCTCTTTCTGTCTCTCATACAAACACACACACACACACACACCACTGAATCATTCCAAACTCATATTTCATCTTCAACTAACAAGCTTCAGCCTTTTGTACTGTAAGTTTTTCATTAAGTGACACAACTGCCGTTTACACCCAGGAAAAATGGATTCATCCAGAAAAAAACAAAACACTTTTGCTTCATCGCTGTTCCAGTAAAGGTCATTCATCTTAGTTTCTGTTGTTGATGTCAAGATGAAATAGACTTCATCTAATGGACATCGAGCCAGAACCTTCAAATACATTGCAGATGTAAGAATAAATAAAAAAGAAAGCCCGTTGTCCAATACCTTCATGCTTGAAGTCCTTTAGAATCCCCCCCCACTTATTGATATTCTCCTGAAGTGGACTCTATACAGCTGCAGAATAATAAAGTAGAACTGCTATGTACTCTTCCCTTCAAATCTAGGCCAGCTTTCATCACTTCGTGCTGAAATCTAAATCCACTGCTTTCATCTTTTCGTACTTTCACACGCCTGGTATGTCATGATCCAACCAGGCTGAACATAGTTCAGCTGAAATTTAATAAAAAATAAAAACAATAATAGTATTTTGTAGGGGATGATGACCCAATGATGGCCCTTGGGTTAGTGCAAGTCACAATAAAGTAATAAAGTCACTTTTCGTGGATAATGGGGGGTCGAGACCCAACGCAAACACTGAATTTCCGTGAAGTAGGATCGACCCCCTCCCTGACTGACGTATTCGTACATGTATATGTGTGTATAATATCAATAAATACATATTCAAACCTATAAATGTTTATAATAACAATTAAACATTCAAAAACAACGCATACGGCGTAAATAAAATATAAATAATATAAAATACATATGTGTAATTGTACTTAGATGTAAATAAAGTGTAAGAAATGTGTTTGGGAGCCGAGTCCCGAGTCGGTAGTGACTTATTTAATAGGGGATAAGTTGAGGGAAAGGCCGCAAGCACATTACCGACTCCGGTTTGGGACACAGCCTCTGAAATCTCGCAAGCTGATTGGTCGAGACGAATTTCCCAGCATTCGTGT
>JAQNCB010000023.1:17568562-17578913 GCA_030068295.1 Euristhmus nudiceps | reverse complement strand
TATAGGTTGTCATGTCTATGCAATGTCATGCGATCGACCAATAGTGCCTTTGTGATCGACTGGTAGCTCGCGATCGACGTATTGAGCACCCCTGCTCTAGATGATATTTTTACAGTGGATGAATTTTCCATGCAGCGAAAGCGGCAGCAGCTCTTGTGAAGAATACGGCACGCTTAAGCGATACTATATACTTTGGCCAAAACTGTGTCATTAAGAAAGGTGAAAGTGTTGGCGAGACATTTTCGAGTCTTTACAATTAGTTAGCATTTCCTCGTGAGCGTATTTATTCGGAGACGAGCAGCTGGAGAGGTTTGTCAAGTTCATGGTCTGCTTTAAAGGGGCTGTGTACTCTCTCACGGATGACGATGACTTTTCCCTTGCAGTTGCTGTCCAAATCGTTGTTTGTACTCTGCCTTTATTTAGTGTATCCTGTTGCATTCATTTTAATGTATAATCTGTTAACCGTAATCTCCGTTTTTTACAACGTGTATCGGTAATCTGATTACATTTTTTTTTCCCGTACTGTAACAGAATGCACTTGGCTTTTTTTGTATCCAGATTACATAACACTGTACAGGTAATCACTTACTCCCAAGGCCTGGAGTCAGCTACCTCTGTAAAATTGTAAAATCTGAAAATTGCAGCACTGTTAGTTAATAAATCTTTGCACGAGGGTGATGACATAAACGAGAGTCAAATGTCTCACTGCATAGTGAGTGCAGGTAATTAGTGATTAAAGCAGAGGAAAAAAGTGGTGATGGTGTCTCACATTTTGTGGTTTCAGGGAGCCAATAGATGTCTGTTGTGAACTTGAAGAGGAAGATAAATGTGCATATCTGTCCAGTAGCTTTTAAAAATGGTCATCCTTTGAACAATAGTCATCGCTTGAGATGGTCAATCTGCAACAAACAGCCTCAACGGAGGATCTGCCCGAAAGGCCACATTGGTTTCTCCAGAAAACTGGAGCGTTTGGACTACAAACAGTTTCTACATTTAATGCTTTAATCTGTTCTTCTTCACCAGTTTTCAAATCTAACTGCTGGCTCGACTGCCTCATTTCATTCAGTCTACATCTGAAAAGATTCAAAAAACCATAAAATTGATGAATAGGGAATCAGTGGAGAAGATGAAATCATGATCACTATCTATGTGAGACGGTGGGAGGGGCATACGCTCTCCTCTGTCAATCACAAAAACACTAACTGCTTTTGAGGGTCGTTGTGTGAGATCGTGTTTGCGGAAGAGGGGGAATATTGCTTTTTCTCCGCCTGAGTGCTTTCAAAATGTGGTTGGCTCGCTCGTTTGTCTTATCATTTGAGCGAGCCAACCTCAATCACATGTTTAGCATTTACCTTCCTTGCCAGTTGCTAGATGTGATGTTTGATTAGAAAATGCCAGTCGGTGGGTGGGGTTTGGTCAGGATCAAATTCAGGGGAAAGACTCTAGAATCATAAATTGATAAAGTGGAGTTGTACAGATTCAGATTGTTATTTAAAGAAACATTGATTCATTTTTTGAACCACTTAATCCTACTTAGGGTCTATCTCAGCTGACTCTGGGCGAGGGCGGGGTACACCCTGGACAGCTCGCCAGGCCATTTCAGGGTCTCACACACGCACTCACACCTAAGGGAGATTTGGAATAGCCAATTAGCCTACTGTGCATGTTTTTGAACAGTGGGAAGAAACTGGAATACCCGGAGGAAACCTCGCGCAAGCACAGGTAGAACATGCCTGGCTTTCTTGCTATGAGTCGAACGTGCTAACCACTATACCACCGTGCCCCCTGTTATTTAAAGAAATATGATCAAGGAAATTATTCAGAAAAGTCATTCATAAATAGATTTTCTTGAGTAAACCGTGGTTTGCCATTCCTTGACTTAGATGCATTGACTTGGAGTTAGTGTCAGATAATCTTAATAAAAAAACTGTCCCTGGTAGAATCACAATCACAAAGAAAATCCAACATAGTAGCATCAACCAGGATATGGTTATACAAATAACAAAATCGTTAAATATTCCTTGAAAGACCATCTTATGCAATACAAGCCAAGGAAACAGTTATGGAACGTTAACGAAAAATTAATTGTCTGAATAAAGTGGTGGATAACCAGAGTTAAAGCCTTATAGGTAACGTTTAAATTGATGCTCCCACCACCATGTTTCACTGTGGGATGATTGCGTTGTGGAACATTGTGTGTAGATGCTCTCCAAAAAATATCCAGAATATATATTCTGTCCACCTCACAGATGTTTTATGGGATACTGACTGCATAGAAAGGTCGCAAAGCTTGGTCCCTTATTGTCAGATAGCTTGATGGCACTGCATTGAACTTGATAGACCACCTATTCATGGCATTCACACACTTTCTGTCTTGAGTTGGACTGCTCCCAGTGTGTAGATCTGGCCATCTGGTGCCAGACGGATGGCATGCTGTAACTGCGGATGAATGCTCCTTTTACTCATGCATTTGCCCCTGTTCGAGACTTGAGGAACCCAAGATGTGCAGTAGAAATTTGAGAATGTAAGCTGCTTCTTGAATCAATGTTCATGTCACTAAAATGTCATCCGCACAGCTCAGCAGGAACCTGCTTGAGGCTGTTCTCCACACCCCTCATGCACAGATTGAATACTCCGGCGAAAGAAAACACACACTTGTAGCTTGTTTAGAGGTGTTCAGGTAACTTGGGAGCTCATAAAAATTACAGGGTGAGCTATTAAGTCTGCGTGTGGTGGTGTTGTGGTAATTATTCATATCATATCATATCCAGACACTGCAGAGTTTACATACTCGGCCTGCTTTGTGCTTCTTTTTGGCAACTTGAATCATCCGACCGGTCTCATGCTACATGGTTTAATTAATCTCGTGGCTCATGAGAACCAGAGCATCTCTGCATGCTGAGCTTCTTCTGGAGAAACATCCTGTTTGGATACGTTCACTTTACCTTGGATACGTTCACCTTTCTGATTGATGATGTTGTTTGGAAGCGACCTTTATTGACTGTAATCGTGAGATTGGTCTTAAATAATCACTTTGCACAAGTTTATAAAATAATTTGCTCAGTAAAAGGAAACGGTATCTATGAAAGAGTCTGAGAGTGACCTAGCTTCTATACCTAAGAGCTTTCACACTGGAGGTCGTCTCCAGCGGTTTCCTCTTTCAATGATCAGGGCGAGATGATGGACTGCTTTGTAAAAATGTCCTTTGACATTGTGTTAATGCTTGCGCCAGATACAGTAAAGGGAAACTCCACTCTAAAACAAAATATTTATTTTATATTTAGTATTTTCTGAGGTGAATTTAATGAGGAATCCAGTGTAGCGGAAATATTAGCATACGTGCTAGACCCAAACTCCCACAATGCAAAGCAGTTGTATAGCACAGTTGAGACTTGACTCGGCTTGTTCACTATCTACAAAAAGTTTGTGGGTTTTGAGGATGAGAGTAACGTGAAAGTTTTGGGAGAAGAGATTCGGACAGACTAAAGTGCTAAAGTGCGCCGCATCTCTTTCTTTAGATAGCACTGAAGAATGGACCGAATCTCACTGCACCCAAGAAGTTTAAACTTTAAAGTATGCAGTTATAAAACAAATGCCTCATGCACATGTTGATTATAAGGATTCATTCTAAAGTCATCATGGTCTGATGACCTCAGTTGACATGCTGGCTTTGACCACTAGAGGGCAGACACACTCTTGTCACGGCTTCAAACACACCTCTTTTCTGATGTCAGTCTGGTGTAGACCATGTGGATACTTCACTGTCCTACATCTTTCTGTCTGGTATAATAAATATTATGTAGAACAGGATGCTCTGCATAAGTAACTTTACATATGGAATTTCTAAATGGTGTGGTTTACAAATGAAACGTGGGAGGGGGGAGCCAGGACAGAAACAAAGTCCTGCAAAAGTATCAGTCTGGTTATGGTTATAAAGACAATCCAAAATGTTGGACATACAGTATAAACATTCCCTTTGTCTGTAATGAATTACAACATCTGAGGGAACCTATTCAGCAAAGCTTAGTGGCCGCACAAAGTGGGGTGTAAACAGAGATGCATCCCTGAAGGTGACTTGTGTTAAAAGTCTTCCACCACCATGCTTCACTGTGAGTGGAGTTTTATATGGATTCTTTCGTATAGTTTCTTTGCCCCTCCAAATAAATAAAAATTCCAATTCCGTACACTAAAGTTACAGATGTTCTGTTGGTCTGCACAAAGTATTGACACCCTGCCTCTCTCCTCCCACTACATCCTGGCACTGATTGGTGTGATTGGTGCACCAGTTTCAAACACTTCATTACACGCTGTGTGTGGGTAATAATGGTTGAAATAATATAGAATGTGACATGCTAAACATGGATGACCTGTCCCTCCTTCCTGCTTCGGAATGTGCTGTGCTATGTAGCGCACAGCGCCCTCTGATTTAGTCTCGGCTATTTCCCGTTTCAGCTTTCCCATTTTAAATATAGCTCTCTTTTAAGTCCTCAGCCAATCGTGTGATCATGTGTTTTATTGTAACCTTTGGTTTTTGTGTGTTCACACCCAACATTTCTGCTCTATCAAAAGGCAAGAAATTACACGGCTTCTGTTCGGGAGTTGTACAGAAGCCGACATGAATCCAGTCTCAGGGAAACAGTAGCAAACACTTGCATTTAAGCTACACAGAGTTGAACTGGGACTTTAATCCTGTCCTGTTGTTGTATCATGTTTATCCACCATCACAGGCACCAAAGAAAAGGAGTGAAGCATAAACAGAATGTTTTAGCGAGATTAGCTAATATAAAACACATTATTAACTCACCAATGTTTCTTAAAGCCTTAATTGATTTAAATTTGATTAACTGTTTAATCTGTGACTCATACTGCTGGAGTCTGGTCTCCTAGACCTGCTGCTGATGTTTATTCGATCGTTTATTCATTTATTCCTGTTTGATTTGAGTGCCGTAGCTTTGAGTCACCCGTCTCTTTGTCTCTGAAGATTTGCTCCAGGCCAGGGTGATTGAGGGCAGGAAGCTGCTCGGTGGGGGGGTCAGGGGTCAGCTGGATGGGGCTTCAGCATGTGACACCAGAACAGCTTGAACAAGCAATCTGCATTTCACAAAGAGCTCAGGCACATCACACATCACAGCAGGAACACACATCTAATTAAAAAAATAAATTAAAGAGTGTGTTTGCTAGCTTTCACAGTTGCAATTAAAGGGACAGAGCCGATACACAAATCCTGACGTATCCTGAAGGAAAAGCTTGGAAGAAAAGTCCGAAGGCAAAAACATTAAGCTCTAATTTGCACCATGTTGCAGTTTTGAGCATCATGTCGAAATTATTACTAGCGTGGTGGGGAGGCTGGTGTCCATCTCAGCCGACACTAAGCGAAGGCAGGATACACCGTGAACAGCTCTCCAGACATTGCAGGGCAACACATACTCACTCAAATATAGGTTAATTTGGAACAGCAAGTTGAACGAATGTGCATGTCTTTGGACTGTGGGAGGGAACCAGAATACCTGGAGGAAACCCACGCAACCGCAGAAAGAACTTCACAATGAACTTTCCGAGTCTGGGACTCAAACCCAGGACCTTCTTCCTGTGAGCTGTGCTAACCTAAATACCACCAATGCCAACCCATGTCGCAATTAGCATTTTTAAAAAACTTGGTTTTTTTTTTTTTCCATTTTTGTGGTGATCATAATTCTAAATCTTTTACTGAGTCAGGTAACTTGACTCAGCTCTTCAATAAGAGTCAAATATTTAGACTCCCACACAACTGTGAAGTATGAGATTTATAATACATTCATTTTTCAAATACACCATCATCTCGCTCCACCAAAAAAAAAAAAAATGACATCTGACCTTACCAAACATAACATTACTATTGACGCTGTATATTATACAGTCTGAATAAAGTCATACTTTGTCAACATCGCAACATATTCAAGTTAACTGGCTGAGATGATTCAGAGAGTCGACTCGTTCACAAATGACACATCGCTCACCCATCCTGCAGCTCTGTTTCGAACATCATGCTGAAAGACACATTCCCGGGTCTTAAATTCCAAACTGTGGGAGCTTGTGATTAAATATTTTCCATTAGCCATCTGTTTATAGTGAACTGCTCATCATACTCCACGGTAACTCCCCCTCAGGTCTTTACACCTGGTTCTACAGTGTGACTCACATCAGCGCCCCGGTGCTCACACTCTGCTGAAACACATGTACACCACCACTGCCCTGAGGCTTCATTTCCTGTTAGTTTTCACACACCTTCATTAAGTTTATAACATGCCTCAGACATGCTGGACACACACACACACACACACACTGTCGCATACAAGTAGGAAGGAGAGCCACAAAGAGATACCTGTTTGTGGGAGGCTGAGAAGTGTGTTCAGTTTAAAAATGATTATTAATGTTTTAAAAAGTTCTGTTTTTATCAAAGTCTTTTTTTTTATTTTGCTGAGAATTACAGTATTATGATGTAAAACAATACATCAAACACCAACGTTCCATATCCAGATTGTTTTCATTTCCTCTGAGCCACTTGATCCTAATCAGTTTAAATGGGGGGCTGGCACCCATCTCGGCCAACTCTGGGTGAGGGCAGAGTACACCCTGGACAGATCGCCAGGCCATCGTAGGACAGAAACCCGCTGACAGATATGCAGCCTACCCTTGTCGAAAGTCAGCAACGGTTCGTTTACATCCCTCTCACCACAGACAGTAAGAGACATGGGTGGACTTTGATAACCCAGTTAGCTGCACTTGTGGGGATAGCAGTGACAACCCATTGGGTGGTGTTTTAACCCCCAACCTTTGGCTCAATAATCCAGCACCACGCCACCAGACTGCTTTATTCTTATACCACAGCAGTTTGACACTTGATTACATTTCATGAACATTACAGCTACTTTAAACTGTTCCCTTACCGACCTTTCTTTATGCTCTTGACATGTTTTTAATCCATTTAAAGGGATTAATGTAAATCCCAGTTAATTAGAACCAATTAGAAACAATAACATGAACATTACTGTAATTTTCAATTTGAAATTCAGTGTAGCTAATTCCATGAGGATACCTGCAATACCTGTACATCAATATAATCTGGGTTTAAAAAACAAGATACCCTACAGTTTGTTCCACGTTAAGAAGCTTGGAGTAAAACCTGACACGCCAGCCTTGACATTTAGCAGCAATTCAGTCCTCTCCTCCCCTGTGGCTGCTCCAATCTGCTCAACCAGTTTGCTGCATCAATATTCCCCCACTTACCGGATTTAATTATTCAACATCATGTTTATTAATGACAACGGACATCTGTAGTCCCGTTTCCCCCCCTCCAAACCCACCACCCTGAGCAGCCGAGCCCCAGATTAAAGACGGAAGTGTGAAACTCTGACAAGACTTGGCTTCTCGGGGCACTCTGATGCGTTAAAGGAAAAATGATTTGTGATCCTCTGCAAGAGCTGAGACAGGAAGTGACATCTAGCCCCAGGGGATAAACTCTCAGGACTGCGCTTCATCTTTCGGCCATTATATGATGGATGATACCAATATACAATCAGTCTTGCAATTGTTTATTTAATTTATTGTTAATATATTGATGTACCCACATTGATTACCATAATTGTACCTTTCTATCCAAAGATTCAAACCATCCAGTCAAAGGGCAAATCAGTACAGCCTACAGGGCATGACCTTTAATTTCCTCAAGTCCAAAAACATCTAATCTCCCGACATCTTGAGGAGCCTATAGGGCACAGTATTTCCCACAGTATTATATCAGTGCGTCTACTGATCCATGTAGCACAGTTAATTTAATTTTCTAGCATCTAGGATAGCTTTTAGGACAGTACAGTTCATATTCCTTTATCTTGCGAATCCTGTAGGGCACTATGTTTAATTTTTTGCATCTAGGAAAGCCTGTTAGGCAGTGTAATCCTTCTTTCCCACATATAGGGCAGCCTGTACGGCACCACATTTTTTTGTCATCTTGAAAACCCTCTGGTGCACTATATTTCCTTTTCCTGCATCTGGGAGACCCTATAGGGCACTTAACGTCCCTTTTCTGCATCTAGGGAAGAGTGTACAATATTATATTTCATTCTCTTCAGTCGGGATACATGTAAGGCACACATTTCCCGACTCCCATTGCGCTATATTTAATTTGCCTCCATCTAGAGAACCTATAGGGCACTATATTTAATTTTCCCATCTAGGAAAGCTTATTGGACGCTATATTTCTTTTTTTTCACATCAAAGGAAGCTTGTAGGGCACCACATTTCATTTTCCATGCAGTTTAGGAAGCCTGTAGGGCACTATTAATCCTTTATCCACATCTTGGGAAGCCTGTAGGGCACTGTAAGTTCCCTACTTCCAGGAAAGCCTGTGTGGCACTACATCTCATTTTGTCAGTTGTAGAAAAATCGACCGGGCAGCGAATCCCATTTTCTCCCATATGAAGAGTATAGACCAGTAGCTCTTGTTACTCAGTGATAGGGGAGCCTATAAGGCACTCTGTGTCATTCTCATGCACATTGAGAAATCTTATTTTCTTGAACATAGTAGAATCTTAGGGGGCAAAAAAACTGTTTGAGTGAACAGTTGTGTAAAAACAATGAAATTTCTCACTGTTGATTTGCCAAAATAAAACATTTATTGGAATCACATTTGACTGAACCGCACTATTCAATACAGCCCACTCTACCCTTGAATAATTCATGAATCATTAGCTATAATCTGGCCATTTCCTCATATGAAAATTAAAATTTTGGTCTTGAGGATGAATCAGGAGCTTATGGAGTACAGGATCACAAAAGACGTATATATTTTATACAGAGAGCATCCTGGAAATGGACAAAAACCCTTTCTTGATTCATTTGAGTCAATTATCCAGTGGCTCATGATTCATATAAGAGATCTGCCATTATTCAGTACCTTCTGTTTCCTAGGAGGGGAATAAAATGAGAAAGAGGGTGTCAGGAGAGTGCTGAGGCAGCATGATTCTCTCTCTCTCTCTCTCTCTCGCTCTCGCTCTCTCTCTCTGTCTCTTCCTATTTGTGCATTGGGGATTTGTGACTTGGTGAGGACTTGGTTATTCTTCTCTCGTCCTTTTCCGCAGCTCGTCTTATCGATCAGGAGCAGCTCATGCATGATGAACATTAGTTGTGTTTCTTTCTCCTTCCCCCTCCTTCATTTCACACATTTACACACACACATAGAGGCAGGGAGCTATCCCTAGACAGTAGTGGTGAAAATGAGAAACATAACCTGGCACACAGCCATGGGGGCTTTGTCCCAACTGCTCAGTTCTGTCAAGAATTGGACGGATTTCTGTGAGATGTTTGGGAATGATGTGTGTGAATCATGATGGGGAGCAGCACTCAAGCAAGTCACGGAGCTGTGCTCAGCATGACAGATTTGTCTAATATTGTGACGATAGACCACCTGGCTTTGACTGGCTCTGTGTGTAAGAAGTGCAAGGGTGGTCTAGGTCTTGTCCAGTGTCTCGCAGTGACACTATCTCCAGACACTGTGTACATTTTAAGGTTTCATCTCTGAGCATTACCCATCTCTCTCACTCTCCCCCACACAGATTCACTAGTGAGAAATGTGTGCAGTCTATCTATATGTATTTACACACATGTTCATTAAAGGTATTTTGTCAAAGAAAGCCAGCTGGATTTGATATGTTAAGATAAAAAGGACCAGAATACAATTTCATGATCTGATTTTCATCCCCACATTGCACCTGGTATTAATTTCGGAAACAAACTTTGGTGTGGTCTATTACTTTAATGACATCACTTCAGCTGGAATTTATATAAGACAGCATGTCAAGAGTCCTCGCAGCATGATAACAGCTGAATAATAGGCGTGGATGCTAAGAGAAAGTTTGCTTACTTTGGGATGTACTTGAAAAACGTGGCTGCTAAATAAGTTTTGTATGTTTGCGAGTTCAGAAAGCATTAATGACTCCACTGGGGATAATTTAGCAGTGCCGCTTTAGTTGTTGAAACTAATTGTGTTCTCTATTTTAAACTTTTCTCTCATGTACAAATACTGAAAATATTGTTTGGTTATGTCGATGGGCTTTCACACTTTCACAACAAAAACAAATTATATTAGATTGAGATCGATAATTGTAAAACAAACTATTATTAAACTGCAGGAGCATGCAGCAAGGATAATGTAGCAAATAGGGTTTATATGGGGACTGGTTTTATTTACCCATGTGATTGTCTTCTGGTGTATTCGCTAATACTTGGACGTGACCAAACTAGCAACCGCCCCCACATATACATATATATATATATATATATATATACAGGGATCCCTCACTTTTCACGGTTAATG
>JAQNCB010000023.1:17508530-17527044 GCA_030068295.1 Euristhmus nudiceps | reverse complement strand
TTGCAGTTTCCGCCATTTTAGCTAACGCGAACTGTTTGTTTTGATTTTGTCGCCCTACACACGTGTTCGCGGTGACTGTCGACGACTAAATATGACGTCGATTATATTTTGAAGTCGATTGGTCGACGTCATCGATGCGTCGCTACAGCCCTATTTGACACAGAGATGCTGAGGATCTGAAATGTGTAAGGAAGATAGAGGAGATCCAGAACATCTTACATCAAGCCATTTGTTCAATATATTTTTATTTAAACCTGTGTTGTTGGAATAAATAGTTTTTATCATCTTAATTTTGTTGTGTTAGTGTTGGATCTCTGGAAACAGGTGCCGACGAACATGAGTTGTAAAACTTACCAAGAAGTGGTACTAAAATAAATACATGATCATTTGCTTTGGTCTACCCTTTAACATGTGAAGTGTAAATGTTAACACAAATGTAGACACTGTTGATGTGGTTTGTGCATGTATGTGCGAATGAGCCATGTCACAAAATTTCACACACAATCTGAAATAACCTGACTGTTGTGCATTGCTGGCACAGTGTATGCTATGAACTTGTTTGTCTTGGGGAGCCTCAAATACCTACCACATTTGATGCATGTAATTAAAACAATATGAGTATGGCTTTGCTGGTGGAACACTAGTTTTCGTGTGTTTCAGTGTTCCCTTTAAATCCATCACTTTGGAGATGGGATTTAGGATTTTGCACATGCTACACGTTACTTCTAGCAGACAGAACAAATTTCAATATGTTCCATGTTAATATTTCCCAAAATTATGTTTTTTCCAAAAACCTTTATGCAGTTGGACAGCATTAAACTCTCAAAACTTTTGAGCAGCCTAAAGCTTGCCAGTTTGAATGTACATAAAGTTTGGCCATAAAACCTGTGTATCATTTTGAGGGATGGTTTTGACTGTCTAATGGCATCATTTGCATCTTGTTTTATTTAACTTGAAAGTTTAGACTAGGTGTTCCATTAGCAAAGCCATACACATCCACCAAAATCCTCAGGGACAAATGGTGGCGCTATGGAGTCCGAAGGCAACACCTGTCTGATGTGAGAGGACAGAGACAGTTGGGTACACCAAATTTAAAGGGTACCTCTGGTAAATTAGTCTTAGTAGTTATTTAAAAAGATCACATATAACATCAGCAGTTCCTTCTGGCAACATCAGTCCTTGTCCGTGTTCAAATGTGCGAAAGTGTTGCGACTCTAGGCACGCTCGGAGACATACCTTTCTGATTGGCTCTTTCAGACTGATAGTGATGCCAGTGTGTTGGATTGGGTGGGTTACATCACTAGCCCGTTGTAGCATGACACATTATCATCCAATGCTGAGCTGCTCAAACAACAAGCAAAGAATTCGTGGAAAACATTACTTTTTGTTCTGAAACTAACTGGTGACAGGAAAGCCAAGTTGGCAAAATGTTAGCTGCATAAGCCATTTTGGATTTACTGTCACGCACATCTGTGGGAGCATTCTCATCCTTAGATTCACTCATTCATTCATTTTCTGAACTGCTTAATCCTAATTAGGGTCCCGGGGAGGCTAGCACCCATCTCATTGACTCTGGGCGAGGGCAGAGTACAACCTGGACAGCTTGCCAGGCCATCCAGTCTTCTGTCACCAGGCAACGATAACCTGTTGATGGAGGGTTGAACCCCCAACCTTGGGATCAGTAATCCAGCACCCTACCACCGGGCCACCACTGCCCCCATTCATAGTCAGTAGAATGTGAGTTTCACTGTCTCGACAAGAGACATCAATCCCGCCTAACACATTGGTGTCACTTCTTGGGGAAAAATGACTGCTAATCTGCTAACTCCCTGCAGTTCAGCACACCACTAATAATCCATACGATAAAATCACCGGTTTTGTGCTTTTCATGGTCATTTATGTATCTATAAATAAGTGTCTGTATATCGCCTAGACATATTGCATATACACATATTATGCTGTAAAGATGACCAATAATGTTTACATTAAACACAAACAATAAAGTGTGTCTTACTTTAAATAGACATAATTTGTAACTGTAAATAAATTGCTGTGATAAAAGAAATATGACACTGAAGTTTTTTTTAATAGAAAATAGTTAACCTTAAAGTCACAAAAGTAACCCCACTTCATCACACCATCCCGCAATTGATTATCTTTCAATTACGGCACATCTTGAAATGTTTTCGAGTCTTAAACATCGTGTTCGGTGTCCTAACTGAGCTTTAATCAGCTGAGCCGCTGCCAGAGGCCACTCTAATTGATGTCAGGATTAAAATAGCGATTTTAATTCACTTAGAATAGCTCAATTACACCACCCACACACACACATTTGATGTTCTACATCATGATTAAAGACTTCATGACAGTTATAGACTCATCGCTGACTCATCACTTTGTTTCTTCATCAGGAGATTATCATTAAGTTCAAAGACGTGTGAAACTCTGATAGTTGCTTTTGGTCCCAACATTCAATGTTTTCTTGTGCTGGCTGTTGAGATGTGGAGCTGTGAAGTGGGGTATGGTTATTGTAGTTTTATCTCCTGTAATGGTTCAGCAAAGCTTTTAAACCTGGAAAAAAAAGTCTGTTGAGTTGATGAGTCAGCTCAGTTCAGTTTCTAAGGAATTCGGTTTTAATTCTCAGCTTCGGATGATTTGATGACGATGATTTGAATGCCCGTCGTTGAAGTAAATTTTTATCTTTATAATATGTTCCAAGGCGTGTGGTTTCCTTCTGTCAACTGGACTGGAAATTTGGTTGAAGACGTTTCGCTACCTATCCAGGGAGCTTCTTCAGTTCTAAAAATAATATAATCTATAATATGTTGTAATTTGAGATTTTATGCGCTGTTATTTCCGTTGCTGTTCACCACAAAGGGTTATTGTTGTAATAATTGTTCTCACAAATAATAATGTAAGACTTAACACAAGCAGTTGTTCAGAGGATAAGACTCTGGGTTACTCTCAGAAGGTTCAAGCCCCAAATAGTGCCAAGCTGCCACTGTTTGTCCCTTGAGCAACGCCCCTAACCCTCAACTGCTCGGCTGTATAAATAAAATTAAAAAAAATCAGTCACTGTGGATAAGATGTCTCTCAAATGCCATAAATGTAAATGCAGAATAACATGTACATGAATTGTATTACACGTTTCTATCTGGACACGCCACTATTTCTTAGACAGGCCAAAGTGAATTGTCGTATAAATTGCAAGCTTGATTGTCAAGAAATTTCTACCCCTGTGGTGTTGATATAATGACTGTAATATGGAAATAAAAGCATCTTATGAGTGATGCTTCAAGCAAAGGATTTTGTTTGTTGTGTATGAATTTGATGTGAATAGTTCGAGTGGTCAACAAACTTAATTTTAATAAAATTCCAGAAGACTTCCGGAGTGCTACTGAGGGCCGAGGGCTGCCAAGGGGACAACAAAATGAAGTTGATGCTATTTGTAGCACAGTTTGTCAACATATCCACACCATGGTTGCCTTTCACAATAATGCATTCCTGTGAATGTGCATATGAAACAAGAAAATTCATTCATAAGAAATATCATGGGTGTGTAAAATGGAGTTGGGTACAGTGATGATACTGTATGTCAGTATGGCGCTGATGATCTGCACTGTAACAAGCAGCTGATTGGGCGGTTTACTGTTGTACCCGTTTTTTTTTTGCCTTTATTTAATTATTTTTTATATTTTATATTACCGTACTATTATTTTATTATACTTTACTATAGAAATATATTCTCAATAGAGACAGGCCGGTTCCAGAAATTTCAGTTCGGTTTTAGTCGTGCTTATAAAATGAAAAAAACAATCTACACTGCGTTCCAGTTGAACTAGTTTTCATTTTAATTACTGTGAGTACAGACTGGATTACTGTCACCAGGTAGTGGATAGAGAGGTACAACTAGGGATTATTCACTGTTCTCTCTTATCGGACTAGTAGCACGGGTTGTTAGATGTGCTGGTGCCCAGCTGAGTATTGTTGTCCCACAGGTCCAGGTTTGAAACCCACCGTGCTTATTTTAACTAACAGTTTATAAATTTGATTTATTTGTTTTTTGTTTGTATAATTTGAAATTAGTCAAACTAATAAATCAAATGTATGAATGGTTAGATTTGGAACCGGACTAATTACTACTGCTGCACTGTGTTTTGTGTAGTCTAGTATTGTGGTATTCTAGTATCCCCCATCTATGTTCCATTTACTAGTGTGTGCGTAAGTGTGTGTCTGTGAGGGACCACCCTAGGCCGGCTCACTTTGACCTCAGTTGTTCCCCAACGATCGGTTTTGCGTGACGGATGAAGCGTCCGATCTCTGATCCATCTCGTAAACCCACAACAGCTCCTCCAGCGCTGACAGATTGCTGTGGAGCTGTAACGCGACAGGTCTAGTCTGTCTTATTCAATTTAGCATGAGATAACTTTGTTTAAACTACACACACACACACACTCCAGTACAGATGGGCCAAGCAGACGGTCTATAGACTAACACGGTGAAACAGTGTGGTGATGTTTAAGGGGGGTTTATGGTTTAAATGGTTAACTCCTGCTGTTTGATTCAGTGCTACATTCCGCTTTTTATATTTTTAAGCATGTTCTCTCATTACATCTCTAAAACTGATTGTGATGTCACTCAAAGATTTGATCCAATCACCTCCAGTATGCAAATTGGCAGTGCACGTCCAAAAATATGGATCACCTGAATAGTCAAACAGTGGTTGTTATAGTAACATTGTATTCTTACTGATTCACCTGCTGAGACTAGGCTGTGAAAACTGTAAGGTTGTCATGGTAACCCGAGGTCCATTTGACCTGGCTTATTCAGTTTGCTAACATTCTAGCTGTTTGCGATGGCAGGAGAAAATACTGGCATGTCTTATTTGCATATTTATTAAATTTGCGTAGTATTGGAAAGTGGTTCTGTGTCAATTTGCAAATGAGAGAGAAAAATATTATATAAGTTATATATAAATTCAGTGGCATTTTACTGCAAAATAGATTATTTTTTCCATCCGGTCCCCTTTTTTTTTTTTTTTTTTTTGTACCTTGTATTTTTTATAGCTTATGTGTATTTTTTAATTTTGCATAATTTATTTGTGCTACCACTTAAGAGTTTGGGGGTCATTTAGAAATGTTCTTGCTTTTGAACATTAATCACACTGTTCAATAAAAAAACATGATTGATCAAAAATACAGTCTAGACACCGTTAATGTTGTACATGAATATTATAGGTGGAAACAGCTGGATTTGATTATATTATTATCTGGGCTTGATTATAGACTCAGATTGGCTTAAAAAGAACTTTCTTCTGAAGTTCTTCAGTCTATATTTGTTCTGAGAAATGAAGGCTGTTCCATACCAGAAACTTAAAAAAAAAACCTGAATATTACAATAATGTGTACCGGTACTAGTACTTTAACAAAACAGTGCAGTATGGCACTTACCAGGATAGCAAGAGAAGTCTGAGGCCCCGGTGCACAACTGAGAAACAGGACAAGTATATCAGGGACTATAGTTTGAGAAGCTGATAGCTCAGTTGTCTCAGTACGCTCCTCTGTATGTGTGTGTGATATGTAAGTATGTATGCATGCTGATGTCGTCTTATATTTGTAATATTTATAAATCTCATTTATGTGAATATTTTTTAGATGATTGCTGCATATTTGTACAGTGGTGAGAGCAGCGATGTTGTACGGTTTAGAGAAGGGGTGGCCAATCTTATCCGCAAAGGGCCGGTGTGGGTGCAGGTTTTTAGTTCAACTAAGCAGTAGCCACATCTTCCACCTGCTTCAATCATTGATCTAAAAAAAAGAAAAGAAAAGACTAGATTGCCCATTAGCATTTCAATTTTGAAGCTGGGAGGCAGCCATCTTGGTGAGAGTTATAGACTGTTGAAAGTTACACTCAAATAGCATGGAAAAGATACGAAAATAGAAAAAATTACATCCAACATGTATATTTTTGTTGACATATTTCAGAGTTTTAACCTTTTTGAATTCATTACAAATATAAGTTAGATTATTGGTAAAGTTATACGAGTTTAAGATATTCTGCGTGTAAGCAGTAAGATCTTAAAGCATCTTAATCATCTTGAGGTCTCACCAAGATGGCTGCCACCTAGCTTCAAAACTGAAACACTGATGTGCCATCTAGTCTTTTCTTTTTATTGGAGATCAGTGATCGAAAGAGGTGGAAGGTGTGGCTACTGCTTGGTTGAAGTGAAAACCTGCACCCACACCGGCCCTTTGCGGATAAGATTGGTCACCCCTGGTTTAGAGACAGTGGCTCTGAGGAAAAGGTCGAAGGCAGAGCTGGAGGTGGCAGAGATGAAGATGCTGAGGTTCTCTTTTGGAGTGATGCGGTTGGAAAGGATCAGGAATGAGTCCATCAGAGGGACAGCACATGTTGGATGTTTTGGAGACAAAGCCAGAGAAGCTGAGATGGTTTGGACATGTACAGAGGAGGGATAGTGAATATATTGGTAGAAAGATGCTGAGGTTGGAAATACCAGGCAAGAGACCTAGAGGAACCAAAGAGAAGGTACATGGATGCACTGAGAGAGTACATGAAGTTTGTTGGTGTGAGACAAGAGGATGCAGAGGACAGAGATGGATGGACACAGATGATTCGCTGTGGTGACCTCTGAGGGGAGAAGCCGAAAGAAAAGTAGTAGTTTACTGCATATATGTGCATTTTTATCTAAATGTATATTTGCAGAATATAAACATCGTAAACATTGATTGTCTTTTCGGGGTGTTGAAGCATGCCTCAATATCAGAATCTATCTTGCTGTTTTTGTTGCGTCTGTGTTATAACAGCAGTTTATCCTGGTGTGTGTGTGTGTGTGTGTGTGTGTGTGTGTGTGTGTGTGTGTGTGTGTGTGTGTGTGTGAGAGATATTAGCAGAGTTGGGGCAGGTGGGTTTATTCGGCTCTTACATTCTGATGAAAGCAGCCTTTTGACATGCTGTGAGGATTACCGTTCCTGATGTTCATCTGGGTTTGCAACAGCTTTAATGACCGTATCATTAGCATGAAGGGAGAGGGCGGAGTCTGAACAACAGCTTCACTTTCTTCTGCTTGATTTGATTTGAGCTATTGGTATTGAAACACTAAGGTCCTATGTGCTGCCCGGTGTTTAATAACTAACAAGGCTTTAAAAGTTGTAGCTACTTTCATAATACTGTATGATATGGTCAAAAAACATACTGTAGATTGAAATGAAGAGTCTGTTTTAACATGTTTGAGCCGACAGTCTAATGCTTCAGTGGAACTATATGTCCTTGTATATAAAGGTGAGACTGCACCTTTTGTTTTTCCTCCCCGTTACGCGCAGAGTAGGCAGAGAGGCACTGTGAGCGTCTCCTACACCAACATTTTCGTTACGCCTCGTCTCGTCACGTCATGTTTTAGTTGCCAAAGATCCATTTTTAGTGCGTCATCACGTTGTCGTCATACAAAAAAGGTGCGTGAACAAAATCATTTAAACAACACTGCCCCCAAAATGCGGCCTATACCCCAATGCGACTTGTATATGGTTTTTTTTATTATTTATTATGCATTTTTTGGCTGATTCGACTTGTAGTCCGGAGCAACTTGTAGTCCGGAAAATACGGTAGATGTGGAAATTTATGCATCAGAAGGCTATTGTGGCTATTGTGCTGTCATTTAATTCTTTCCACTCTGTGAAATTTACCTTTTATGGAGTTTTGTGGGTGTACATTTGGTTTCATTTACAGTTGATTATTGTGCTTACGCGAACAGTTACATGCAGTGCTATGTGGAGTGTGATGAGCATGATCTGTCTGTGCCTTCGACGCGACTGCTCAAACTTTCAGTGATGGTGTGTGGTGTTCTGTTCTTACATCTCGTTTGTTTTAGATAGCGTTCGGCTGATTAGGGACCTTATTTTCTCGTGGCTTCCCCTGTTCTGCCGATTTGTTCCCTCCTTTCCTGACTTAAATGCGTTTTCTTGACCTCTTGCTGCCACTAAAGGTGAGTGGAGTGGGAGCAATCGAAATGAGTTCCGTCCAGCTGCCCGACTTGTTAGTATGATAACTTTGAAAGGAAATGACATAATATTACCAAATTTGGTGTATGGGTCACCTTGACCCTGATATATGGCTTTTGTGTGTGTGTGTGTGTGTTTGTGCATATGTACGCACATACACACCTTGTCATGTAGATGGGACCCTGTGGTATATTTTATTTCTGTTAAAATGGTGATAGAACTTTCTGATGTAAATTTGAATAATTAAACACTAACAATAACCATGTAGAAGTCATGACCGCATGTTTATGAACACTTTTGCATAAGAATACTCGGCCATTATCTTCAACTTTAGAAAAAAGCTAATTTTAGCTTCTGTAGTGATTTCAGTTTTATTTTTAGAAGTTCTGGTGCTGAGTCTCTCTGGAGCCCTGGTTACTGCCTGTAATAGGCAGTAAACTGTATCTACTGAACACAATGGTTCTTGTTTCTCAGCTTTGTGGAGAATCTAATTATGCTCTGAGAATGTGGCTCTGTGTCCTGGACAGTCTGCTGGCTTTATGCGTGACCTCAAACCTCCGTTTAATCCGTCCAAAGCTGTTCGCTTTCCCTCCTGACTGCTAACAGTGCTGAGGGAAGCGCCACTCAAACTCCTGATCCTCTTAGAAAAGTCTGAAAAGAAATCACTTAACAACCAATCAGACAGATTATGAACATTGGACTCATCATCTCCATCTCTATGGCCCTTTTTGCACCAGTTTCCAAACCATTTACGAACTAGAGCTTCTTTACGAACTCATTGTTCTCATTTACAAAGTGAGAGAACAAGTTTACGGACAGTTTCAGAACTCTCCATGTCTTTTAAACCTCGCCGTCATTTAGTCAGAATTACTTTATATAAGATGGCCTTCTGGGTGTCAATTGGTGTTCCGGTCACTTCCGTCAGAATACATGAGAGCCAAGAGCTACCTTGCGAACCTGGAAGGGGTGGGTTCCATTCATGGAATGTTTGGCTGTGTTGAAAATTACTGTGGCCCACACAATGGAGCAATTTGTACACTGAACTGTGAAGGCACCCGTGAGACAAGCGTGGCCTACTGAATGTTATTGTAAATCTCTGTGGTGATAAAAATATTCATGGAACAGCAGTTGCCTTGTATGCATTGTACTGACTGCTGGTAGACATGTTGGCTTCAACGTGTGCAATGCAGATGTTCATGTTTCTCAGGTAAGTTCATGGCAGTCTTAACCGTGGTTCGCATGTGTCTGCTAGCTATGAGGAACCTTCGCATTTCTGGTAGAGTATCACGAGCTCTTATGTCAGAAGTTCAGGCAGGTTTAATAAGCAACCAAAACAAACAAACAAACAAAAAAAAAAAAACAAGGCTAGTCTATCGGATACAATCTGAAGAGGATTAAGTAGGAAATCTAAAATTTCAATGTTTGATTGTGTTGTCATTTGATTGTGGCGCCTACATTGCTGTTAAAGCAGAGATGTATCTGTACGCCATATAGTTTATTTTTCATTAGCTCAGTCCGGGTTGTGTCTAAACATCAGGTTTTATTTGGTGTGTTGAATGGAGAGCTTGCAAACTGCGGTGAGACATTTATAAAATTTGATAAAAAAAAATTTATTGCCTGAGTGAGGATGGCACCTTTAATTTGCTTCAAGCTGAGTATGAGGCTATGTGAAATAATATTCCGCTGGATGTCGTTACATTTCTGGGCAACATAAACATTTTTATTCTTTCCATAACGACACCAAATCCAGTCACTTTTAACTCATCATCTAAAAGCCGTGTGTGTGTGTGGTGCTTTGCGGTTTGTGAATGAAGCCGTTTGAATGAGCTTTCTGTTCAGTTATACACCGGGATTAAACCGATGTGGTCAGGACAAGTTTCTTCTTTAACATTTTCCTCTTGAGATTATTATTTTTAAAAATGCCTGTGAGCTTGAACTACATCCTGGTCCTTTGAAATGTAATCAATTTTTTTTTAATATTTTTCAGTGTAATCCTTTTATAAACCACCTGCTGAGTTTTTAATGGAAACGTTTGGCCCCAAACAAATGTGAATTTTTTTTTTTTTAAGGGCTTTAATCCAATTCCACTGGAGCCATTGAGTCTCTCTTGCGCTCTCTCTCTCTCTCTCTCTCTCTCTCTCTCTCTCTCTCTCTCTCTCTCTCTCTCTCTCTCTCTCTCTCTCTCTCGCGCTCGCTCGCTCGCTGTCTCTCTGTCTCTTGCTGTCTCTCAGACTTTCCCCTCTCCAAGCGATTAAGAGTCACACAGACTTACCACCAATGTGGGAGTTTCCGTGTGTGTGTGTGTGTGTGTGTGTGTGTTTGTGAGTCAGGGCTCAGTCTAATTTTGTCACTCTGAAAACTTTTTTCTTCTTCTCCGAGTCATGAGTTCGAGAGCTGGATTTCTCTTCCTCGCTTTTCAAAGCATGTGAGATTAAAGCTTTTCTGTACAGGTAATATTTTCTTTTTTTCTTTTTTCCCCATTTCTTTGTTCCCTGTATTTCGCAGGTTAAGGGGCAGATGCCTAAATAGAGTAGCGTTTAGTAGAGCTTTCTTCGATTCCGGCTCACAGGTGTGTGAGTGTGCTCTGTGGTGGTCTGCTTGAGTTGTCTTGTGACTTGAAGTTTGGACTTGTTTTATGGGCGCTCCGATTTTGAAGGAGATTTATTACTTGATGTTCTGGAGCGAGTGATTTTCAGCCAGGTTACTGTTTAAATTGTAAATGATCGGATAATTCTGCTTTGTGTTGGTACTCTGAGAGTTCTGCCAACTCGTGCACTTTGAGCATCATATGACTACTTGAGTCTCTGCCAGGATGATAATTTTCTTGTGCAAATGGCAGATACATGCCAGGACAGCAGCCCTGAGTCGATGTGTTAGTACTCACCACCGTTGGTGTGGAAGTATTCACCCAGTCAGTATCTTGGTGCTGATGGCGGTCAGTGTTTTAGTTTAGGCCACCATTCATGTCTTAGTGCTGACTGCTTCCAGTGGGCTTATGCTGATCCCCATCACTAAGCTTGTGCTGACCGCCATCAGTGGACTTGTACTGACCACTGATGATGGACTGGTGCTCACCATTGTCAGTGGGCGAGTGGTCACCACCATCATTGTGATACTGCTCATCACCGTCAGTGGTGGTCACCACCATCAGTATCTTAGTGCTGTCAGTTGTCTATTGTTCATCACCACCAGCGGCTAGTAGTCACCACCCTCAGAGGGCACTGTCAGTACGTTGGTGCTAACCACCCTCAGCACATTAGTTTTGATGACTGTGTGTAATTGGTCACCACCATCAATGATCTGATTTGGTGTCCTGGTGTGGGGCTGCTAAGGTGTTGTTAGAGGTTGTTAGTTGCTCGGTAACACGTCGTCATTGTGAACAAGAGGTCCATAAAATCTCTTCTTGTGGCTGAGTCCTCTGTACGCACGTGTGTGTTTAACAACCTACGTGCGTGTGAGTGTTACAGCTATTATATAATTCCGATTGCTCCTTAATTATGTTCATCCCCCCCGAATTGACCTTTGTCTTCTGCTCCGTTGGTGAGAATTTTTTTCATGGGATTGGTGCAAGATCATGAATCTTTGTCTTTTGGACATTAACAGGAAATTATTAGATAAGAATATCTGTAAATAAATAACACGGTTTATGTGTCAGGGGTTTTGAGTATGACTTGGATGGTTTTATCTCTCTGGGGAAATAAATTTGATCATGTGATCAGTAAATTTACAGCAGCAGGTTTTTATTACATAGGAAGTTCTGAACCCTTTAAGGAAGTCATGTAACTATAAAGTTTAGGATTTTAATAGAATTATGTAAAATTTAAGTCCGTGAAACATTTGAAGGTGATTTTTGGTTAGGTGGATTCTCACGGCCCATTTGCAAGCTTGCAAACTCTCCGTCTATGTGATGGAGGCTGAAACCGGAGCACTCCCATGTTGCCGATTCTTTGTTCTGTTAAGTGCATGTTGAGAGGTTCTGATGTCTGAGGAACTGTTGCAGATGGAGGTTTCTCCTCACCAGGTCTGCGTGGCTAAAGTCAGTGACTCAGGCACAAATGAGTGCTTTCTTCTTTCTTTAGTGGAAACACACATGCAGCACAGCCTGAGACTGAGTCACTGACGTTTTCCACGGGACTACCGTCTGCCCTGTTTGCACACATCTGCGTCTCTACGACGACAAAATAAGAAGATAAGAATATTTCATGCTTCTATTTTAAGCTGGTTGCACTGGTCATGTCTTGGTGAAGTGGAGTTGTATTTTAATTCAGATGTGAGTAAGGCCTTCCTTTTACACAGTCACATCATCCACTGCAGCCTCGCCTCAGTGACCGATCCTTACCCAGACTCACATCTTCCACTTTCTCTCAACTTCTGAGGGTCACTGGTGGCACTGATGTCCAGCCCACATCAGATTCTCCATCTGAAGTCTGTCTGTGTCCTCCCCTCACTGAGTCTTCATCTGTCTCTTTGTACTTTGTTTACCCGTCTGTCTGTCTAGACAGATAGATAGACACTATTAATCCCAAAGGGAAATTTAAAAATATATTGTATACATGTGTATATATATCTATGTTCACTTTTTCTATCATTCTCTTTCTGGGTTATATTATATTTTGCTTGTAAAGTGAGAGAAGTATTTCTGTTCCGTGTCCATGGTCCGTGACTGCTCAAGAATTTTCGTTTTGAATGGTGTCCTTACACTTGTTGCCTTGTCTCCACCTGCTCTCTGGAATGAGTGGTAACTAGTGTCAATGCTAGTCCAGAAATCAGATGGGGGAAAAGTTTTGGTAAAAGGACTCATAGGGAGCATATGTTTTGATCCTGTCCTGTGATTTTTTTTTTTTTTTTTTTTTTTTTTTTTCTTTTTTTTTTTTTTTTTTTTTCTTTTTCCCCATACACTGTGTTTGAGGTGCGGTGAGTATTTGACTTTAAAACCATATGCAAATGTGCCGCTGCTAGTTCATTAAAGTCTGCTAGTTTTTCTAAGCACTGCCTTTTAGAGTTGTGTAAATGAGAAATGTCCTTGGGTGATTTGATATTTGGCAAAGGAACATATCTGCACACCTTTGCTTGCTTTTTGTATCTCACATGATTGAATGAGGTATCGAGTTATGAGTGTTCTTATTTACTTCTTTACTTGTAAGGGGATGGAAACAGTGTTTAACAAGCGTCTTCTGACCACTGCTTTATTTGGCCTCCAGCTGCAGACTTGCTCAGCAACACAGACGAGAGGGAAAAAATTCTGTGGAATTTGTGTGTTTAAAAATAAACACCAACTGAAATAAAGACAGCTTTCAAAAACTTTTCCAAACCGTCCGGGCAAGACGTGTGTTCCGCCTGGTGTACGGGTTAAAAGCAGGAGTAACGGTTGGAGTTTGAATAGGAAATTGAATATGTAATGGGAAATAAACCTACAGGTCACTATGAACCATACAGATTGACTCAATGAGGGACTGTACTACAAGGTCTTTTCTATGTGACAGAAAGTAGTTCATCTCTGAGAAAGTTTTGTGTATAGAGGGTTATTTTAAATATTGCATAGTGTGATCAGGATTGATGGATATGTATTTTTTTTTTTAATCCAACAGATCAACTGGACAGCACTGGATTGTTAGCTGACCCAAAGATGACAATGTTTACACGGATTGTGAAGCCTTAGATAACTAGAACTGGTAAGTTTTCAAGAAGTCTCTCTCTCTCTCTCTCTCTCTCTCTCTCTCTCTCTCTCTCTCTCTCTCTCTCTCTCTCTCTGCATACATTGTAAGACTGTCCAGGCTGCACATCATGGAGTAATTTGTCATGGTTGTAGCTTTCTTCACCACTATTAATGAATCCCAAATAAAAGCCATGTTGAGGTTATCTGAAGCCTTTTTTTTTTTTTTTTGAAAACCATTCATGACCATTCCTAATTGGATCTGATAAGATTTCTGTGTTCCAGGTCAGAGATGGGAAACTCTGAGAGCCAGTACAGTGTTCAGGGGTCTCGGAGCAGTAGCTTCACGCTCCCTAACAGACAGAAGCCGTATTCAATGAAGCTGCATTCTTCTAAAGAAGACTTTTTGTCAAATCAGAGCTGGTGGAAGACAGGGACGCGGGTTTCTGGCTTCAGATCCAAGACTGTACCGCGTGGCTGTCTGTCCCAGCACAAGTCTAATCAGTCGTCCATGTCCAAGCATTATGACTTTATAACCAAAGGTAGAGAAGCAAAGAGAAGGATTAGCACTCATATAATACTGCCATCTGAGAATGGGCACCTTGGGGAAAATGAAGGGAATTGTAATGACCAAGCTGTAAATGGATACAAAACACCCGAGAGGAAGCCCAAACCGGAGGAACCGGATGATCACAGCAGCCCGAGAGTCGTGATCAAGAGTGACGGCAGTGTCCGAGTCGAGTTTAGCCAGATCTCCAAAAACTCAACTCTTCCTGATGAGAATGGAGGTCCTGTTCAGCTACTGAAGTTTTCCCCTATGTCACAGTCCATGCCCAACCCGGATCATGATTCCGTCTTGGTCCCAAACACTACCACCAACAAAACCAACAAACGAAGCTCACTTAGCTCGGAAGGCAGCTGGTACGACTCACCCTGGGGGCCCGGCACCGAACTGAACGACGAAGATGACATTAGCACCTCGCGTAATAGGGTATCAGAAACACTTCCTTCCGTTCGCATAGAATATTTTGACGAGCAGTTACCTCCCCGTTACCTTTACCTTGACCCTGGCCTAGCTGCCACCTTCCCCAATGCTAAAGATCTGACACTAGATGCAAATGAGATACTTAGACACAGGTCCTCTTTCCTGTGCATGATGGAAGAACCTGTTCCTGATGAATGCTTGGGGGCAAGGCAGTACTCTTCCTTCACGTTACCATGTCCCAAACCCAAATCCATCACAGAGAACACCGGAAATAAGGAAGTGATCAGGAACAGAATGAGACGGCTGAGCGACTGGACTGGGAGCTTGACCAGAAGGAAGAAAAAGTCGAAGGTAAGAGTGCTGGAATGACCTCCAGGTTTCTGTAGAACAGAAAACAAAAACAAAGTTCAAAATGTATGCGGTTGTTGATATGGTGATGTAATCAATTAGGGATGTTTATTAACGTTTATGAAAGGAGTCTCCAGTGTCAACGCTCTGTAACAGGTAACCTTAGGTTTCTTGCGGTTAATGGTTTGCACTTTTTCACTTCCATAGTGATGAGAGATTAAAGCAATGATTGCTTAGAACTGTTGTGACGCAAGTGAGAACAGGAAGTAGATTGTGTCACAGAGATTATATAACTGTTAGCTACTTTTAAGTTAAATTGTCGGGGAATTGTGGTATTAGACGACTAAAGCATATCAGGATATCCTGTTGAAGGATAATACAAGGTTTCAGAGTGGGAAGAGGAACGCCACTGTGAGGTCTGTTTATTCAGATTAATATAAATATTTAAGTACTTCTAAAAGCAGTATAACACAATATAACTTGCTGTCTTTTCAATGGTATTCGAAAACTTCCCCTCAAGAAGAAAAAGCATAGACTCCATGCTAACAATGGCAGCACATTTGTTGGGTTGTCTGTGTGGGCACATGAGCACGGACGAGACAACAAAATTAAGCTCCTGGCTTTACGAAATTTGAATAAATTTACTACGAGTTCTACGTAAAAAGCCGGACACGACCTTGGCTGGGTCTTTATAATGCGTCATTACACTCACTGTTGTTTTTTTGACCCATGTGGTGAACAATATTGCATATCGCACCATGCAAGCTGTCTGCAAGAAGGAAGCCGCGGGATGTTACCGAATAAAACCCACACCACACCGATACAGACCTGTCCGCACCCTGAAGATGAGCTCGTAACAAGCGTGAGGTTTGCACTAGATTTCTGGAATTTGCTAGCAAAGAACAACGATGTGCTAATTTCCGAGTGTTGGATCTGCACCTGCCTTGTATGAATACTGATGTCAGGATGGGTTAGTGTTCACAATCTGTTTTTCTTTAAAGGAAATGTTTGTGATGTGATATGGCTGTGTGGTAAGTGTCAGGCACTCTAGCTTTAGCTGGGACAGACGTTTCCATGGAATGTGGGTCGTGACTGATCAGCTTTCAGGAGAATTGTGTCCTTGTTCTGTGGAATAATTAGTGTCCTGAAGGGCAGCTTGAGCGAGTGACGGGAGCAGTATAGATTAGTCATTTCATATCTCTACAAAGACAGATGATGATGTGCCTCGGTAATGTACTGTCACCTTTATGTAGCATTGTTTCTCTTCTATTGTAACTCAAGTTAGATTTAATGCTATGGGTTTGATCTCATAATTTTTACTCAACCATTGCCTGCATTTTCCACAAATAAACCTGAAATGCATAACCGCAATTTACTTTCTGTTTATATTGTCAGCTGGAGGATAATGAAAGGCATAGCGTCTCTCTGTGTTTCACAAGAAAAGATTAAACAGATGATGTACTACTTTTTACAGATAGAGTTGAGTGTGTGGCACGTTTTGCAGAATATGTGAGAGCAGCTTTACATTAAATACTTTATGAATATGCATCATGATCTTAATTTTTTTCAGATGTTCCATAGCTATATTAGACTATCTATAAATAAATATTTGACATGGAAAAAAACCCAAATCTTAAGCTAACAAACAATATTTCCAAAAGTGTGTGTGTGTGTGTGTGTGTGTGTGTGTGTGTGTGTGTGCATGGATTGGCTAATGGAACAACAAATTGGGACACCTAGTCTAAATTTTCAAGTTAAATAAAACAAGATGTAAATGATGCCATTAGACAGTAAAACCATCCCTCAATATAATGCACAGGTTTTCTGGCCTAACTTTTGGTACATTAAAAATGGCTGACTTTAGTCTGCTCAAGGATTCAAGGGTTTTATTGTATCCTTGAATCCTTGAGCAGACTAAAGTCAGCCAATTTTAATGTATGTTTTAATGTATTTTAATGCTCAAAATGTTTTGTAAGTTTTATGATGTCCAACTGCACAGAGGTTTTTGGAAAGAACATCATTTTGGGACCTATGAATGTGGAACAGATTGAAATTTGTTCAGTCTGCTAAAAGTATCGTGTAGCATAATCCTAAATCCCATCTCCAAAGTGATAGATTTAGAGGGTGTTTTTATACAAACCCCGAAACACACAAAAACTTGTGTTCCATTAGAGCGAAGCCATGTCCCCGGTTTCTGTAGCGTGAAGCGACTAGGAGTTCAACTCCTCCTGGATGGGACGCTAGTCCATCGCAGGTTACCTTCCCAGTATTTTTACTGGTACCCATTTATACTGCTGGGTAGACAGAAGGCACACGTCCGATCACGGTGGAGGTCTCACAGAGATTCGAACCCACGACCTCATGAGTCCAGCACTCTAAACGCTACGCCACCGGCCTCACCAAGTGTTGTCAGATCGAGTTGACAAAGGGGGCGTGTCCTGTCGCATCAAGTGTCATGGACCTATAGGTTTATCCATATGAAATCATCCAAAATCACCAGAGCTCCCCTGATGATGCTGTCATATTTGCTTGATTTTTATATATTTTGTAGCCTGTGGTGATGGAAGTAAAATCCATTTGATTTCAGAGGGGTTTGACAAAGGGGGTGTGATGGATGCGGAGGACAGGGACGGATGGAAAGATATGATTCGCTGTAGAGACCCCTGAGGGGAGAAACTGAAGAAAAGTAGTAGTAGTAGATCAGGGGAGCTCTGGTGATTTCAACTGGATTGACCCCTGTGTTCCATGGACTAATATTCTGTATTATAGAAATAAACAAGACGGGGGAAAATCTAATTAGGCAACAGTAAAAATTAAGATTGGCATTTAAAAACTTTCAAAAAATAATTTACTTTGGGGAAAATGTACCTAAACATTTTAAACAACAAGAAATACAAATTTCCATTAGAAATAGGATTAGGAATTGTGGCGCTCTGGCAGTGAGGCGTTTATGTCCAACCTTATGCTGGCTCCGGATTTAAAAATAAATTTATCTACTTGGTTGTTTAATTCATTTGTCAACAGTTGATTAGCTGTAATAGAAACAGCTCTGGTTGTTTTCCTGAATTGTTTTGCAGCATTCACAGCGCTTATTTCACCTTCTTTATCCACCTTTGCTAAACTACACCTCTGTTGTTAGAATTCTATCTAGCTTTCTTGTTATCCTGCAGCTGGAACAAAGATTTTGTCTTGCCGGATCAGTGATCTGAAGGGGCATGGATATGCTCGACTTCTGTAATCACATACAGCTTCTGTAGAGATGGAGAATTTGAAGTCGAGGATGGGTGTGGGATGTGGGGATGGGTGTTTGTCTGCGTCCAGGTCACCTTTGAAATACACTTGTCTTTTACCTTCGAGCATTGTGTGTCCGTTGCTCACATGGATCTCAGGCTGTGAGATGTCATTTCCAGGAAGTGTATGATCATGATGCATGTCTTTTCTTTGTTCTTCACACTCAGTGCACTTAATCAACATTGAAGCTTAATATTGAAGCGATTTTTTTTTTTTTTTTTT
>JAQNCB010000023.1:17455849-17482350 GCA_030068295.1 Euristhmus nudiceps | reverse complement strand
ATTTCATTTTATTTCCTGTGTGTGTGTGTGTGTGTGTGTGTGTGTGTGTGTGTGTGTGTGTGTGTGTGTGACCCATAATCGAGGAGGTAGATTACACACAACCCACTCTCTCTGCCCTTTTTATTTACTCATTACCACCCAGTGCTCCTCTGTGCCATGTACTGAAGCTCATTACACACAGTGTGTGTACTCTTCACTAAAACGTGCTTATTTACCAAATCAAAATAAGAACTCCTCCTATTGGTAAGCCTACATGGTCACAGCTGCATATGGGCATAATGATGTTGTTTTTGTTGCTATAGAAACAGCTTGTTCACAAGGTTGGTACAACCAACACACCAATGATGATGAAAAGCTTTTTATTTTACAGAAGGTACAGTTGTGTTCAAAATAATAGCAGTCCAATGTGACTAACCAGATTAATCCAGGTTTTTAGTTTTTTTTTTATTGCTACATGGCAAATAATTTACCAGTGGATGCAGTAGATTCTCAGAAAACCGACAAGACACAGAATTCAGGATCTGCGTGCTTTTCAGGCTGTGCAATTTGGCAGTTAGATGAAAGGGGTGTATTAAAAAATATCAGTGTGGCATTCAATCAGTGTGGTCATCAGTCTTGTGAAAAAAACAGGTGTGAATCATGTGGCTCCTATTTAAGGATGCAGTCAGCACTTGTTCAACATGCATTTCTCTCTGTAAGCCTGAGGAAAATGGGACATTCAAGACATTTTTCTGAACAGCGTACTTTGATTAAAAGGTTGATTGGAGAGGGGAAAACTTATAAAGAGGTCCAAAAAATTATAAGCGATTCAGCTAAAATGATCTCCAGTGCCTTAAAATGGAGAGCAAAACCAGAGACACGTGGCAGAAAATGGAAAACAGCCATCAAAATGGATCAAAGAATAACCAGAATGGCAAAAGCTCAGCCAATGATCAGCTCCAGGATGATCAAAGACAGTTTGGATTTGCCTGTAAGTACTGTGACAGAAGACGTCTGTGTAAAGCTAATCTATTTACAAGAATCCCCCGCAAAGTCCCTCTGTTAAAAAAAAAAAAGGCATGTGCAGGGGAGGTTACAATTTGCCAAAGAACACATCAACTAGCCTAAAGAGAAATGAAGGAACATTTTGTGGACTGATAAAGAGTAAAATTGTTCTTTTTGGGTCCAAGGGCTGCAGACAGTTTGTGAGACGACCCCCAAACTCTGAATTCAAGCCGCAGTACACTGTGAAGCATGGTGGGGCAAGCATCATGACATGGGCATGGTTCTCCTACTATGGTATTGGGCCTATTTATCGCGTACCAGGGATCATGGATCAGTTTGAATAAGTACTTGAAGAGGTCATGTTGCCTTATGCTGAAGAGGTCATGCCCTTGAAATGGGTGCTTCAAAAGACAATGACCCCCCCCAAACACACTAGTAAACGAATGCTGCCGTAACTTGTGCTGAAATTGTGCTGCATACATTATTGTGCTTATAATGAACTCCAACACAAGGTTGACAAAGCTCTGCCTTTTTTATTTTTCATTACACATTCCATCAGTATCATTTGGACAGGATATTTGAATCCTGATTACGTTATCTTAATGTTGCTACTTTGATCATGTCAGGAGATTAACCAACAAGCTCAGATTACCACTTTAATGTCGATTAATGCGCTGTCACAGTAATGAAATTAGAAAATCTGTTGACGTGACGCCACCATCAATTATGTCTGTTTACTTCCGGACATGATAAGCATCACCAAATCTACTGAAGCTTTGTATGTACTCTCTAATCTAACATGCAGGAGCATCAGCCTGAATTTAGTTTTGATTAAATATTAATGGGATTTAGCCCAGCTGAAATATTCTCGTATCACAATTACCTGCAAGACACTGACAGTGTAAATGTGTGATTTATTTTCTGCACCAATGCACCCTCTATTTCATTGTTCCAGGATGCTGGTAATGAGCCTTTTTAGGGAGAAAAAAGAAATGTAGAACATAAGCTACCGATCTGGAGATGAAAGAAGTGTCGGAGGAAAAAACTGGAAAAATGCTGGAATTTTCGCGGAGTCAAATGCTGGAATTTTCGCGGCGTCAAATGCCCCACCCACATAGCGAGGACGTGTTTTGTATTGATTAGCAGAATGCACTTGTTGCACCACAAGATTTCTGAAGCTTGTTAAAGCTGCTAACCACGCTATGGATCAGATGGTAGCAGAAACAGGCGTTTAATTGTTTATGATGTTGTTTTGAATCAGATGGCTGGAGATGATGAACGTTGCTGGTTCTTGGTTTTGATGGATCAATTCGTTCATGATGGATCAATTCAAATCCAGTCATATGGCAACAGATCAGCAACATTATGATGCAATCAAGAACTAGAATTTCAAATGTGTAAAATCAATGCTGTGAAGATTTGAGGCAATTATAGTGGCAAATGGAGGTCGAGTTTAGCATACTGTGTACAGTACAGGTATATTATAGAACAATATGTGGTTGTTAGCGCTTTCACAAATAACCAGGGTTATTTTTTTTCTCCTTAGGAATTTTGCGGGGCTATGACAGAAGGGACTGATATAGGTTTGGTTGAGGTGGATTTGAAAGTTGCATAGTTGCCATGACGTATGAAATAATGTGTTGTATGTCTGTCACGGAGAAAATATGTCAAGTCTGTAAGTCAAATTTTAAAGTATTCATAAAGATGTGTGATTGTTGCAAGACGAAGATCCTTGCACGATATTCCTGTGATACGAAGTTGATGAACATATGACTCAAGCTAGCGCTTGAGCAAAATGTTTATATGTAACAACTTTCTGTGGGGTGAATGTAGAGTAATCATAGAACCATTTTAAGAAAATGTACGATTCTGAGTGAATCTAAAAAGCGTATGAAATTTGTATGGTTGTTGGAGCACAGTATAAGAATAGGAAATGAGATGGGGAAAATTTTGAACATGTTTAAAGCTGCAGGGTCTATGAAAGCATTTTCGTCACAATGCAGGTGGGTTTCATACAAAACTTGGAATTGATCCCGTTTTTCTGTTATGTGACTGGGGATTAAAGAACGATGCCCAAGGGTTCCATTTGAACAGAGTGATCTTGCAAAGGCAATCTATTGCTAAACTAGCCAAGGTTATTATTTTCTAAAAAATTAAGAATCTGATATGTTTAGTAATAAATGGTTGCAAAGAACATTGGCAAAATGGGGCTGCGTGATTGACAGGTCATCCATGTTTATTCTCATCGAAATGCTTCAAACTAGTCAAGAACCTTTTAGTCCAGAGATATCTTGCTCCACAGAGTGTGCTGAAGTTTGTGAAGCTCATGGTCAGATCAAAGTACTAAGAGATATTAGTTGCTCAGTGAGCCGGGCGTTGAGCATCTCTGAGAATAATACTCGTGGTTTCCTGAATCAACGGCCACAATCAGGCCTTCACACTGTGAGAGATCACTTCTGCAACCATCAGACAGATACGTTGTGGTATAATAACAGCAAACACTGGCTGGCAAAGTTGCCTCCAAAATGCTGCAGTTGAAGAGTGACTAGTCTTTATGCACCTCTTTGACCTCTGTCATTCAGGACAGATCCAAAGAAAGAAGCCGCTCGATGGTCAGCATATGGGCACAGGCCGGTTATTCACAGAACGCAACCTTGAAATTTGAGCCAGCACTTCACGCAGGGCTGTAGATCTAAAGCCAGCCCGGTCGCACGCCATCATACTCGTGTGCCAGTGAGTCCCGGCCAGTTCTTATGGCTGAGAGCAGCAAGCGAGATGCCAGATCCGGCTTTAATGTCCCCTCTTTTATTAATCTCAGGAGAATATGCTAGAGGAGGCTCCGAAGGACATTTAAAGTTAGAAAGAGGTTTTAAAGGAAACCACCACTCTGAAACATTAACTATGTTTATACTGAAATATTTATGATGTGTGTTATTTATAGGTATGATGAGATGTTGTTTTTAGTATTGTTGTTGTTATATTTATATTCATTACTATCTATGCATTAATTTTCCTGATGAGACGTGAGAAGTTGTGTGTCGGTTTGATGTGACAGGAAGTCATTGATAAAGGCCAGGGTAGAAATGAGGGATACTCAGAGACCCAGAATGCAATGCAGCAGTAAGGTGGCAGAGACTCTTCTTGGCTAGTTAGTGATGTTAGAGATGGTGGTGGTGTGGTGGTAAAGATGAAGATTTAAGAGCTGTTCTGTTTCAGAGTAGTGTACAGATGAGGGACTGAGAAAGGTGGACAGACTAAAAAACAGCTGCATCACTAAGGAGAGAAAGTGAGGAATAAATTCCACTCCAGCACAACACCAGCATGGCATTGTGGGTAATGTAGGAAAATGTTAATCTAAAAGAAAAAGCAACATGTCCATTCAGCCTGAAGTGTTCATTTAAACTACTACTACTTTTCTTTCGACTTCTCCCATCAGGGGGTCGCCACAGCGAATCATCCACCTCCACCCATCCCTGTCCTCCACATCCTCTTGTCTCACACCAACTAACTTTAAACTAAAATCTAAAAAAGGATTCAGATTCAAAAAAGGATTAATTGAAATAATATTGTTCCTACTGTGAGAAGAAAAAAGAAATAGTGAAATTATAATTGTAGCTTATTTAGGCTCCTATTTTATTTTAAAATTTATTTTCAATCTGTAATTTAATTATTTTAAAAGAATCTTTTGTTGCTTTTGAAAAAAATATTTTAATCCTTTTTATTTAGTTATTTATTTGATAAATTGCAATGAATATTTAATTAATTACATTTAATATTGTTAAGTACAGTTAATATTGAATAAGTTAATATAAATTTGTTTATTTAATTACTACATAATCTGTTTACATTTTTTTTAATCTATAAATCCCTGTTTTAATTGAATTTATTTTTTAAATATAAAATTTGTCCCTTTTTCATTCTTTGATGTATTAGATGGTAACAGCAGTATTTTGGGAAGCCCCATGTTAGCAGAGCTGATATCAGCCCTTCTGTTTACGATAAACGACGGCAGCTCCTTTGAGAGCCGAACCAGTGCTTTTGGTGTGAGTGGAGCTCTGAAAATCGTAAAGGGAAGTGCACTGTATCTCGCTCGGCTCTCGAATGAATTATGTGCTCGAGTTTTTATTTATTGAGCTTTAAAAAGAAGATGGCAGTGCAGCACAATCGGTTCCACCTCAGGGATGAATCACGACGTGTCATAGCTTTACTGTTGCATGGCAGGACGTTTTGAGCTGAGCAATGGGCATGGCTCGCACCCCAGCACGACCCATATTTTACCCCTTCCACTATCTCTCTCTCTCTCTCTCTCTCTCTCTCTCTCTCTCTCTCTCTCTCTCTCTCTCTCTCTCTCTCTCTCTCTCTCTGTCTCTCCCCCCCATTCACATAGAGAGGGATATATTTTATTCCTCTCACTCCACTCCAGACAGCATTAATAGACCATCACGCTGTCAGAGAATATAAAATTGTTTGTATTCTGAACAATCGATATCGGGGAGTATAGAAAAATAAATTCCTCTTCCTGCAGTGCTGCTCAATTTTGCTTTCTGGTTGATCACTGACGGAACTTCAACTGCATATCACAGGTTTGCTTTAATGCACTTGTTAGCGTTTCTATAGTAGCAGCGCATTCACATCTACAAGTGCAATCAACTAGGAAGGAAATGTATTGAGCATTTATAGAAGGAGTTTCCAGTGATGGAGCTTTCTCATGATAGAACACTCATTTGCCGAACCACTTAATCTTACTAGGGTCGCAGAGGGCCTGGTGTCTATCTTGCATGCTGGGGCAACAGGCTGAGGGTTGCAGACGCTAATAGACTGAAAAAACTGATCCGCAAGGCCGATAACGTTGTGGGGATGGAGCTGGACTCTCTGACGGTCGTGTCAGAGAGGAGAATGTTGTCCAAAATAAAGACGATACTGAACAATACCTCCCACCCGCTTCACAACCTGCTGATCAGTCACAGGAGCACGTTCAGTGAGAGACTGATACCACCTAAATGCTCTACTGAACCACACAGGAAATCATTCCTACCGGTCGCCATTAAACTGTACAATTGCTCCATATAGCTACAACGTCCACTGCTATACATTTACATTCTATTGTTTATCATAGTGATAATATTCTACATAGCACTCACTTACACCATTCATTCTCTATCTGTTTATATTGATATACTGTTTATATACTGATATATTATATATATGTAGATTGTGTATGTATAAATATTTGCAATTTTTCTGTATTACGACTTTTATCTCATTCTTACTTTGTATAAAGCAAGTGTGTGCGCACAATTTCCTCTGGGATCAGTAAAGGATTCTGATCTCGGCCAACAGACCAGCCAGTTAGCCTAATATGCATGTCTTCGGACTGTGGGAGGAAACTGGAGTACCTGCAGGAAACCCAGGGCGAACATGCAATCTCCACACAGAAACACCTGTGCATAGGATTGGAACCCAGGACCCTTCTTGCAGTGAGGTGGACATGCTAACCACTTTACTGCCATGCTGTCCACTGACGGCACTTTAAACTTTTAAATGTAATTAATATGATTATAAAGAATGATGACATGGGTAGTAAACAGGAATAGGAGTGGTATAAGAGAAACAAAACGCCAGGATATTCTCTAGTGGCTGAACTATCCGTTGTAAGCTGGTAATTGCAAACCTGCTTGACAACATCACTCAGTGGTAGATTATTTTGCACTAAAAGAATACCCTGAAATGTTCTGTTTCAGTTGCAAAATGTGAGTATGTTATCCATATCCTGTCATGACACTGTGTCTGAGCTCTGCTGTACAATAGGATGTCACGAAGTCTGAAAGAACCAATAAGTTTACTTTCTGTGCGACACCTTAAGATGAATATTTATCCTGTCGACTCGGTTGCTGGCGTTAATAGCTGCGTTTGTAAAAGAGCCAGAAAAATCATCATCGTGTTGATGTTATTGAAAGATGACTGTTTTTGGAAGCGTGTGTGGCCTGGCCTCTTCTTTATGAGCTGTCAAGCCCAGGCATTTCCTAGGGTGCACATGGCCAGTGTTTTTTGTCCATTCAACAGCTGTGGATATGCAGATTTCACTGGGCAGCAGAATTTTTGTGCTCTGCCTACGTATACAGTACCAGCTAGTGATCGATTGATGGCTCCTGATGCAAAGCCCTTGAGTCTTGAAGAGATCGAAAGATGCCCCTGAACTTCCTGAGCATCAAATGAGAGTGAGGAGAGGTGAGGAAAGGAGGTCTGGATCAGGGAGGAAGTAAGATCTGAAATATAAAGGCAGTTCGGACATAATGCCATCATTCAAAGCAGTGAAACTCAGGAGGAAGGGCTGCGTTCTGGGCGGAAGGACAACGCGTCAGGCTCGGGCTGCCTGGAGAGTCCTGTACAGGCTACTCTTCAGGGTAAGTGTGTCAGTTGTGTCTCGATCTGCCATTTTCCATTTCTAATAACAAGAGGTAACGATATCAAAGCTGCAAGTATGAAGCGCTGATACTGATCTGATGCTACCATTTAGGGCTGGGTGATACGACAAAAATATATTATCATGATACTTTTCTACGATAACATGCACCATGATACACGATGTTTCTTCGAGGACAAAGACTTATTTTTAATGATGTCAAATCCTCATCATCCATTCAAAGGCATTTAAATTATAATTATGAATGTAAAAAAAAAAAAGCATCGTCATGTCATCAGTATTACAAAGTGTATTGTGAAATCCTTTATGATTGATTGTCAATATATCTCTCAGCCCTGCTACCATTTGCTCCAAGGTTCTGTTTGATCTCAGTGCTTTAAATGTAAATTGTGTTCTCGAGGGAGGTTCACATTGGTTATTTCAACTTCGCTTAGCCAGCAGTGTAAATTAGTGCATCGATTAATTCACAAGGGGCGAGGCTAAAAGTGCCTTAACTTTTTATCCAGGCTACAGTGTTTACAGAACCTAATCGTTGCTTATGTTCCAGATTAATTCCTTCTTTCTTTGATAATTAGCTCCACTCATGGAAGGTATGCACATGAGGAGCGTGGAACATGCTGGAAGAAAAAGGCACCGAAATCAGGAAAGAGTGAGAAAAGGACAAAAAAAAGTGAATGACAGAGCTGTCTGCTCTGCATGTCATCTTTTTTTGTCCTCGTCCCACTCTCTCGCCTCCACATGGCCCTATTTTAATCCCGTGTGTTTTTTGGGTCACACATCGTGCTGTACGTTACAGGATGACTCACTGTACCTGCAGCGGCACGCTTCTGATTCCTCTTCCCAGCATAACGTTCAGTCCTTGCAGCAGTTTTCCAGCTGTGTGTGGTGATTGGCCGTCCCACCGAGCTCATCTTTGTCCACGTGAAAACAGACTGCCTCGCTAAAAACGCCATCGGTGCATCTGTTCCTGCAACAGCACTGTGTTTAAAGTGTGAGGGATAAAACAGTATGAATCGTAATGCTGGGGTAAAATATCAATGACAGGTTGGTGGGATGATGTCAGGGTTGATTACTTTCCGCCTCCAGCATGTTCTTCTGTTGGCATGTTCTGTTCCTTTTACACCACAGCAATTTGAACGCGCTTTAGATTTTTTTTTTATTTTTTAAAAAGCTGACATCTGTATATTGTTCCATTTAATGTACCATGAAGGAAGTTTTTCACCTGCACTGTATGGCATGCATCCCTTTTCAGTTATTTTCCATACAAATTTCATAATGAAGCGAATAACAGGTGAAAAGTTTGTAACATCGTTGTCGCTGTCACATGAAACATTTATGTTCACGGAAGTGTGCGTGTGTTGAATGTGATAACCGTTTAATCTGGATACGCCTTAGATGTTCATATTTACTGCAGTGAACATGCAGACAGCCTCGTGTGAGTGTAAAACAGCTTCTAATCTTTAATTAACGAGTGATAATGAGCTCCTGGGAGGCACAGTGATCACGTCTGTGGTCCCGTCTTCACTCCAGGTCTTTTCCTCTTCTTTTTATCGCTTTCTTCTTCTTCTCCTCACTCTTTTTCCCAGTTTTTTTGACGGGTCCCTGGAACGGCCGTGCAGCAATTAGCGGATACTGCTGGCTTCATCCGAGGCTTATGACTCACACACTGTACCCACTCACCCTTTCTTGCGAGTGCATGCACACACACCACAAAGCTCTCTGCTCCCCACTGTTCCTCTTTTCAATTTCCCAGAATGCGGGTTGCACACACACACACACACACACACACACACACACACGCACACAGCAAACAGGTTTATATTGACATGCAGAGATGAACCGCCTGCTGGCATGCTGCCAGTATGCCAACACTCAATTGATTTGCATACAGGGCCTTCACGGTTGCTGGGGTTGTGTTGATGAGTTTGTGTAGATGACGAGACTCGTCTCAGGTCACTTACCGGTATACAGAAACATGATGCTGTTTATTTTATACACTCTTGTAAGTCGGAGCTGCGTCTACATCGATGTGTGAAAATGAGATTGGGTAAATAAATGCTGACACAGCTGTGTGCGTGTTCGAGCGTGTGTGTACTGCACCTCTCCAAATAGGATGGATCAATATGGTGGGTTTTTTTTTGTTTTTTTTTGCTGCTTCAGGATTGTTTTCTTGTGTACAGATCGACAGAATCTCATGTTAGTGTTTTAAAGCAGGGTGTGTTAAAAGTGATGCAGAAGAACTCCGTTACAAATTTACAGATGATTAGATTAGATTACATGTGCTTTAAACTGAGAGATAAGACATACTGCTTGAGAGGATATAAGCAGTTTTTGATTTTAAAACAATATTACAGAACACCACATTGTCATATTCGCTTGTTTATTGAATTGTTTCAGGCTTGGAAAAATTAATGAATGACCATGACTTTATATGCCTTGGGTATGCCCTTGAGCACCTTTTGATGAATGACCTTGACTTTATATGCCTTGAGTGCGACCATGACTACCTTTTGACGCAACCGCCACTGCCATGAAAGTGATACTGAGTGCTGTGGACATGACCTTGACTTGCCCTGGGTGCAACCGGTCTGCTTGCATCTGCCCTGTACACGGACTTGTGTGCTTTGACTGTGACCTCAACTACTCCAGTCCCAAGAACACCAGAACCAGACAGGATTCTGTGGAGCAACGTACTTGTATTTCTTACTTTTCGTTGCTGAAATGTACTGAAGTGTCTTTTTTTCCCTGACTGATGTGTGGTTGTGTTGTACCCCTCCTGCTCGTGTACACCACTTCCTGTTTAATGGTCACTACTTCAATCATGTGTGCGTTGATTTCATTTCATCACCTTTACTGATGTACCGTTGGATTCTCGTACATTCTGAAAAGAGGCATTAAAATAGCGCTGCTTTGACGCTCGGTCCATAAAGACCATTTTTATATTTCAGACGGAGGTTTATGAATAATTTTGCTCAGAACTAAAATATTGAGAAGGTCTTCATCCATTTTTGGACATTTTGGTAAATTTACAGTATCTTCACTCCCTCTGCATAATTTTTCATTTTGTCTCTCTTTCATTTGCTTTTGGGGACTTGAATTATAAATTATAAAATACTGCAGTCTGATCCTTATTAAGATAAAAATTATGTGTTGTTGAACAGTTGTACCTTCAGACTGAGCTGATGGTAATTTTATCACTAATGCAGTTAGTATTGTTTCATCATGTATATTGGCACAGTCGTTCCAGGAATAGTGCATCTGCCCGGCGACACGTCTCATGCTCTTATTGCTGCAGAAACAGACTCTTATATTGACTTCCTCCAGTAGCAGATCAACACAATGTTTTGAAATCGTACAAATGGCAGAAATTATTGATGAAAAGATTTTTTAAAATACTTTTTTTTTTGCTGCATCAATAATAACTCAGTGCTGTATCTCTGCATCAGTGTAACAGTGTGATGGTTCTTTTTTCCTCACGTCTTAATCATTAACGTGATTTGTTCTTTTTCCTGTGTGGCGGAGCTCATGTGCTACAGCTGTCTGTGTTTTACTTATGGCCTAGTAGTTCATGTTCTCGAGTGTTTAATCACACCGCCTCTAATTATGGATCATGTACTAGTACATGGTGTTAATGAATTAGTGAATACGTGCACATCTGGCTTGCATCGGGAGCAAAAAAGGGAATCGTGATGTCAAAGTGGGAGGAGTTTTTCAGGAGGATTTGCTTTGATGGAAAAGCAATGGGAACATGAAGAAAAATGTATAAATATGAAACTCAAGGTCCGTTTTAGAGATACATACATTCATTGCTTGAGTGCCAAAACTTTTACTCCTAGGGAAAATGGTGGAGAGAATGTGAGGTGACGGAGCAAGGCCAGGCATGTTACATGAACTGTGTTTGATTGGCATGTTGTCTGAGAGAACAAAAAGTCGTATGATGGTTTTGGCGACTACGCTGAATACAATTCATGATCAAAACTTTTATAAATGGGTGCTTTGATTTCTTCACATGATTCAGTCATTATGTATCTGTTGTTTTTCACATATAACGAGTTCTTTATAGCACTTCAGTAGCCAGTTTAATAACAAAAATGTTAATTTTAGTGACTTTCCTTTCTCTCATTAGTCAGTGTGTTGCGTGCTGTCTGCCATCTGTTGAACATCTCACTGTATTGTGATATTAATCTCTCGTGTGCGTGGGTGTTTTACAGAGCGCGGAGACAGTGTGTGCTCTGTATCACTCCTTCCAGGACCCTTCTGCAGGACTGATGGAGGTCCAGAAGGAAACATTGGGTCCGGATGCTGCCCTGCTCAGACCCTGTCCACGACACATGTCCGTCACTGAGAGACTGCGCAAAGTCATTCAGGAGTTAGTGGACACTGAGAAATCCTACGTCAAGGTAATACCCAGCTCTCCTCTTGGGGTCAGTTTTACAAAATATAACCGTGTATTTACACCAGGGGTCTCCGATCTTATCCGCAAAGGGCCGGTGTGAGTGCAGGTTTTCACTTCAACCAAACAGTAGCCACACCTTCCATCTGTTTCAATCACTGATCTCCAATTAAAAAAAAAAAGATGAGACTGCGCATTACTGTTTCAGGTTTGAAGCCGGGTGGCAGCCATGTTGGTGAGACCTCAAGATGTTTCAGATGCTTCAAGATCTCAAAATGTAGCAGTTGAAAGCCAGCACAGCTCTCAAAGATGTTACTGTTTACATGCAGAATACCTTAAATTTATATAACTTTACCAATAATTTCACTTCTATTTGAAATTAATTGAAAAAAAAAAAAAAATTAAACTATGCTGAAATTTGTCACTAAATATATATATCTTGGATGTAATTTTTTCTATTTTCATCTTTTCATGCTCTTTGAGTGTAACTTTCAACAGTCTATGATTCAACTCTCACCAAGATGGCTGCCACCCGGCTTCAATCTCGTCCTTTTTTTTTTTTTTTATTGGAGATCAGTGATTGAATCAGGTGGAAGGTGTGGCTACTGCTTGGTTGAAGTGAAAACCTGCACCTACACTGGCCCTTTGCGGATAAGATTGGAGAACCCTGATTTATACTGAAGCACAGAGTAAGATTTTATGGGCAAGAGCTCTGATTAGATGATGTTAGTGGGTTTCCTTTCTTAAAAAAAAAAATCCTTGATCTGGAGGAGGTACCAACAAGCCGATTCCATATCAGCCTCGGCCCCACGTGGTCCAGGACTGTTTAACTAGGAAAGGGGGTTTTGAGCTACTTAAAATTTTTTATTATTATTTATATATATATTTTTCAATGTTACCATTACCATTGATGGGATTCTTTACGATACAGTGATATAATTTAGTTTACATTACATTTACATATATGGCATTTGGCAGAAGCTCTCATTTAGAGCAACTTACAATTATCATTTTCATACAACTGAGCAGTTAAGGGCCTTGCTCAAGGGCCCAACAGTGTCAGCTTGATGGAACTCCTGACCTTCAGGTCAGTAACCCAGAGCCCTGAGCATTGAGCCACCGCTGCCCCGTGGAGTTTATAGCTTACACACAACTGTACTTAACATTTTAACTCATTGTTGTACCTCTTTAAACCATGGAAGTTAATGAGGACTTTAGTTTTAAACATATTGCATAGAACTGGTGTGATTTTACTGGGAAAAGTCCTCTTTTTAAACATAGAAATGTTTTATTTAGAAATTGTAAGAATATTTGTTTTTAAGTCTTTTTTTAAATGTAGAAATATACTTTTCGACATTGAATTGTGTTACCTTTAAATTATAGAATCAGGACTCTATTGTACTCGAATTAGTGGTATGTAAATACCATTCATAAGATTATCATTTTGAACTCGGAATCTTATCCTTTTAATGTCATGGTTTATAAACACAGAGGTTGTTGATAGCTGATGGATGTGTAATTAAGTCCGACAGGCTGGTGATTATGGAGCGGTCTACAGAATCGTTGAGATGATGTATAAATGTGCGCATTGCTGTAGTTGTAGTGAGTGCAAAAGGATGAGTGTGTTCCAGTCACGTCGCGGTGATGTGCTGCGCTGGCACTGTTTCACCTCAATAAATCAACCTAATGAGAATATTCTGGATAATACAGCAACGGCCTGCCAGTGCTTTAACACGCAGTATTAGACGAGTTGTCGTCCCCCTCGGCTAAAAGGGATGATGTGAAAAATTGGGATATTGTTTTAAACTTAGTATAATTCTGTTAATAAACATAAACATTAAAGATCTGTTAAGTGCTCTGATTTGTATCTGATTAAGTTTTTTTTGCTCTGCCAGGACCTGAGCTGCTTGTTTGAGATCTACCTGAAGCCCCTGCAGAAGGAGACGTTTCTTACGTTGGATGAGGTAAAACTAAACATCCCTCATCAAGACTGAAGCCTAAAATAGCTAAATAACTTTTTAACAATATTACCAAATCCCCCTGAAGCTTCCGAGTGTTCCTGATCCCGATCCTCTCTTTACAATTTGAGACTAATGCTAATGGTTAACGTTTTCACCTCGCTGAACTGCACTTGACTGCAACACTGTTCAGCATGTCTCTGGAGAGACGAGCGAGGCGCATTAAATCGCCATTAGCGCACGAGGACGTGACCTTGCTACACAGTGTGCAAACTGAAAGAGCAAGTGGCTAAGTAGTGCCAGTCAGGATAATGTGAGCAATTGATAAACATAAAGTACTGAATGTCAGGATGTGTTTCTGTGTGTATAATGTTCTCACATCCTGGATTCTGATTGGACAGAAAGTCTTTGTATTGAAGACCTTCTGTCCAATCAGAATCCAGAATGTGACAGGAGAAAACTGATGACTAAATTAACCCTTCACCATCTGAAGCAAGCCTGAGGAGTCTTTGAGGAACACCCTTTTTATTACAGTGAAATACTCTGTCTCTCTCCATCACTAATCGTTTTGTTCTTGATTTGTTTCATGTAATATTTCCTTTCCCGATGCTTTCTGAAAGTTGTCTGTGTGTAGAATGACCAGGTCGCTTGTTGTCTGCTTACAGATGGAGAGTTTGTTTGGGAGCCTGCCGGAGATGCTGGACTTCCAGAACGTGTTTCTCCAAACCCTGGAGGAGAGAATTGCTTCGACTCCAGACTTCAGTACACTGGAGACACCCGTCCAATTCAAGGTATGCGTGTGTTCACACCAACAAGTCAAGTCTACTTCACCTCTTATTGGTGTTGGTGTCACTCTGAGTGGTCCTATTATTGCTTGTTGGTGGGTCTTGTCTTGGATTGTTTTTAGTTCTGAACCAAAACTCACAGTGCATTACTTAAAAATGCATCAAATTGCTACCTGTCCCTGCTTTACTTTTTGTAGTACAGATGCTCCTCTGCATCCGAACTTGCGCTTTTTACGAACATTCGGAGATACGAACAGAGTTGCCTGTAAGTCAGATTTTGTATTGTAGATTTTTCTGTGTAGTACGTCTTTCCACCGCTGATGTCAACGCCCGGCGCTGCGATTGTTAAGAAACCTTCCGCCCAGCATCGCTCTCCTCTGCCCATTTCGTCATGTTACCTGAGTGTTCAGACGTCGTCAGTGAAGTCTTGTTTTATCGTTCCTTTGTTCGCACATCCCTAATCCAATATGGTTGGTGAAAAGTGAAAGAAAAAGTGGCAAGCCATTTCATTTGAAACGAAGGTGGCGATTATAAAGAAACTTGATGCTGGTGAGAAAATGGTCAATGTGGCACGTTACTTACACACGTTACTGATACACATACCAACAACTTACCAACAAATTCACCTAACGAACGGCCGTCCGGAACGTAACTCGTTCGTAAGCTGGGGAGCATCTGTAGTATCTTTATACACATCTTTATACTCCAAAGTCAGATATGCTGGAATAAGATTAAACCATATACGGTGGTCCATTTCCCCCCCTTTTCTTATGAGTATAATAATAGGCAGAAAGCGTTTTGAGCAGGAACTGAAGACCATATGTGTCATAGGAACAGTCTGAGGAATTGTTCGAGCCTTGCATACAACTGATAAAACTTGAGTGCAAACGTCACTAATTTCTATACCGTGAGTGGCACTCGGTAGTTTGTGGGGAATTAAAATGGTATAAATGCTACGATCTGGTGTATTTGCAAGGCGAAAGCTGTCAGTAATCAGAGTGGAGATGCATGAAAAGATTTTCCCTTCATGGTTTGAAGTGACTTTAATATCCCTTTGTCTGAAAGTTGCAATCATCTTTTGTTCCCGTCTCTTTTGTTATGGACTGAATGTGGTGATTAAACCTTCATGGTTTGTTCTCATTTTTTTTTTGGTCTGTTTTCTTTTGTTCTTGTACAGAAACTGCTGTTTTCTCTCGGCGGATCATTCCTCTACTACGCCGATCACTTCAAACTCTACAGCGGCTTCTGCGCCAACCACATAAAGGTTCAGAAGGTTCTGGAAAGAGGTACATCCTGAGTAAATCCATGGGATTTAAAATTTAAAGATGATGAGATTTTCTGCATTAAGATGTAATCTATGCATCATGCGGTTCATCTGCAATGCAGTTCCTCTGCAGCCCTCAATGAGTTCAGATCATCTTTAAGGCTTTTTTCTTTCTTTCAGGTGTGTTAATTTTAGTAACAGTATTTGTCCACCTCGAAGCAGGAGGTTTGATCTACACGAAAGGGTTCGGGCATTAAAACGGACCGTGTATTAAAGCTAAGCTGTAGAGTGTGACTAAATATAATTGGATTTATGTGTGGAACATTGGCTTGGGTCCAGGCTTGGGCAGCCTGCCCGGTGTAAAACGAACAGAGGCGTGAGCCGGCCAGCTTGTTTCGTATCGAGAGGAGAAAACTGCACCCCGGCATCTTTTTAATTTGTCCCATTACAGGATCGGAGCAACAGCTCTGCATGCGGGAACAGAGACGAGGGTTTAATGTGTGAGCTACAACCTCGAGCTTTGGAAAAAGATTTGAAAAAATAAATAAAAGCTGAAAGTGTGAGATGGTTATCGTTTTATATGGTAATAGTCTCTGAGGATGAACAGTTACTATAGAAATGCTAATGTGTTCTTATTAATCTGTGGAGCAGGTATAAAGCAAACCATCTTCTGACCAATCAGAATCCATAATTCAGCAGGACTGTTGTATAAATAAGGCATGCAACAGTGTGTGTTGTGCTTGTTACAGTTACACACAACCGATGACATCAAAACACTTTGTCTAACACGGCATAACACACTCACTTTAAAAGCGTTATTCACTCCCCTTCATTTCCATGTACTCACAGAGGCACATGATTGGCTACTGCAACTATAATTGACAGAGGAGAGTGAATACCATCCTTCCCTCCATGAGACTGCCCAGGTTTGCTCTGATGGTCATGGCATTATGAAGTTCGAACTTGATTTTGGGGGGGGGGGGATTAAATACTACTTTTCTTTCTGCTTCTCCCATCAGGGGTCGCCACAGCGAATCATCCGTTTCCATCCATCTCTGTCTTCCGCATCCTCATGTCTCACATGGGAAAAAATTAAATGATTGATTTAAATTTATTTGAGATGCATTTGTTTTCTGCAAACTTAAAAAGTTGTATGAATATCCTCCAAGTGTGGTGATGGCAGTGGTGCTGGAGATACAGTTACAATCCTGGAGTTGATTATTTTCCTGTAACAGCATGACCTCAAAGAGAGAAAGTGAGACCACTCCTTGGTGTTTGGACTTAATAAATGATTGATTATGGAATGATATAAAACCTGAATGGATTCGATCAGCATGTGGCCAGATGTGGTTTTTTTGATTGTTAATCCTGGGCAAGTAGTTTTAGTGCAATAAACTTGTGTGGCGGCCACACCCCTGCGAAATGATTGCATTCATAAGTGCACACACATCTCGAGTGTTGTTTGTAGTGTGCTCATGTGAGAGCGACAGAGCGAGCAGTGTTTGTAATTACACTTTCTCACACACTGCGTTTGTTAAGCGAGAGATGTGCTCTTGCAGTGCTAAAGACTTTTTTTTTTTTTTGTGCCAATGTGTTAATCGCTTGACAATTACTTTCCTATGTGCTAGCGTGGCCATGGAGTAAGTGCTTTGCTAATTGCTCTTGGTGTCTGTGATACATGACGCAGAGTGCTACGGTAGTTGACGAGCGAGCCGCCAACGCAACATGGGTGCTCCTGTTCACTCTCACCTCCTTCAGCTGCAGTGAAGTGCTTTTACTGCAGTGGCCACAAAAAAAATTTAATAAAAAAAAAAAGAGAGAGAGAGAGAGAGAGAGAGTTGGGGTGGAGGGGTATCCCAGACCCGCTGCTGCCTCCTTGTGGATGTGTGACGTGTAATGAAGGGTTTGATCAATACATACATGTAGCATGATGATTTATGTCGGTACGTCTGTGTGCTCAGCTAAAACGGATCGAGCCTTTAAGGAGTTCCTGGATGCAAGGAATCCAACCAAGCAGCACTCGTCTACGCTTGAGTCGTATCTGATTAAACCAGTGCAGAGAGTGCTGAAGTACCCTCTACTGCTGCGAGAGCTGGTGTCCCTGACTGACACGGACAGCGAGGAGCACTATCACCTCACAGGTGTGCTTCAGGTCTCACACACACATACACATGTGGTTCTGATGCCTTGAAAAAGTTTCAGTGTTCTTGCTTCATTTTAGCATTTTTAATCTTGAGGGAGTCTTCGTTAAATATCATTACAGAGGCCTTGAAGGCGATGGAGAAAGTAGCCAGTCATATAAACGAGATGCAGAAGATCTACGAGGATTATGGCGCTGTGTTCGACCAACTGGTGGCAGAGCAAAGTGGCTCGGAGAAAGAGGTACGTTACCATCTCATGCTGCTTGCATTTCAAAGTTCGGATAATTTTTAACAAATTATGTAATCATAACACGGTTTTACAACTTGTTTAATCGGTCGTTCCATCAACAGCTGCTCGTTTTCTCTCCGTTACCATAGAAACTGTAACATATGAGAACAAATGCATTCATTATATATAAACATCCAATCGCTATAAACACTGGTTTTCTGGGTTTCTTGGGTAATCATCAGATTCCTGCACATTTATTTAACGGCAATCTGAATGTATAGTATTTCTAGTATTGCTGGTGTATATGCTAGTAATTCCATAGCAACTGCAATTTTTTTTTTGTATGTTCAGAGTACATGTCCACTGATTAACTGCTTCTACGTAGTATCCTGTACAGACGCTCCCCAACTTATGAACGAGTTACATTCCGAACGGCCGTTCGTGAGGTGAATTTGTCCGGAAGTAGTTCGTATGTGTACAAATATGAGTTCGTACTGTACTAAACAACACACTGACGTCTGAACATTCGGGTAACACATGATGAAATGGGCAGAGGAGAGTGATGCTGGGCGGAAGATTTGTTTATGATCGCAGTGCCGGGCGTTGGTATCAGAGGCGGAAAAATGTACTGCACAGAAAAGGCGGTAAATGCAAAATCTGACTTACAGGCAACTCTGTTCGTATCTCCGAATGTTCGTAAAATGAAAGTTCATATATAGAGGAGCGTCTGTATTCCTTTGCATAGGATTGGTCCAAAATGTTTTGTGACATCTTAAACCAATCACAGACTGTGCTCTCCCAGTGTTGATTGGTATAGATGTATTTACTATCTTTGGACTAATGATTGAAAAGAAAGTGTGAATTAAGTGGCAATTTAAGAAATTTCTGGCAAGCAGCAGCAAAGTTCATCAACATTAACCGTCTGAGTGAATTTTAGCCAGTTTACAAGGTTTTAAAGTTTTTACAAGGAAGTATTATTGATTATTTATTTCCATCGTTCTGCTTCCGACTCTCAGGTCACAGAGATTTCCATGGGAGAGTTTCTCATGCATTCCTCGGTGATATGGCTAAACCCACTGTCGTGTCTGGGCCGCATGAAGAAAGAGCCAGAACTGGCTGTATTTGGTGAGTAGGCGGTAGGTCAGTAGGTTTTTTAATAGTCGTAAGAGACGCTGGATGATCCTGGACACTAACATCACCCCTATAAGATTTCTTTCTCCATGATTCTTCTCAGAGGATGAAGAAGCCAAAGTATAGAACATGTTATCAGAATAGACAGTGGAAATTCTGAAAGCTTTATGGAAAAAAAAATGTATATAAATTTTATTTCAGAATTAATTACTTGTAAGAAAATAGTATGTCTGTACCTAAACTGTCTTTAAGCTTCGGCGTGATAAATGTTTGTGTGGGTTTAATTAGGCTTATTGCAAAAGGTAAAACCCATATTTTCATAGTTCAAGCCACTACAAAATGAATGGAACACAAAGTATTAATGTGCATCTGACTGGAAATCTAAAAGTGAATATTATGCACCACAAGAGAGTTAAAATCTATTTGTTGTGAAGGATAATTCCTTACATCCTTCCTTCCTGCCTGCTGCTGTCAAACTCTATAACACACTGAACTCTCGTTAGCCACACCCATGTGTAATAATTTATGGACAATCAATCTGCTCATTACACTCGTTATTTAAATTTAATTTAACGTGCAATAACTTTCATTTATATACATGTTCATAATACCCATTATTTAAATTTAAGTGCAATAACCTATGTATATATACTGTTTTCACTCATTAATGTTCACTGACCTCTCATTCACTTATATTATTTACTTATATTGTATTCATTTACTTATGTTGTATATATGATTCCTTAGTTGTTTTTACTACTTGTTTTTTTTTTGTACTTATTTTTACTTTTAGACTGTGTTGCACTGTCCATTTTACTGCTGTAACAATGTAAATTTCCCCGTTTGTGGGACGAAAAAAAGGATTATCCTATCTTATCTTAATGTAAGTGAGTTATTATTATGATGATATTATGATTAGGATGATGAGGCAGGTCTTGTCTCATGGAAGGGGTTTACTTTGTGATAATGATTACCTCACTGTTCATTATGCCACTTATTACATGCCTACTTACTAAATACCGATTTAAAATTTATTTTATTTCTTCTGCTAATGATATACTACAGGTAACAATAGTTTGCTCTGAAGAAATAACTGACAACTGAATCCTTGGTAATCCACTAATCAGAATCAAATATGTTGTGTGATAAGTAAGAAATAAAACTGTAGTGCTGTTACAGGAAAATTTCCAACAGGATGGGGGGACTCGGTGTACTGAAGGCACCGTTAGTTTGATTATTTTCATAAACAAGCACATCTGTGTGTTATTCCTTTAAATCTCAATTACTAAAATATTTCTACTTAATCACACTGTACTTTACCAGTTAAAGTTCCACAATTTATGAGCTTTGTTAAAAACAGCCAAGGCTCCAGCTGTAAATAAGGTTTTGGGGTAAAGCAGCCTGTGTAATTCCCGATGTACGGTCACGGCCCGCTGAACTCTGTCTCTTTTCATTCTGCAGTGTTTAAGAAAGCTGTGATCCTTGTTTACAGAGAGAGCAATAAGCTGAAGAAGAAAATGGTGTGTTTCTCATCTCTCCTACTGTAATAAATCAGTTGATGAGATTTGTACAGTTACTGATATCTCTCGCCTCGTGTGTGTGTCATTAACAGAACGTTCCACGCTCCGCCCACTCTCAAGGAGAGCAGGACCAGTGTAAGTTCCGCTGGCTCATACCGTGCTCCGCGCTGCAGGTCAGACTGGGAAACACGGCAGGTAACAGGCACCCTCTCTAACATGCACCCACACAACATTATTCCTGAATTACATCACATTGCTGGGAAATCCTGGATGATGGGGTTGGAACAGTTTTGTTTTGTAACAGCAACTGTTGGCAAAGTTTTCTGTAAAGTTTCCAGTGTCAGTACTTTAACAGTCAGAAGTAAAGCTGTAACTTTAAACGTGTCTGCTCTGAAGATGCCAGAAACCTCTAAACATTTTTTTTTTTTTTTTTGGAACATGAGAAGCTGTGTTTTGAACTAACTTAGCTATGCTAACAGTAGTGAGAGAAGAAATCATTTTTGTCCACAGATCCTCCACAAAAAACAAACAAATTAAAAAAATATATACACACACACACACATACTGATCCAGCACATCCCGAAAACTTTCAATAGGGTTAAGGTCAGGACACTGGGGTGCCAATACATATGTGAAAATGATGCTCCCGGAACCACTCTTTCATTATTTGAAACCCCATTTTATACCTGTGCCATTTAGTCTGTTATTAAGACTAAATTCCCTCCATGAAAATAATAGTGTAGCATTTTTTTGGCCAGGCAGCATATTATATAAGTTGGGATAATATATAGGAGTTGGTCATTATCACAAAATAAACCCTGGTGGAGCGATCAGGACCCTGTTGTGTAGTGGAGATTTGAATCAGAATCACTCTGTGGGGGTTTATTTTGTGATAATGAGAGACTGTGTGTGTCACCTTGCTTATTACACAGCTATTTTCTAAAGAAATCAACACTAACAGTGTTGATTTAAATATTTCTACTACTGAAAAAAAAAACCCAAAAGCATAACAGTTTAACTGCATAACATTAATAGCAAGTGTGTTATAAAGAAATGAACATACAGACTACTGAATACTATGATTGACCAATCAGAATCAAGTTTTCAAAAGAGCTGTGTAGTAATCCAAGTCCGAATCCTACAAAATGTTACTGTAAATTAAAACAAAAAAGTCAAACCCTTGAATGTGCTGCACAGTGACTGTCCGAACTGTCGAACACGCTTCTCTCACTGATATTTAAACGCTGATTAAAATGTTACACATGCATTTTATGTATTAATATTTTTGTACACAGAAAGTAACTGTGTGTGGGAGTTGATCCACACCAAATCAGAGCTGGAGGGTCGACCCGAGACACTTTTCCAGCTGTGCAGCAGGTGAACGCCAGCATCATTTTAATTCTAGCACAAAGCTCTCATTGATAGGTGTCGACATGCTAATTGTGAGCTAACGTCTCCTTCAGTATGCCTGAGAGTAAAGTGAACATGGTCAAGGTGATTCGCACCATTCTTCGGGAAAATGTCCGCAAAGGGATACGAGGAACCGAACGTCCAGCTGAGAGAACCTGCAAAGAACAGCTGACTCCTCTGAGGGGAAGTCTGCCTTCATCAGCGAAACTCGGTCAGTAATGTTTAGTCATAACATGTAGTGCTCACAGTGTGTGTACAGTCCCCTTCAAAAGTTTTAGAACATCAAGTATAAGCTTTTGCTTTTTGGTTTAAAATGGAGACAATGTAGAATTCTCCCCCCCCCCCGCCATTTTCTCCTTAATTTAACCGTACCCAAGTTTCACCCATCAAGTATCACCTTCCCTGTCACATGGCCTCCACCAACCAACCAGGGAGGAGTGTGAACTTTTTGAACTGTGGCGCCATACGTATTTGGGGATGATTTAACACACTTGTAGGGAAAGCGCTATTTTCCCCTGCGTACGAATGAGCCTGCAGACACCCATGATTGGCTGGTGATTGCTGTGAGTGGCAGTGAAGTGAGCATATCTCGTCCCTACCTCCTGTGAGAGCTCGGCCAATGGGCTCCCGTGTACTCCCGGCACGGACAGCTGTGCCTGGACCTGGCATTAACCTGAATTCAATCCTGTGATCTCCGGGTTAATAGTCACGCACCTTGTTGACACGCCACTCGGGCACCCAATGTTGAAATTATGATGTACTCTCTCAATCATCTTTCCATCTTAATTACAAATGTCTTGTGTAAAGCATCCAATTTTTATTTATTTATTTTAAACACTCCCTCCCACTATTTTTGGAGAAGACTGTATGAGGTTTTAAGGTCATTACACAATATATTTGTGGAGGAAAACCTACCACCTGTCAGTTTTAGTTGAGAGTAAGACAAGATAAATGTTTAAATGCACACGTTCATACTAACTGATGTTATATAATTTTCCTTGAATATAATAAGTGTACCTGTCAGGTGGTTACTGTAAAACAGTACCATAACTGGCTGGAATGTTATGTTTATAATCTTTGTTGTGTAGAAGAAGCTGCAATTTACAGATTGCTTTCTGTCACAGGTATCTATTAAAGTGCCTACACGTGTTTTAGGAGGTATATGGTACGATGGCTTCATCCTGAATTTACTTCGCTTTCTTACAATCCTGTGTTCCTGAATCTGAAACCATCATTAATCTGCATGTGTTAATGGACCTGACTAGTAAAATTCACTTGGTCGATGTAGTGGGCAGGATTCACGAGTCGTATATTTAAAACACACCATTAGTGAAAACTCTGATTCACATGATGTGCAGGGGAAAAAAAAGCCCAAGCTGATGTTCTCCATGTGTTTCAGGTTCCTCTCGAGCATCGTGGTTGTGCCAGAAGCCCATCAGCGTTAGCTCGCTTGCCAAAAGTGACATACTGAAACCCATGCAATTAGACTCCGATTCAGCAAGTGAAAGCAGTGGAGACCCGCCCCCTGCCCTGTCATTGCAGGCTCCGCCTACTCCCTTCACCCCCAGACGCGGCAGCATGAGAGAGTCAGACATTCTCAGCGATGATGACGGCTTCAGTGAGCGCTTGGTTCGCCGTGACTCCTCCCCTGGGGCGATTGAGACCCAGTTCCGAGAGTTACACTTGAGCACTGAAGCCCGTGCAGAACCTGAAGGTCGTGAAGTGAACTCCACCGAGACGCAGCCTCAGCTGAAACGGGCTCACTTTAGTGCTGTGAGGCGGCGCTCTGCGAGAAGCGAGCCAAGATGTAGCCAGGCGGCACTGCTCAGTTTGAAGCAACACAGCCGCTCCCTGGACATCCAATCAGAGGCTGCGGCGGTCAGTGTTGACCTGAACGCACTGCTGGAGCAGGACTTCAGCGTCCACAGCCTCACCTCCGTCATCAATGAGGACTGTTTCTATGAAAACGCCACCAAGAACAGCACCACTGCTACGACATCATAGCCATGAATCCCTAAACTGGACAGCTCGCGTTTACGTTAACTTTCAGGTCACAGTTCAGTCAACAGTTATATACGAAGCACACAATCTTTACTTCAGCAGCCCCTCCCAAAGGTACGCCCCTAAAATCAAGAAACATGATTGACAGGTAGTGGGTCCAAAACATGAGGATGCATGTCAGGAACAGGATCCAGATGTTAATTTGGTGCCTTTTATGTTTATATTCTAGGATCTAGTTTTTCAACTTTATTTATTGCGAACTTTATTTGTTTGGAGCAGGAAACCGAAGCAAAGGTTAAGACTTGATTTGATCAGCGCCGCCCTACGCTACAGATGGTAACATAAAAAGGTCTTTTTTTTTTTTTTTTTTTTTTTTAAAGGGAAACCCAAAGATGTATAGTATTTTTGACTAATTAATTTAATTTGTATTCTAGTTTATAAATCCAGCAGTTTATGGATTTGAGACATGCTTTATGAAATAAACTTTTGTTTGGTTTGTACAGTTGTGCTGAAAAGAGGTTTTTAAACACACAGTGAATAAAGATGTCTTTTGGTATCTGTTCTATCGATCCTGTGGCTGTAATGAAATAAACAAGACGGACTGGCTCGATGATGGCGATCAAGATGAATGGAAGTGTGTCCGAGTCTGATGGAGTCCATGCGTTGGCCAAATCAGTGTGGAACAGCGTAATACAGATTTATTAGTGAGGTAATATCACTGAGCTTCAGATCAATAGCTTCACTCTTCGGTTTGTCAGGGAGTTAAACAGCTGGAAAAAAAAAGCTCAGAATCTGCAGTTTTCATATAAAAACCCATCATCCGTCCATGTCTTTCCACTGTAATGGACGATTATTCTTCATCCTCCCAGTACAGAAATATGCATATAACACTAAGTGGGATAATTGCAGGAGGTACAATTAAATCCTCAAAAATGAACCAAACCAATAATTGCTACCCTTTTAATAGTAAATTCGAAATGTACAGCAGATAAGAGTAGCACCGAAGAAAAATGTCAACAGCCAACTGGCCTTCACGAAAGTCCTAAAATTGGAACATAAAGACACCATTGTACAATCCTGCTATCATTATGAAAAAAAATTATTCTTCTTGTGTGTATTTTTGGAGAAAGTGTTAAAGTTCCATAATGTGCTGCCTTTCATAATTTCCCCAAGCACATGCAAGAGCTTTAGTGTTGGGGGCGTAACCATTAGTGTTCCGTCAGGTTCCATCCACAATAACTGTAGCTGACAAATAGAGAACCGACCCAAGACTATGCTCTGTACTTTCAAAGATATCAGCTTCTCTTCGATCTGTGTGGTGAAGGAAATTTTTAATTGCAAGTTTTTCTTCAGGAACAGGATGAATATTTGGGTTATTTTGGTCTCATGTCATTACATGTTACAGCCACCTAAAGCACAAAGTCACGCAGGACAAACTCGGCTCTTGTTTTCAGTTTTTAAAAAAACAAAACACATTTCTTGTTCGAATACGGCATACCGCACGTACCTCAATCGCTTTCAGTGAGCAACGGCGCCGTGCTGGTTGTATTGTATTCTTGCCATTTTGTGTCTCGCATTGTTTCGCTCATTACATTCTAAAAATTGTTCCGTGTAATCCTATTGATCGGATGACCTCCAGGAACAAGTCCTTGGTTCATATTTTATTTCTCATGGAAGGGCTACTCGTCAGAAAAATTTGGGAAACACCTAGTTAAATTTTAATGCAGCACAATTGTCCCACTTAAGACATGTATGGGTCATAACACACTATGGTGAATGAGTAATGGTCACAAACCCCAACCTGTCTCTGAAATCACTCACTATTTACTATTACGTGGACTTTATAGTGAGTCTGCCATCTTGTACTGGTGTTAGTGTGTGTAGTGATGATTATTATATGCTACCTAGTGCAATCAATGCATCCTATAATGCCTGGTGAAAAGTAGCATGCAACTGACTAACCAAGCAATATATACCAGCATGCATTGTGTTTTTCCTTATGGCTGAAGGCGTAAGACAAATTTAGGCGTTCTAATAAAAAAAATAAAAAGAAATATACATTTACGATGCAGAGATAAAGAAGGGTGAAGAGTTTAAGTATTTAGGGTCAACAGTCCAGAGCAATGGAAAGTATGGGAAGATGATGTGGGTGCAGGCAGGGTGGAGAAAAGTGTCAGGAATGACAAGAGTATCAGCAAGAATGAAAGGAAAGGTGTAGAAGGCGGTGGTGAGAGCAGCGATGTTGTACGGTTTAGAGACAG
>JAQNCB010000023.1:17434852-17445758 GCA_030068295.1 Euristhmus nudiceps | reverse complement strand
AAAAAAAAAAAAAAAAAAAAAAAAAAAAAAAAAAAAAAAAAAAAAAAAAAAAAAAAAAAAAAAAAAAAAAAAGCATACTGGTGAGTAAATTGAAAAGATTAAGATGGGCCACAGAAAACAGACATTTAACAACGGAACACTTGTCTTGGGAGGCAGTGCTACAGATAAATGAATCCAAGTTTAAAATGTTTGAGTCACAAAGAAGATCCTTTGTAAAGTGTAGTACAAAAAAAAAAAAAAGATGCTGGAGAAGTGTCTGACATCTGTCAAACATGGTGGGGGAAATGTGATGGTCTGGGGGTGATGGTAAGGTGGGAGAGATGCACAGTTAAAGGGGGTTCTTGAACAAGGAGGGCTATTATTCCATTTTGCAACAGCCTTACCCTGTGGCTGGCATTTGAGTGGAGCTACTTTCCTACAACAGAACAATGAACCAAAATAATCCAAACCATGCAAGAACTACTTGGAGAAGAAGCATTTAGCTGGTATTCTGTCAATAATGGAGTAGCCAGTGCAGTCACCAGAACTCAACCTGGCTGTTTTGGGAGCAGCTTAACCGTATTGTACAGAAGTGTCCATCAATTCAGCCCAGCTTGTGGAAGGTGCATAGGGTGAAATTTCTTCATATCTTCTTACATCAACAAATTGACAGCTTTCATAACATTTTAGACAAAAAAAAAAGCTTGAAGGACAAAATTATTACTTCAAGTAAAATTAGGCCTGACTTCTGATTTTATGAAGCTTGGTAAAAATAAATAAATGTACAAACAAACAAACAAAAATTGGAAGGAAATCATAATCAACATGCTAGGACAAAAGTGGGCCAGTGATTGTGTTACCATAAATTTCTAGGCCTAATTTCTTCACACATTTTACACACACAATTTTCTACACACAAACTCATGCTCTCTTGTTAATAACATATTTATATCACATAACTCTCAGAGTCCCCTCAGCCATTTTCACCTCCAGCCTAAAGGGAGTGTGAAGTGTAATCTGTCATTTTTGTTCATGGGAATGACCAAAGTGAGGTGGTGATCCCTCAACAATAACAAAAAAAAAAAAAAAATCATTCTACCTGAACATAACAGCTGGAGAACAATTCAACATCCACCTGGGGAATACAAGTCCAGATGTGAGAAAATAGTTCTGCATAAATCATGATGGTGCATCCAAAAGACACACACAAGCACTTTAGCCAAAGTGGAACGAAAAAGGAAAGATGTGCTGCAGTTCCTGCTGCTGTGAGCAAGAGGAGGAAGAAAAGAAAAAAAAAAAAAAAAGTTCCAGGAACAGCCAGCATCTGTTGAAAATAATGTTGTGACAGCCTTAAGGTTCAGCTGAGACACATTTTGAAAAGAAACTAGACTAGAAAAGGAAGGGGTTAAAAACTGATTTTAAATGGCACAGCAAATGAAATGTTATTTATGAGCGTAATGTGAAGGCAATATTTGAAACCGGTGATTGATTAATACAAAACAAAACAAACAAACAAAAAAAAACCTGTCACCAAATAGAGATGCTTCAGCATCACAACGTCATTTGCATTTATATGAACGGTTGTTCGGTCTGGACACTGGAACAAGGTAGTTTTCACGGACGCCCTCCTTGAGTAACAAACTGCACATTCAGCCGAATGTATGAAATATGAAAAGCTTTGATGTGACTGAAAGAAAAAGCACTCATGGCCTGAAAAATGAAGCAAATGCAAATTGGATTTGAAATTTGGAAATGCTTTGATGAAGAAGTCAAGAGAAAGAATCATGATGTCCAGTGAAGCTTTGGAGAAGAGGTGATAAAAATCAGGGCAGCGTAGCTTTAATAGAGGAATACACCTTCACACTGCATGTTTGCAGATTTTTTCACTTCCTTTTATTTATTACTTTTCAGTACATTCTTAACATCAGCACCCCGAGATCAAAGCTTCTTGACCGCAGAGTATGAGATTTTTTTTACAAGTGTAATTTATATTCCAGTACTATGGAAGCAAACTTGATTTATGAAATATTTAATAATCATTTCAACTGTAGGAAATGTATTATTGGTAAACTTAGTAAAAGGCTTCATTCCAACCAATCCATGTGCTCACTTTCACCATGTGATGCACAACTTATTAAATGTGATGAGCATTATAAACATGTCTGTTTAGATTGATTAATGACGAACTGTAATTTTTACACAAAATCACCACAAGTCATTCGTTGAGCCAATTTATTCTGAATTTTCCCAATTGTAGTAATCCTACAACTTCTATTACCGTATTTTTCCGCACTATAAGGCGCACCCCCAATGAATGGCTCATTTGGAAAAACGTTTCACATATAGGCCGCACTGGAGTATAAGGCGCACCTTCAAGGAATACAGTAGTGTACGTCATCAGCAAATAAAATATGGCCGAGCTCATGTGTCAGCAAAATCGCCGATTTTATAACTTTTTTTTGCTTATTACGCTCTTTATATAAAAATTCAAAAAATTTCATTACGCACATTATGTTTGACTTTAACACACTGACTATGGTAGCCATGATTAATCAATACTGATCCATATATAAGGTGCACCCAATTATAAGGCGCACCATCGGCTTTTGAGAAAATTTAAGGCTTTTGGGTGCACCTTATAGTGCGGAAAATACGGTATTTGTTAGAATAAAGGTGGGTGAATTATAGGCTGGGTGGTGTGTTCATGGTTAGCATGTCCGCCTCACAGCAAGGAGGTCCTGTGTTTAATTTCCGGGTTTGGCAAGGACATTTCCAGATGGGGTATAGGTATACATGTTCTCCTCGTACCTGCATGGGTTTCCTCCAGGTACACTGGTGTCCTTCCACATACGCATTAGGCTAATAACCCCTTGGTGTGAGTGTGATTGGTTGTGGGTGGTGGCCCTTCAATGGACTGGCAAGCTCTTCAGGGTGTACACTACTTTTACCTAGAGTTGGCTAAGACAGGCTCCAGCCTCCTCACAACCCTTGTACATTCATTCCTTCATTCTCTGAACCGCTTAATCCTAATTAGGGTTGCGGGGAGGCTGGCGCCCATCTCAGCCGACTCTGGGCAAGGGTGGGGTACACCCTGGGCAGCTTGCCAGGCCATCGCAGGGCCAACACTCATGCAACCATTCACAACGAAGGGAGATTTGGAACAGCCAATTAGAATCCTGTGCATGTTTTTGGACTGTGGGAGAAAACCGGAGTACCCGGAGGAAACCTACATGAGTACGGGGAGAACATGCAAACTCCACACAGAAACGCCCAGGCTGGGAATCGAACCCAGGCCTTCTTGCTGTGAGGTGGACATGCTAACCACTACGCCACCGTGCCGCCCAACCCTTGTACAATTCAGCAATTCGGCAAATAAATGAATTGTAGGCCCTGAAAATGGCCAACATAACTTTGGGAACTACTTCCTTAGATGTTATTTTCATTACCATGCTCCCCTAGTAGCATGTTAGCACACCGTACAACAGTCTTGGATATGAGCTCATTGTCTTCATTATTTGCTTGGGATGTAGCCCCAACAGATTCTCAAAAAGCTCATTTTGCAGATCTTCCATCAAAAGAAACACTTTCTACAATTTTTTATTTTCATGAAATTTCTAAGAGAGGAAGAGCTTTGGATTGGGAAGACCCCATTAGAGTTTGGAGATGACCGGGTTCATATTTTGGATCTAGGAATTTAACGTATTCTGCAGCATTATGACACTGCAGTTCGTACAGGGGATTGCTGGCTTGGCAGAGGTTTGCGCTCTCAGATGGCTCTTCTTCGGCAGTATTTTTGGTTTTCTCATAAAGGTCTATAGGTTGTTCATAAAGAATTGACATGTTTTGTGGGTTCGCCTCTGAAGCCTGAGAATGTGTAACCTGAAGGTCAGCAGAACAGAAGGCGCAAGTGTTTGCAGTTTGCTCGGGTTTGCTTTTGATTTACTACAGGTATTGATTTGGGATGAAAGCGACATCAGTGAGAACGCTGCAGAAGCCTGGACCGACTGGACTAAGCAAACGTACACAAACTTTTCAAACAGACTCGAGACAAGTAATGAAGTTAAAGCTAACTGCATTATGTTGGTCATGCTATATTTATAAAATCAGTCCTGAGTGCTCGTTATCCTTCTCTCTCCCTCGCTCTCTCTCTCTCTCTCTGTCCTCTTTGTCATTCATGAATCAAGGTCACATATCCACCTCCATCTCCTCTGCAGAAGGGAGATGGAAAAGAAAGGAGGGGGCCGCTGCTCAGAGTTCAGGTCCCTCCTTTATAGTAGACAATAATGTATACAGTGTGTGGCTCAAATTAAACCAAACCCAATTCACCTTGAATATTACAGAAAAAGGGGACAGGTCCTCAGACACAGTGAGCATCTCAAACATCTGGACTGATAAGTCAAGGAGTCTTCACATTATATTAATTTATACCGATTCCATGCATAAATAATATGCAACAGTACCAATTAGAGTCATTTGTTTGAAGGGGGGAGGAATATTTTTAATAAATTATGCTAATGAAAAATATGATTTTTTTTAAAGAATGGTACTAGTTTAAGATAGAAATATGTTAATCATGAATAGCAAAATGATTGCACATAGGTAGGTTACTTTTCCACATTTTGTTCATGATAATGCATGCCTGTTATAGCTAGTAGACTTCCCATGATGCAGTGGGCTCCGATTTAAGTAAATTGGGGGTAAAAATAATAGTATTTAAAAAAAAAAAAAAAAAAAAAAAAAAAAAAAAATAAAAAAAAAATCCTCCTATATAGGACTTTCATAATAAATCAACCCAAAATATACACTTCAATTTAAAAAGTAAAAATCTGAACTTTGTCTGGAAAATAACTAAGTTTACAACCACCCCCCCCCAAACACACACATTTTTGATATTTAGACTAAATCTAGTTGTGTTAGCTGCTGCTCAAAAACCTTTGTTGAGGCACAACTATATCTCTATAGTATTTCCAATTAACTTTACATTTTTTTAAATATAATATTGTACATCTATGCAGGCAACCTGGTTAGGTTGCCAGATTGGAGTTTTCATCTCTATGAATTGACTGTTTTAGGATCGATCCCAATTCATTACAAATCTTCTTAAACTGGTTACAAGCACCGGCTACTACTTTCTATAAGCATAGAATAATTTATTGTGGCCTCTAGCACATTTTTCCCCGAGGGATTAAATTAGCAAAAATAGCAACTTAATGCTAACACTTTCAATATAAACCTGAGGTATAATAGCGGTCAGTCCGTTCATTCTGCGCTCGCAGCAACCGTGACGCAGATCTGAGGAAAACAGTGCGCGCGAGAGGGAGAGAGAGAGAGAGAGAGAGGGAGAGAGAGAGAGAGAGAGAGAGAAGCGGGGAAGTCCTCTCCTCTCCTGCTGCTGAGGAGAATATGGACGCTGTATCCGTGCGCGTTAAACCCGCAGCTCTGCTCATCCCGCGTGTTTTCGTTGTGTTTGCGGTGTGTGCGTGCGAACGCGTGCATGTGTATCGCTCTGCAGCATCCCGAGGTAAGGATGCGAACATGAAGCTTCCTATAAATAAAATTGTTCAATTCTGCTACATCCTTCATTGTTTCATTAAAACGGCTTTCAAATGATGGAGATGTAGTTACTTTAATTGTTTACATTGTGTGTGTGTGTGTGTGTGTGTGTGTGTGTGGGTGTATGTGCACGCGTGGATGGAGAGAGGGCTTCCTGTCATGTAGCTTGTTTTAATACCATCTCTGGTATTTCAGACAGGTAAAAAAGGATCCCCTGAAAGATCAGGGTGTCCCTCTCCTGTATTGACTCTTATGACTGTGTCGTTCATCATCCTTTGTTCCTGGTGAGGGAAAAGTACCGAAGGGGAGGTGTACGAGGATGAGGAGGAGGTGCACTCCCTAACTCACTCGTTTCTCTCCATATTTCCTCAGGAAGGCGCTGGTGTTGAAGAGGACAGGACGCCTAGGCGAGCGCCTGTGTGAATGGTGTCCAGGTCAGGATGGCGTCCACCGGCACGCAGATCTTTGGCTTTGTGTTGGCGTTGCTGGGCATCCTGGGCGCCACAGTGGCCACGCTGCTGCCCAACTGGAAGGTGAGCGCAGACGTCGGCTCGAGCATCATCACCGTCATCTCACAGATGCAGGGCCTGTGGATGGACTGCACCTGGTACAGCACGGGAATGTTCAGCTGCACACTCAAGTACTCCGTACTGGCACTTCCTGCGTACCTGCAGACGGCGCGCACCACCATGGTGCTGTGCTGTGTCCTGGCTGCCCTCGGGCTCTGCTTGGCATCGCTAGGGCTCAAGTGCACGCACTGGGGCGGCGGAAGGAGAGCAAAGCGTCACGCTGCGCTGGCGGCAGGAGTCTGTTTTGTAGCCTCTGGGTTCTTGTGCCTGGTGCCTGCGTCCTGGTACACCAACGAGGTCATTGCCAGCTTTTTGGACGCCAGTGTACCTGAGAGCAACAAGTTCGAACCCGGAGGTGCGGTCTACGTCGCGTTCGTCTCATCCGGTTTACTTTTAGCCGGTGGCTTTATCTTCTGCCTGTCGTGCTCGGGAAAGCGCCATGGCGCTCAGGATCTCGTCCTGCTCCCTCCGGATAAACTCTTACTGCAACAGCAGCAACAGCAGCTCCTCCAGCAGCAGCAGCACTTAGACCAGCTCCAGCACCAGTACTGCACTCTGTCACCTCTGGATAACAAGACAGGATACAGCCTGCAGGACTACGTGTAACACCAACAGAGGGAGAGCAGGAACCAGGACTGCTACACACTCGTCCCCTCTTCCTCCTCATCTTTTTCTTCTACAAGCACAAAATGGTGGAGGAATACCCAAACTTTCAGAATGGACGGATCGTACATAACTGATGTTGGAAGGAGCAGAAGACAAATAGAACACAGATCTCCCAAATAGGGAGGGGCTTAGTTAGATGGGAACACTCCCCACATCTAGGGATGCATCGATACAGTTATTTTTCCAATACAAACAACGATACTGAAATCAGCAACAGGCTAAATTATCAATCAATCAATCAATCAATCGACATGAATGGTTCCTCCAGTGTTCGTGCTTCCCTGGTATAATTTGTAGCCAAAAACAAGAAAAACATGTTCATGCACTTACACTAATAAACCTCTTCATTACCACAACAGCTCGTTGATTTTTCGCTCAAGTAAATAAACTAGCTACGATATATAGCACGTTTTATTTACTTCTGCACTAAAAGTACTTTTTAATCTGAAACTTCCCCGCCATCAACGACCAACTGTGTACAAAACCCACACGCTATCGTACTCGCACAATTCTGCTGTTGTTCTAACGGACGTTAATTGTTAGAATTGTTACACATCTTGCGTTATTTGCGGAAAATTTTCTCGCCCTTTAAGTATTTGCTGCTTCCACCAACTTTGGTTTATTAAACAGACGCTCCCCAACTTACGAATTAGTTATGTTCTGAACGGCCGTTTGTTAGGTGAATTTGTTCGTAAGTTGTTCGTATGTGTACAAGTAACGTGTGTAAGTAACGTGCCATATTGACCATTTTCTCACCAGCATAAAGTTTCTTTATAAAGCGCCACCTTCGTTTCAAATGAGATGGCTTACCGCTTTTTCTGTCAGTTTCGCTTTTCACCAACCATATTGGATTAGGGATGTACGAACAAAGGAACGATAAAACACAAGACTTCACTGACGACGTCTGAACACTCGGGTAACACACGACGGAATGTGCAGAGGAGAGTGATGCTGGGCGGAAGGTTTGTTTACAATCGCAGCGCCGGGCGTTGGTATCAGCGGCGGAAAGACGTGCTACACAGAAAAGGCGCTAAATAAAAAATCTGACTTTTGTTTGTATCTCCGAATGTTCGTAAAACGAAAGTTCGTAAGTTGGGGAGCGTCTGTATTTGTTGTGTATTCTTGGAAGATCCTGTAGATCCTGATATTTTTAACAAAAAGTGCATTTTGCAGTTATAAATCGTTAAACATGGCCACGTCTCCGGCAATACATCCGGCGCAACATGTGCTCGGATTACATCACAGCATCACCTGATATCAGCAGGACATGACGCTATGAATATGGGTAAACAAGCAAGGCATCGGGACAATTCCAGTATAGTTATAAATCGATGCATCCCTACACATAACCCCTTCCCTAAAAATAGAAATGAAAAGCAATCAGTTAGCTGCTAACGATGTTTTCGTAACCTCTGCTCAGAGTAAATCGGCAATACGTCCCCTAAAGGCAATAGTACGGGAAAGTCCACCCCCCTCCCCCCTTTTTTTAAAGCTTCGTTCCCGTACACTGAGTAACACGAGGGCTTATGAAGTCCCTTGTCTTATTTTGTTAGCTGATAGAATGATTGATATGATCGTTTGCCTCAGCATGCTGTTCGGAGTCTGTGCATAATACAGCGGAATGCCTGGTAGAGACTTGAGTCATAGCCACATTGCCTGTGCCTGAACGAGAAAAAAAAAAACAAAAATACTAGAGAATTATAGCGAGCTGTTGTGTTTTGGGGGAAACGTGATTAGAGAGTGAATGGGGCTGCTGGGTCTGGAATGATACCCCACACACACACACACGCACACACACACACACGCACACACGCACACACACACAAGCACATTGAGAACGGAACATGATGTCGGTGTGTGATGAGTTTTTGGTTAAGCTTGCTCAGTGCATGCTGCTTCATCTCACTCTCTCTCTCTCTCTCTCTCTCTCTCTCTCACACACACACACAGATCTGCATGTGTGCTTTTTTTTTTTTTTTTTTTTTTTTAAACCCACGTCAGTTCTCACTGCTATGGAAACCGATCCTTGCACCCAAATATGTGTGTCTGGAGGTCTGTGTGAGTCAGTGAGCTAGAGAGAAAGAGTGTGTGTGTTTTTTTTAGGCTGTTTAGAAGTCAACTCTTTCATTCGACGATCCAAAGAACCCTCCAGAACCCAGCATGCTTCGGTGCAAGAAACTAACCTGATCGCTGGACAGTCCAGGCAGTTTGGATGTCCCAAATATTACTATTTTAAATTATTATTAAGGAAGAGAGGGTTTTTATGGCAGTGACGCTGATATTTTGACGCCAGCACTGAAGCATGTGTTCTCCCTTTATGATTTGGGCCGGTTCCCATTAGCAGTGCATCTGCCGTCAGATTTGCACCAGCAGGAGATCATCACTCTTCATCTCAAGCTCCAGTGATTCTCTCAGTGCCATACTCATCCTCTCACTCCCTGCATGTCCATACGCAGACATCAGGACCAAAAAAAGAGTTACAAAAAGGATTTAACACCAGAACTTGTGGCTAAGCCATAAATTTTGGCACCCTTACACAGGGATACAGATGCCGTCTTGTATATGGCGAGAGAACGACCCGAGCACACCATCATCAATATCAACAGCATGGTCACAATGTTAACGTGTGCACTTGCTTTCTGAGCCTTCATCATGGATGCGCTTTCCTGCTCTGCTGAGACAAGGGATTCATTCTATGTTGCAATGAGCTGGCAAAGCAAAGCCCTGGCACTGATGGATGGCACGGCGCATTCTTCCTCTCGGGCAGATTCCCACAGGCGAGCAGATGGCTCGGCCCAGCGTCTCCCTCCCGCAGGCATCCGTGGGCGTGCTGAGTGGGCACAGAGATGCCCTCCCGGGGCAGATTAACTCCACCCCTCAACCCACGGTGCCAGCACTCACGCCATAATAACTAGCATCACTCGACGCAATAATTTTCTCCTCCTCATGCCCTGTTGATCGGAGGGTACACTGCCATTGTTTCAGCTGTGAATGTGCCAAATCCATGGTATTTATACACACACGCTGTTATTCGACATAACAGTTATTTAACAACTCCTCTATCTCGTCAGGTTGAGCATGGACATTTACATAACGCCAGGAAAACGAATCATTTCATGCTCATAAGCATCTCCGTCCCCATTTCCCACTTCAGGATATTTTTGAAAAAAATATTTCTCATGCTTTGGGATTCTTTTCTGCAAAGTTCTGTGATGCAGTACACCATTCACATTTTATATGCATACATATCGATTATCTATAAATATAAACATATAGAAGATGTATCTTCTTGCCAGTTTGGCAGCTTGATTGATTTGATTTGTGTTGGAGAATATACGTATATGCAGTTCTCAGTTTTAACTCCCAGGCATGTTTATAGTGAATCTTCTTTATAAGAAGACAAAGCATTTCTTTTTTTTGTTGTTGTTTTACACTTTTACTCGTGTAATCCCGCATTACTGCAGATGTTTTGGTTGAATATTGCAAATTGTTTAAACGAAAAAAAAAAAAAAGCAGATGAAAATGTAAATAGCGTATTCAGAGTGTATCAGCCAAAAACTTCAGCCCATGTTAAGCAGTGTACGCTCATTCGCACGCTAAATCATGAGCTTCACGCAGGGCTGTGGTTCTGTTTTCTGGCTAACTGAAGTGATCTCTGGGGAATAAACGCAGCTTATTTTTGTGGATGCTTCAGCACTTCCTGATTTTGCAGAGAAATAAGCTTCACATGTAACTCTGCTGTTGTTTCAGTCTGCTTGTGCAAGTAGGTCTATTTTTTATTAATAAAACTATTTTGTGGACGCAATTTGTCTTTAAATAGCCATTTTATTTCTGATTAAACTGTCCAGGTTTCCCTCCCTCCTTCCCACCCGTTTCCCCAGACCACACCGTGCTGTGCAGTGTGTAGGCTGCGGTATTATTTCCATTTAATCCCAACAGACATTTCTTTACTATATCACATCTGTATGAACACAAAAACAAAGGCGGCGGAAGGAGGTCGTCGTCCCCTATCCCTGCGGGAAACGCGAAAAATTATATTTCATAAAGCATCATTTTAAAGTAAAATAATCGCGTTATTACTTTAAATCGGTTAGTTAGACTCTGTCGCCACCTTGTGTTCACATCCTTCCAGGAACACT
>JAQNCB010000023.1:17327618-17341066 GCA_030068295.1 Euristhmus nudiceps | reverse complement strand
TTTTGTTTCTTTTCTTTCTCAATATGTTTTTGCTGTACAGTGTCCTTGGGTGTTTTGAAAGGCGCTTTCAAATAAAAGGTATTATTATTATTATTATTATTATTATTATTATTATTATTATTATTATTTAATAGTGAAAGAGTTAAGGGAAAGGCTGCAACTTTACTACTGACTTCGGTTTGGGACGCGGGCTCTAAAATCTCGTAAGCTGATTGGTCGAGACAATTTTCCCAGCATTCGGTAACACAAGAAGAAGAAGAAGAAGAAGAAGAAGAAGAAGAAGAGGAGGTTGGGATCCGAATCCGAGTCAGTAGCGACCCCTGGTGGCATTTTCATGAACTTTTCCATATTTTTGCTTATTTTTATTTTTCAATGAATATTTAAAAAAATCCACGATGCACTGAATCTGCAGAACCTGAAGCGCGAAATAGTGAGGGATGACTGTATTACCTTGCCATCGAATTATCTGAGTGTATCTTAATGTTGCTGAAATATCACCTGGCAAATGTGATTCCTTTCATTCTGACTTCACTTCCACGTCAAATGAAATGCATAATTCACAAAGGGGGGGAAAAACATGTGAATTTATCTGCATTAGGTCCAGGGTGAAATAGACCGTGTGGAGAGACCGTGAACGCGTGTCAAGTTGATTCACCCACACATCACTCAGGCTGGGCTTTGACAGGGGCCTATTCTGCTCTTATTTGTTATTTGAGGCCCCGTGCCTTCCTTTAGCAGCCTAATGAGAGCATGATTGACAGCTTCTGTCTCTGCACACAGTGGGGCTCCTCCCTCTGTAGCGTCCAGTGGGCAGCATGGTCTTCCTCCTTCACCCACTCATATTTTAATGCCACAGGCTCCATGTTGATCAGTCACCTATATATATATATATACACACACGCACACACACACACACACACACACACACACACACACACACACACACACACACACACACACACACACAGAGCACCATTGTAATCTCTTTAGCCTGATCTGAGAAAAGGACGCTCCACAAATACACTCTGCGGCAAGCCGTGATTAGTTCAAGTCTTAAGCGTGAAGTGTTCGGTCTTAGGTGTGTTATGTCTCTGATCATTTTTACCATTTCTGTTTGTACCTCATTCCTCCCCTCTCCCACTGTCCTACATTACAGCAAACGATGCAAATTGGAACATGGCCTCTCTCAAAGCACCAGACTGGAAGGATACGAGCCAGAACCCGGCCAAAATGGCTGCCGGTGAAAAGGTGAGACGCTAAAGTCTGTATGAATATTTTTTATTTACATTTAATAATTTAAGTTATTTTTATAATATAAAAACAATTTAAAAAGTCGCTTCATTCGAAAATTCTATTTTTTTTTACTTAAGGCATTATTGATTATTGAAATAACATTTGCAAAGAGCTCATTTAGCTCTTTTATTATTATTATTATTATTATTATTATTATTATTATTATTATTAATTTTAAATTTTACTTTTATTCTGATTATAATACATATCTATTGAATTATTGTTTCTAATTAAAAAAACTATTTAAATTTAAATACAATTTTATAAAATTATTTTAAAATTTTAAAATGTTTAAGTTTTAGTATCTATTTCAACTTATTTTTTATTTATTATATTTATTTTTTGCTTTTGTGCTAGTTTTTGCTAAATTATTGCCAAAACAGCAAAATATATCTAATAAATAGATTTAAATAAATAACATTAAAGTGCATTTCAAGTTTAAATAGTCTTAGAATTTGCATACATTAATTAATTATTTAATTAATTCATTCATTTTCAAAGCCTCTTCATCCTAATTGGGGTCATGGGGAGGCTAACACCCACCCCACTCAACAGACTCTGGGCGAGGGCGGGGTACAAACTAAACAGCTGGCCAGGCCATCAAAGGGCCAAGACACATACAACTATTCACACTCATACCTAGGGGTGATCACGCAAGCACAGGCTGAACATGCAAACTCCACACACAAACGTCTGAGCCTCGGAATTGAACCCAGGCCTTATAATTTGTGTTGTACAAATTGATTTATTTGTATTTGCATTTTACTTATTTGTATGTCTTCCAATACAGGGATCTCCTAAAGTACTGGGCACTATAACAACCCTGTCCAAACATCCGCCCCCAATCTACGGCACATACCCCAGTGTGGGCCATCACTCTACCGTCTGTGCCACCAACTCTCTGCCCCGCTCAGCACCAGGAACTCTGTCCTGGCACAGATCCTCCGGTTCCTCATCTCAGCAGATCCAGCAGAGGATCACCGTCCCTCCCAGTCCGACATCCTCAGCTGGCTCGCCCGTCCTGACCATGAGCGAGAGAAGTAATGATGCCACTTTGACTGCAGCGGTTCGACCGTTTTATACGGATCGAGGGTCACGACCTCAGTCTCCTCGGAAAGGTCCTGCTACGATGAACTCTAGCTCTATCTATCACGTGTATCTGCAGCAGCCAACAGCCAAAAACTACCAAAGCAGCAGCACCAGAGCTGCAGTAAAAGCAGGTATGTGTCAAATGAACCTTTTATAAATAAGTCAATAAAATTAGAGCTTGGGAATATGCACATTTTGCACTGCACCAAATTATTTTTACAAAATAATCTGTAGTATTTACTGAATTATTCAGTGATTAAATAATTCAATTAAATGATCAAGTAAATTGAAATTAATTACCACCACCACTACTACTACTACTACTACTACTACTAACCCTACTGCTGCTACTACTACTACTACTACTACTAACCCTACTGCTGCTACTACTACTACTACTACCACCACTACTACTACCCCTACTACTACTACTACTACTACTACCAACACCACTACTCCTACTACTACTACAACAACCACCACCACAACCACCACTATTACTACAACTACCACCACTAGTATTACTACCACCACGACCACTACTACCAACACTCACACTACTACTACTTCTAATACTACTATGACAACTACAACCGCTGCCTCCACTACTACTACTACTAGTACTACTGCCACTGCCTCCACTACTACTACTACTACCACTACTACTAGTACTACTACTACTACTACTACTACTACTACTACTACTACTACTACTACTACGACTACTACTTCTACTACTACTACTACTATTACTTCTACCACCACCACTACAAATAATTATTATTATTCAGAATTTGTTTCATTTTAATAATATTTAAATTAGAAATGTATGAACGGATGAATATTTAATTCAAAAGTAAAATCACAATTTTTGTGCACAATTGGTCAGAAAAATCTAAATTATAATTTAAAAAATATGTATTGGTCTTATAATTTTGGTTATTTAAATAAAATATATTTTTATTTCTCATTGTGCAGTAAATGCCAAGATTCATCCATATTTATAAGTAAAAATCTAAAGATCTACGATTAATAGATATTTCTAGACAAAGCGATGGATGAATGTGCTTAGGTTAAACTGTATTAATTTGTATTAATTAATTAATACATTATGTTACAATGCACCGGAGGTGATAAAAATTGATATTGACCTTTGATCAGTTAGTGAATCTGAATTTACTCAGCGGATAATGTATCTATAAAGGGATAAAACAAGGAAAAAAAAAACCACTGAGGGTAAGTTTATTAACTTTTGGGTAAATGATGCAATAGCTTCCTTACTCCACCCTACTATTGGTTAATTTTCTATAGCAGCACCATCCAGTGTTTTATTTCAAGCATAAACACTATAGACTTCTTAACGCAGGTTTCCTTATGTCGCTTCTTTTTTTGCCTTCAGTCTATGGAAAGCCATTGCTGCCGAACTCCGTCTCCTCGTCTCCTGTTCCCTTTCAGCATCAGTCCTCCAAAGACGATACGGAGCGTGAGTCTGAACACGAGATTACCCACAATCCTCAATCCAGTGTGGAGAACATCCCTCGGCCTCTGAGCCCCACTAAACTCACGCCGGCTCACTCGCCCCTGCGTTACCAGAGCGACATCGACTTGGAAGTTCTGAGGAGGAAACTTGCCAATGCTCCTCGTCCTCTTAAAAAGAGAAGCTCCATCACAGAACCTGAGGCTCCCAATGGTCCCAACATCCAGAAACTTCTCTACCAACGCTTCAACACACTTGCTGGTGGCATAGAAACAGTCACGCCGTTTTTTCAACCAGACACCGCCCTTAATTTAACGGGCGATGTTGATTCTGCTAATGGAAATGTGACTGAGGCGACGAAAAAGGGCTCTGTGGCACAAACACCAATGCATGTTTCAGAGCCTGTGCCATCAGTGACATCTGACACTAATGAGAATAAACAGACACAAAGAGCTAATCACACAGAAACTCTGGAAATTACCGATATCTCAGATCCTAAAGAAGGTCCTGAGGACAGTCATAACAACAATAAGTCATTGTTAGATGAAGACGTAGCACTCATGCCAGTGGAGAAGGAAGACACTAAGCAGAACAAGGTGAGTATTACACAAACAATTATTAATTCTGTTTAGACAGAAACCAACGAGCCAATCAGCAATTAAATTAATTGCTTAAAAAGAATTATTCCTCTGTCTTCAGAATAACCTGTAAAAGACTGATTGAGTTACTTAGATTTCTGTAAAAACACTTTTTTCTGACATATTTGTAATAAAATGCTAGGTGAAGAGGACAAATCTGAAAAAGCCTGGCTCTGAGAGGACGGGTCATGGTCTCCGCGTGAAGTTTAACCCGCTGGCGCTGCTTCTGGATGCATCTCTAGAGGGCGAGTTTGATCTGGTACAAAGGATCATATATGAGGTACAGCACAGTCTTTAGACACAACAGTTTATTACTACTAATGATATAATAATAACAAAAACAACAGCAACAACAAAAACAATAACAATAATAATAATACTAATACTAATAATTAAATTGTTAAATTCTTATTGGTCAGAAGGGAAGGTGTTTATTATTGTTCTCTAACCGCAGCTCTGACAGCCGTGTATGTTCATATTAATGTGCTCATTTGTATTAATAAATTATTGTTTCTATAGTAATTTTCTATAGCCTATAATATGTAACATGGAAGGAGATTTTAATTATAATATGGAAGGAGTCTCCAGTGTCACCAGTCTGTAATACTCAAAGGTAAAGCTGTAACTTTAGATTTCTGAGATTTTCTGACCTCTTCAGGACAGACAAGTGTCCACTTTTTAGTTTCTAAGTCACAGGACATGGTGTTTTTGGTCTTATTAATTTTATGAAAGAGAACAAAGAGTGGCTGCTGATGGAACATCCGTTTATCGCTGCTGTAGTGTAAATGAGAATAGGAAGAAACTTGTTTTGCAGAGATTATATAAATTCCGTCAGCGGGGTCCCTATATAATTCCCAGTACAGTGGTACCTTGAGATACAAAATTAATTCGTTCGGGAGTGGCTTTCGTATCATGATTTATTCGTATAATGAATAGTGTTTTACATGTAAATTGCCTAATTCATTCCAAGCTCTACAAAAACACTGAACCTAACCGTTAATACCTGTAAATTAAGTAGATAATAGAACATAATGCAAAAAAAAAAGAAAATAATAGGAAAATGTGGAACCTTACCTTTTGAGTGAGGCAATGTCCGAAGAGAAAGTTGTTGAGGAGGAGGGCAAAAGAAAATAATAAAAAAACGGCAGAGAATAAATGGCAGGAAACATTAAACTTAAGCTTCTAATTTCCATCGGATTCTTCTTCTTTTTTCCCTTTTTTGGTGGTTGATAAACCGACTTAAGGTGTATCACTGCCACCACTGGGGCTGGAGCGTGTATCTTGACCAATAGGAGAGCAGGATCATGGTACTTAGCATGATGGGAAATTGTGTTCCGTTTCTTTCGTATGTTGAATAATTTTTCGTAAAATGAAGCGAGAAAACCTTTACATATCGTTTGGTAAAATGAAATTTTCGTGTACTGAAGCTTTCATATTTCTAGGGTTCCACTGTACATGGCATTTAGGATTTGGTTCTAATCTGTAAGAAACAACTTTTGGTTCCCAGCCTGAGTGGTATCACGGGAACAGTACTTGTTTCAATTGGGAAAAAATACTTGTTATAGTGCAGTTATAGGTGTATATGACTTTAGGGTGGGAGAGTAACTCCGCTTCAGGTCTTCCCCCAACGCAGGCATTGATCCTGTTGGGTTTTCTTTCAGGTGGAGAACCCCAGCACTCCGAACGATGAAGGCATCACGCCGCTCCACAATGCCGTGTGTGCTGGTCATTATCACATCGTGAAGTTTTTATTGGATTTTGGAGTCAACATCAATGCAGCTGACAGTGATGGATGGTACGACCTACAGCTCCAGTGAACTGATGACTGCCTTATTAGAATAAATTAAAATGGAGTGGTGAATAAATCTCTTTTGTGTGTGACAGGACACCGTTGCACTGTGGCGCCTCATGTAACAGTGTACATTTGTGTAAACTCCTGGTGGAGTCTGGGGCGGCCATCTTCGCCACTACTATCAGCGATGTGGAGACGGCGGCAGATAAGTGTGAGGAGATGGAGAATGGCTATGTGCAGTGCTCGCAGTTTCTTTATGGTGAGAAAATATTGAAGAGTTTTCTGATTCAGTAAAACAAACAAAATGAAACAAAGACGAATACAGTCATCCCTCGCTATATCGCGCTTCAGGTTCTGCGGCTTCAGTGCATCGAGGATTTTTTAAAAATATTCATCAAAAAATAAAAAAAAGGAAAAATCTGGAAAAACTTAAGGAAAATGCCACGAGTGGTCGCTACTGACTCGGATTCGGTTTTTGGCTTGACTCTGACTCGTACTTTGAGTGCTGATTCTCATCCCAGCCTCTTCTAATGCTGGCGAATTCATCTCGACCAATCAGCTTGCATGATTTCAAAGCCAAGTCGCAAACCGGAGTCGGTAGTGAGGTTGCACGCTTTCCCTTAACTTTTTCACTATTAAATAGGGAAAAATTAAGGGAAAGGCCACAAGGTCACTACCGACTCCGGTTTGGGACTCAATTTGGGACACGGCTCTGAAATCTCGCAAGCTGATTGGTCGAGACGAATTTCCCAGCATTCGGTGACAGAAGAAAAGGCGGAAATAAGTAGAGCATAAATAAAATTACATTAAAACTTCTAAAAACACATTTCTTACACTTTATTTACATCCATGTACAATTACACGTATGTATTTTATATTATTTATATTTTATTTATGTCTTATTACTTACTATTTATATTTTATTTACATCTTATGCATTGTTTTTGAATGTTTAATTGTTATTATAATGTCAATATGTTATTTATAGCGTTGAATATGTATTTATTGATATTATATACACATATACATGTACGTATATATGTCAGTCGGGGGGGTTGAGCCTACTTCGCGGAAATTCAGCGTTCGCGTAGGGTCTCGACCCCCCATTAACCGCGAAAAGTGAAAGATCCCTGTATAAGGAAACATGTGAATGAAATGGGTGAACTAATGAGAATGAAGTAAGGCCAAAAAAAAACCCCTTTGTTTCCGGTAACATTGCAGAATAATTTTGGGTAGGTAGGGCGGTAAAAGTTATTGATTTATTTATTTATTTTCGTGCCTGCGCGCACACACACACACACACACACTCACACCCCGCTCCGTGCTCCGCCCGCAGCAAGCACGCACGCACCCCCTTCTTCTCTCTCAGCACCGCTCAAGTGCAACCCACGAACTTTCCCGCTTGAGACTCTTAAAGAGACAGTGTACCTATTGACACTGAATAACAGTCCGTTATTAAATAACCACTGGCGTTACAAGAACTCATGAAGAAAACTTTAGAGTCAGCGGAAAAAAAGTGAGTCGGTCGAGTGACCGGAAACAAAGGTTTTTTTTTTTTTGGCCTAATCAAACAAACCCTATACATATTGCACTTACTCTCTGCTTCTCTCTCTCAGGTGTGCAGGAGAAGTTGGGAGTGATGAATAAGGGGATGGTTTATGCTCTGTGGGATTACGAAGCTCAAAGTCCAGACGAGCTCTCGTTCCGTGACGGAGACGCTTTAACAGTGCTGAGACGCAGAGACGAAAATGAAACCGAGTGGTGGTGGGCCAGACATAATGACAAGGAGGGTTACGTTCCCCGAAACCTGCTTGGGGTAAGCATGAAAAATCCAACTGAGAACACATATTTAAGAATAACCATCACTGAGACTCAAAAGCCATGCCTTGTGACTTCACTGTGACTGACATTTACAAAGGCTATGCCTTCTATACTGGACCTGACAAGAAGGCTATGACTCTCACTGATATTGACATGCACAGATCCCGCACCTCCTTCCCTGTGACTGACCAACACATCGGCAAAAATATTGTTCTGTGGCCATACGTCCGTCACTGTGGCAGACATGGTGTCCCGCCTCTTTCAGTGTGACTGGTGCACATACCCCAATCACTGAGGCAGAAACAGAGGCCACACCTTCTTCACTAGAATACACAGAAGCCACACCACCACCTTTACTGTGATCGCTGATGTATTTCTTGCTGTACAATGCAGAGATGCCGACCTCAGATATAGATTTTCAGTTTTCTTCACGACTTTTTTCAGTATTTTTGAAAAATTTTCAGTAACACTTCTTCCACACACATGAATTAGCAACAAGTGTATTTGTAAGCAATATTATTGACATATTCATTTTACATCATACTTAAAATCTAGAGGTAGGATGGCAACACCATCATATGACTCACATGACAGACAGAGAGCGTGTGAGACAGACGGACAGAGCGCTCGCGAGACAGACACAGAGAGCGCGAGCACTTTTTATTTTTCCGTACAAAATAGCACCCTGTAACATGACACCGTATTTACATCAACTTTCCGTACAAAATACAGAGAATCTGTACTGGTAGGCATCTCTGACAATGGACATTTGAGTCAATTTTACAATTTTTTTTCCCCTTGTGCAGTTGTACCCGAGGATCAAACCTAGACAGAGGTCTCTGGCCTAGACCCCCCCCGTGATGGACAAGACCCCCAGCTTGACACTTTTCCCCATTTTCATCTTATAGAGCCACTAAGTTAAGAAGAGGGTGCAACAGCTAGTTACTGAGACTAAAGCTTTGATTTTCTCCCAGAAGAGATTTGGTGAACAGCGTTCCGTTTTCAGCCTGCAAAACGGATTTATTATTATTATTTTTAAAATGCTGCTTCTCTCATGCAGATGTCTGTCGAGTGGAAACGCATCAGTTTTTCCATTTCCTTTTGTACTGTTGTGTGTTTGTGGGACATGAAAGTGATAACACTGAGACAGCTGAGGAAGAAGATTTGTGTGTTTTTGTTGAACAACGGAAAGACTCAAGGCCAGCTCGCTGTCTATCGAGCAGCTGATTCAACGAAAGGAAGGAAGGAGCTAGAAAGTGCAGAGCGAGAGATAGATAGAGAGAGATGTTAAAAATGAATACTGGAGAGGAAATATTGAAGATGTTGAAATCTGTAGGTGTATGCTGGTGGCAGTTTAAGAGATGGAGAGTCGTATGTTAAACTATCGATGGTGGGGGTAAAGTTGTAAAAAATGGGAAAAGTTTATGATTTCTATCCAGGAGGAAAAAGAAAAGCCGTATACCTGTATTTATAAGTTAAATTCAAATGCACAGGAACACATGAGGTGTGATTGGAGAGTAAGTTACGCTTGATTAAATTTGTTCTGGAGTTATGAGGCTAATGTCGCTAGGGCTTCCAGTTTAACACTTGGGTCACACGCTGCCCACAAAAAAAAGTTCAGTTTCCTAAAATAGCAGAACAAGTCCTTTAAGCATACATACACAAATGATTTAAAGCTAAATTGGTGGATTTTTATTTTCTATATGAACGAATGAAACAAACCAGAGACACGGACTGTGTCTCAGCTGATTGTCTACATTTGATTGTAACAAAATGTTACGCAGCCTGAATTGTTTTTATGTTTTACTTGATTCTCTCCTTGTTCTTAAAATCTCTTTATAAAACCAATACAATGAAATGCTTTATCAACTGTGATTTATGGGTTATGTACATATGTAATAATAATAATAACAACAACACATTGTAACAGGCCTGATACTAATTCTGAACTATTATTCATTCCACTTGCCTTGTAAATATGCATAATTAAAATGTTGCCACATTGGAAACCTTCAGTATTACTGTCCATGTTTTGCAAAATAATTCTTTTATATTTCAATAATTTTTGAAGTTATTTTAATATTAATTTTATTTTTTTTTAACCGTGATGAAAAACCTGAGCATATCTCAGAATTTTTGGTTGAGATTTACATCAACTAACTCATTTTACATTTATGAAAAGAAAATCTATGTAATGAGTACAATTCGACCAGGTTTAACTTTTTCCCCACCATTTTCTCCCTAATTTAGTCTTAGCCAATTTCCACCCATCAGGTATTGCCTTCTTTATCACACGACCACCACTGACAATGGGAGAGTTGAAAGCATGCACACACCCCCCCACCGTGACATGCGAGGCTCGCCACCCACCTCTTTTTGAACTGCAGCGCCATGTATATTTGGGGGCGGTCCAACACACTCGGAGAGAAAGCGCTATCCGTACTCTCGTACGAATGAGCTCACAGACACTGGTCACAGATGGCTGTGTGCATTAAACCTGATTCGAACTTGCGATCTCCGGATTAATAGCTGTGCACTTTATTGATGTGCCACTCGGGTACGTTTAACTTTATCAAGCTTACATTAACAGTGCATATCTCTTATTGCTGATCATGCATTTGTTGTGGTAATCAGTTAGTCACTGATAAACAACCTTTGGACCTGGAGAAATCAGCCATCATTTGAGCGCGAGTGAAAGTTTATACTCTGGTTTCATTCCACCTGTTTGAAGGTAGGCAGGAACAGTGTTTTATTAACATTAATATCATGCATTCATTAATGATTCAAAGTATATTGTAGTAAGTACTCTGAGATATGGGGGGAAACAGAGAAGATCATTAGACATAGAGTAGGTAAAAGGATTATATTTGCAGGCAGGTAAAATAAAGTTTGCAGCAGATAAAGCAGCACAGCGCAGTATAATCTTGAATAGATCTGGTTTGGACCTGTATGGTATGGTCTGTTAAAAAGGTATTACATGGTTATATGTGTTTAAGCTGAAAAATAAATGATAATACTGCAATGAGGTGAAACATCAACGCTATAACTTTAATATCGACAAAAGTACCATTTTATATAATACTGGGTGAAAAATAGCTCAAAACGCCATCTACTGGTAAAATCCGGAACCTTACAAGGTGAAGGTATGTTCTACATCTCTGCATCATGAAATTTGAGTGTAACCTCTATATATACATGAAACCACCTTATACAAAAACAACCTTATTTTCAAATATACACTTTATTAGGCACATCTGTCCAACTGCACTTTAATGCAAATTTCTAATCAGCCAATCACATGGCAACAACTGAATGCATTTAGGCATGTAGACATGGTCAGGACGATCTGCTGCATTTCAAACCGAGCATCAGAATGGAGAAAAAAAAGGTGATTTTAAGTGACTTTGAACGTGGCATGGTTGTTGGTGCCAGACGGGCTGGTCTGAGTATTTCAGAAACTGCTGATCTACTGAGATTTTCACACACAGCCATCTCTAGGGTTTACAGAGAATGGTCTGAAAAAGAGAAAATATCCGGTAAGCAGCAGTTCTGTGGGCGAAATTGCCTTTTTGATGCAAGAGGTCAGAGGAGAATAGCCAGACTGGTTCAAGCGGATAGAAAGGCAACAGCAAGTCAAATAATCACTCGTTATAACTGAGGTATGCAGAAGAGCATCTCTGAACGCACAACACGTTGAACCTTGAGGCAGATGGGCTACAGCAGCAGAAGACCACACTGGGTGCCGCTCCTGTCAGCTAAGAACAGGAAACCCAGGCTACAATTCACACAGACCATGGATCCATCCTGCCTTGCATCAACGGTTCAGGCTGGTGGTGGTTGTGTGATGGTGTGGGGGATATTTTCTTGCCATACTTTGGGCCCCTTAGTACCAATTGAGTATCGTCGTAATGCCACAGCCTACCTGAGTATTGTTGCTGACCATGTCCATCCCTTTATGACCACAATGTACCCATCTTCTGATGGCTACTTCCAGCAGGATAACATGCCATGTCATAAAGCTCGAATCATCTCAGACCGGTTTCTTGAACATGACAATGACACTGTACTCGAATGGCCTCCACAGTCACCAGATCTCAATCCAATAGGGCACCTTTGGGATGTGGTGGAAGGGGAGATTCGCATCATGGATGTTCAGCAGACAAATCTGCAGCAACTGCGTGATGCCATCATGTCAACATGGACTAAACTCTCTGAGGACTGTTTCCAGTACCTTGTTGAACCTATATCATGAAGGCAAAAGGGGGTCCAAGCCGGTATTAGCACGGTATACCTAATAAAGTGGCCGGGGAGTGTATGTTGATCGTGTTCACCCTCACAGCCCCGCCCACTTTTTAGTATTGTGTGTGAAATAGCAAGAGGCACATCGCGTGTAGGAGATATACAGTACAGATCTTTTTTTTTTTTTGAAAACGAAAGTGTAGGCGCACTGGACTCCAGCCGGTCGGCTCGATATAGAAAATTTACCTTGTATACTTATAATAATAATAATAAGTGGGTTTCGCTTCAACGTCACTTCCGGTTATCATGCGACAACACCTCTAAGTTTGTATGCTGCTATATTACGTATATATTTTATAATAATTTGACAAACAAGCCCAAATAAAATGTTTTCTACTCTTTGTACGTTTACTAAGGGTTAGATATGCTAAATAGAGAAAGTAAATATGACCGACCATGTACTTTAATTATTATACAGTGGGTGGAGTTAAGATCAGAGCTGAGTGTTTACTGATATTTAATATCGGTTTGTTTTCATTAAGTAGTGCAGGATTTACAAAAAAAATTGCCATCATTTCTGTAGTGTGCTTTGCAGGTTCTTTGTCTCTCTGTCCATCCTCCTCCTCTTCATCATCATCATCATCATCATCATGTCAGGTTTTCACATTAACTCTCCACTCATTGAGAGCATTAACATGTCAAAGCTTCTTGGTTCCCCTGTTTATCTGAAAATGGAAAATGTCCAACCATCCGGTTCGTTTAAAATCCGAGGGATCGGACACCTGATCCAACAGGTGAGCAGAAATGAACACCCCCTTCACCTGCCTAAGCAAAAACCACAATCATTGCATGTTAAATCGTTTAGGTGTGTGTGGAAATCGATTGCCTGTTTTATTACGCAGTCAACAAAATAAATGAATCTAGAATGTGTTTACCTTTCTAAATATTTTTGTAGTTATTCTTGTCTTTCTGTATCTACTGCTTTTCTTTCAGCCTCTCTCCTGAGGGGTCGCCACAGCGAATTTCCATCCATCCCTGTCCTCCGCATCCTCTCGTCTCACACCAACTAACTTCATATCCTCTCTCAGTGCATCCATGT
>JAQNCB010000023.1:16489482-16503616 GCA_030068295.1 Euristhmus nudiceps | reverse complement strand
AGAGAGAGAGAGAGAGAGAGAGAGAGAGAGAGAGAGAGAGAGAGAGAGAGAGAGAGAGAGAGAGAGAGAGAAAGAGCGAGAGAGAGAGAGAGGTTGTTAGCTATACTCATAATAGTGTAATGGTAATAGAAGAATTTATTATCGCTGAGGGCAAGCAGGGACTCCGGCATGACTCACTATAGCAGCATAAGTAAGGCAGACATGAGGGAACCCTGTAATGTTGGGCAATCAGTCACTCCACTGTTAGCTGTCTACTGTTTATCATCTGTCCTCTTTATTATATCATGTGTTTGCAAAGTTTCCTTTTTTGGATTATAGTGAGAAATTTTTCCCACTGATGCTCGCAACATAGTTATCAGCCATCTAATCTCAAATCATAAGAAAAAGTAAATAAACGCTCAAGACGAGTGACTCAGGATCCTCCGGTGAATATGCGACCCACGTGGTTCAGGATCCTGGAGTCGACCTGGTGTTACCTTGTTACCTGGCTGTTTTAACAAGGTGTCAGAGTTACTGTTAAATTATCTCGCTCACTGTTAAACCATTTACACAACAGGAATTATTTTTTAAACATCACTTGTTTGTGCTTTAAATTATTTATAATACAAATTGAATTAACATAATTAACATATGCCTGTCGCATTGATTCGTTTTGATTTAACAGCACATCAAACCCAACCTTCTAATCTGACACCTGACACACACACACACACACACGTGGATGTGTGCACATGCCTGAGATCAGTGACATCCAGGCACATACCGCTGGAACCCCAGATGGTCTTTCTTCTCCCAGATGTCAGAGGTTCAGTAGCCAGATGGTCCTCGATGTTTATGTAACACCCTGAAGTTTTCCAAGCCTTTCTCATTTTCTAAAATTATTTGCACATGAAAGTCTCTCTGTGGTTCTCTCAGGTTAAAAACAGACAAAGTAAAGTTTATTTCGTCGTTCTGTCCACTCACAAACTTTAAACTTCTCATACTTTCCTATCCTGACCGTCTCGCCATCTTTAATCCTATAGTGTCTCATTCTTTTCAGATAAAAATGACATGGACATCATAATTATATAACATCAAAAAAAAAAGAAAATAGAGATATTTTATGGTAAGTAAAGAGGTGTAATGTTCTGTGTTCCCTTTACAGTTCTACTTTTAATGCAAAGCTTAAACGGATCGATTTGAACCGAGACAGACGTAAAGGTTAATTCCTGAGATGTCACGAATCAGCGTTTGCTAGGCAGCGACCGTTTTCCTTCCTTTTCCTGTTGCAGATTAAAAGGTCAGCTCTTTATTCACAGACATAAATGGCTGTAATTTCCTCAAATGTTCCGCTGGCTCCCGCTGAGCAGACGGGGGGAGGGACAAGCCTCATAAAGTGTCATTAATTACACGTCTGATGCTGAAGAGCCAACGTTCAACGCCGACAGACGGAGATATCGACCCGCCTCCGTTATTAAACCCACGCCGTAATTGAGAATATGTCATATTGACTTCGGATGGGGAAAAAATGGAGAAGGGGGAAATAAATGATTCAGAGGTGCAGAGAAAGTCAGTGTCTGTCCCCGTCCATCGCTGTGCTGCAGGGTCGAAAAGCCAGGAGGAGAAATAGTTTATATTCAGTTGAAGAAACTTAAAGTGTATTCGCAAGTTGCATTCGGTGTTGAGAAGACAGTGAAAACAGTTCCTTGATGGTTCTCTGGCTGGGTGGAATGGAGATTAAACCATTAAGATATGAAGAACCCTCTGAGAGGCAATAAGACTTTTTACTGTGACACAAATTACAAAAATAAATTTCAAAAATTAAAGTAAATATTTTACCCTTTCTTATATTCCTGTTCTGTTGTGTTGTTAAAGAAAAAAATAAAATATGTTCTTCCTGTTCTTCCTCTTCTTCTTCTTCTTCTTCTTCTTCTTCTTCTTCTCCTCCTCCTCCTCCTCCTCCCACTTAATCCAGGGTCGCGTCGCGGGGGCAGCAGTCTATTGAGAAACAGATTTTTCTTTCCAAACTAATTTTTTTTTCCCAAGTTGGATCTGCAGAATAAGACCTGAAATTTTATCATTTATGAGACTTCAGAAAGCTTTAAGCGAAACCCCTGGACATCCTGACCTCAATGTGAGGCTTCTGCAGTGTTTTAGGACCTGTTTTTTAGAAACAATTCCACCATTCAGTGTAATGAGGCATGTAACTGAGGAAACTACGAGTTAGCGTGTCTGCTTCAGAGTAAAATAAAGTGCAGATATTTCAGGAATGATGAAGTGAGAAGGTGTAGCTCACTTCGAATTGTGGTTATTTATATTTAATCACTACAAATCAAAAACTGCATCCTGTAAATTCAGTAAATTATTGAAGAATTAAAAATCCGGCAGGAGATTTAATGCATAAAGGGATGATGCCTTTACTATCGGTCACAGTAAGAATGTTGAATGGATGTACAATGCTAATGTAGTGCTAATACACTGAGCTGATCTAAACACCAGTAGGCAGGCTAACCCAAGAGCGATCTGGAGCCAAAGCATGCACTAGTCAGGGGTTAATACACAGCATTCTAGATCTTATCTGCAGTATTAACCTAGAACCAATACCTAGAGTCAATCAAGGATCTTATCCAGAGTGTTAATCCAGAATGTAATTTGAGAACACTTTGAGATGCTTTTCAACTAATACACAGTTAATGCTAATGAAAAGCTAATGCATTAACACAATCTAGGACTAAAGCACATCATATACTGAGATGGTCCAGAAAATTTACACAAGATTATTCTCGAACCCCTGTCCAGATCTAATCTAGAACTGAGCAAAAGCTAATGCACAAAACTAATCTAGAACTATTTCACACGGATACTCTAGAGCTAGTATATGATTTAATGTCGATTCAATGTGCAGATAAAATAATCTGGTGCTAATGGATAATACTAATAATACAGCGTAGAGAATTTCTGACAGTACTGAATAAAAAAGGTTTGCTACACTGAAAATATGAACATTTTTATTATCAGGTGGTTTGCACTTACAGTTTCGAAGTTGCAATCTGCTAAAATCTGCATTCAATAATTTTAATTAGCCAGGTTAAAAAGGCCATCATTTGTAGTATGTTTCAATCTCTCTAAAGTACAAACTCACAAAAATAGGATAATGATGCAATAGTTTCAATAAGGCAAGATAATGGCAATAATAACAGTATACAGACTGTAAACAAACTAATCAAATTTAGTTCCTGAATAAAGTAGGTCTAGTGACATCTACTCATAATACTGCATTACGTTCTTATATGCCACATGATCATCTGCTAGTATACATGAACATATAGCATATACTCAGTGCATTCAAATGCACAACACTTTTGCGTTTACAGTTTCTTCTTCGTCAGGCACATCTCACTTTTCACAGTACATTTCTCCCCTGCTCCAGATTGCATGAGGATTGATCACTTGTTTTTGTCTTTTCCACAAACAAGGTTTTGTTAAGCATAGCTTGTTTTGATGCGTGCAGACGTAAACTACGCATGCACATGTTTATTAACTTTGGGTTTAATTCCCCTCAAAATAGGAAGGTCCACAGTATCCCTTTCTCGCCGCAAACATGACTGTAAAAAAGAAAAAGATTCAGATGATTCAGTATTCATTATATATTTCATGTAAAATGTCTTGAATGGTGATGCAGGTTAATAAACATATTATCAGGCAAAATAAAAACTCTGCATGTTTAAGGTTTGATTCGGACCGAAAACAGATCAATAAACAGAACAGACAGCTCTAATCAATTCCGGCTTCCCACATGTTATTAACAAACACTGTGCAAAAGAACCAAACACTGACCCTGTGACACAAGAGCAAGGAAAAAAAAAACTCAATAGGTTTTTAATATCCTCCAGAATATAGTCACTTCCAAATGTCTGCATTACGACAAAAAATCATTAAAAAAAAAAAACCAGAAATCCAAACGCAGACTTTATCATCTCACACCTACACTTATATCCAATACACTGCACTCACACACACACACACACACACACACACACACACACACACACACACTATTCTTTAGACCTGAACACTCTCTGGTGTGCACTGAATCACACGTTTCATAAGGAACCCTGCATGATATGAAGATTTATAAACACCTACAATAACAGGCGTAATAAAAGTCCACATTTGTCATTTCTGATCCTGTATACAAAGTCCTGTTATGACATTACATTATAACGCTGTGGAACCTGACATTAGAGCACAGTACCCCCTTATCAAAGTCATAGCTTAGTTATAATGTGAAATATAACATGCATCTGACGATTATTACCTCCAACAGGAGTTTGTTTGTCTCTCTGTTTGTCTGTTTGTCTGTCTGTCTGTCTGTCTGTTTGTCTGTTAACAGCATAATTCAAAAAGTTATGGATGGATTTTCACCAAATTTTTACCGAATGTCCAGAAGAGCAAAAGTAACAATCGATTAGATTTTGGAGGTGATCCGAATCACCGTCTGGATCCAGGATTTTTTTTAATTTTGAAGGATTCTTAACTATTGAGAGATAGGCCCGGTTTTGACGAAAATGCTTCTAACTCATCAAATATTACTTGGAATCATTCACAAAAATTTTCCAGACATCAACATTGCATGTCTTTCAAAATAAAGAAAAGAGTTTATTGACCCTATGGCCTGGAGGAGGTCTGCGCTCTCCGAGTGCTTTTCTAGATTCTTCATAGTTCATTCAATTAATTTTTTCTAGACTTTTAATCTTAACAGGGTCGGGTGAAGGCTGGCTCTCAGCCGACTCTGGGTGAAGGTGTGGTACACCCTGAACAGCTCAGCAGTCTATAGCAAGGCAAACGAAAACACAACCACTATCATATTCAAACCTAGATGCAGTCTGGAACGGCTAATCATTCAAATGTGCCTGTGTTTGGACTGCAGGACGAAACCACAGTACCCTGAGGAAACATGCAAGCATGGGAAGATCATGAACACTCCATACAGAAATGCCGACGCCACCATGCAGTCCATTCGCAATCGACTCTGGGCTCACCATGACCCTAGTAGGACTAAACCATGCAGCAAATGAGTGAATGAATATCTGAGAATTAGTTTCTTAAGAAACTATAAGAAGTACATAAATCCCCATAAGTGGGACTTCCCGGACTTCAAGGAAACGACCGAAAGCAATGTATATTACTATTGGGACAATCAATATTGGGGACCCCGATCCACAAATGTGAAGAAATTGTACAGTTATTGACTGAAAAGAAGATTAAAACCCTGGGTTTGGCGCAAGGCGCAAAAGTCAAGCCAGAGAAACACATAAAGGGACCATGAGGGCGCCCAAGAAAGAGATGGTTAGATACTATAGGAGAAATATTAGAGCGCACAGGATGCAGTCCCGAACGAGCGAAAGTGATGTGCCAAGATCGGAAACAGTGGAGAAGTTTCATCCATCACATTCGAACTGACGAACCAACTTAGTCGACCAGGTGTCTGAGTGAGAGGTGAAAGGTGAAGGGTGGGAGGGCCTGGAGTGTATCAGTAAGTGATAATGTCACAGAAGGCAGCATGGTGGTCTACTGGTTAGCATGTCAGCTTCACCTTCACAGCAAGAAGGCTCTGTGATCAAGTCCCATGCTTGGCATTTCTGTGTGAGTTTTGCATGTTGTCCTCGTGCTTCCATGGGTTTCTACACAGTCCAAATACATGTGTCTCGCCCTCTGCTCCTAGTCTTTCTCTTCCTGCGTGCCTGAGAGAGTAGTTCACTAACTGACTAATTAGGAGTTGGAGGCTCACAGCTGCTACTCGTTGGATCATCAGCTCCTGTCTACTTAAGCTCCTGGTTCACAGTCAGTCAGCGCTGGATTATAGTACCAGCTACTATGTTAGTTCTGCTCCAGCATTTCCAATTTCTTACCTTTGTTTGCGCTGTTCCAGTGCCATTGCCTGTCAGTTCCTGAACCCCTGTGTCTTCTGTCCAGGATTGCAAGCTCCACTCTCCATCCTGACTCCAGGCTGCTCAACCATCCTGGGAAGTACTCTCCTGCTGGTCCTGCTCCACCGGACCTCTGTTATCTTGTCCTGTGCTACACAATAAACCCTCAGTACACTGCCAACTGCCTTTGCCTCTGTCTCTGCTTACTGAGTCCCACAACTGGTCCCGTAACAACATGGAAATTAGGTTGATTGGCAGTTCTAAATTGCCCCTTGGTGTAGATGTGTGTGTGTGTGTGTGTGTGTGTGTGTGTGTATTTTGCCCTTTGATGGTCTGGCGAGTTGTTCAGGGTATTCCCTACTTTTGCCAGTGCTGGGGTAGGCTCCAGCTTCCCTGTGACCCTAGTAGTAGTATTAAGCTGATTGGTAAATCGAAGTGTGTAGGTCATGTGATACACTGGTGGAACAAGTGATGGACCCATTGGAAGGGACGTGCAACAATAGGTGACGCCTAAGATGTTTATGAAAATCCAGAGCAGTGTCTTGTTGATTTCTTCTGCGTTTAAACTCCAGAGAGGGTGTTGTGGCTATGGTTCCATGGTTCACAAATAAATCTGACATTCAGAAGAACCACTGAAGTTCCTCAGATAAGCGACACATCACCACTCTAAAGGTCTAAAATAAAATATCATGTTTTCTACACGGAAAAAAACAACAAATTACTCATTCGACTTTTAAAGGTAGAGAAGTCAACAGTCAGCTCCTCACAATATCAAACATGAATCATGAAGCCTCTCATTAATGTCAGGTGCAACTTCACACTCACGTTAAAATGCCAGGACGTGACTTCCTGTCATGTTTTTGCGTGATTCTGAAAGGACATGTAGACAAAAATACCTTTTTCTTCCCAAATAAAAGGTCGACATGTGAATGTGAATGCTGGAGTGGTTAATTATATCAAACCTATCTTTACACTCTTTCTAACACGTGTTGTCTTGTGCGAGTCAAGCAGGTCGAGTGTGACTCTTCTGGAATAAATGTATTTTGCACATTTGGAAGAGACGGGCAGAATCTGCAAAATATTAATGTGCTCCTTTCTCCCATGAAGGACACCCTGATGGGAGGGGCATCCAAGCTGATTATTTACTTCATTTTTTTTTTTAGGAGCCTTTGAATATTTATTCACACAATAAAAGACGGCACGGTGGTTAGCACGTCCATCTCACAGCAAGAAGGTCCTGGGTTCACATCCCAGGCTTGGCTTGAGTTTGCATGTCCATACTGTGTTTGCATGGGTTTCTTCTGGGTACTCTGCATGGGTTTCCTCCCACAATCTCAAGACTCACACATTGGGCTAAATTGCAGTTTAAATTTGCTCCTAGGCAGGAGTGTGAATAGGCTGTGTGTGCGTGTGTGTGTGTGTGTGTGTGCTGCACTGCGATGGTTTGGCGAGCTTTTCAGGGTGTGCCCCAACTTCACCCAGTGTTGCTCCAGCCACCCCGTGACTCTAATAGTAGGATTAAGTGGTTCGGCAAATGAGTGAGTGATGGTGTACATACTAAAATCCCATTTTCTGGAAGAAGAAGAAGAAGAAGACCATCAGTCAGATGTAAAAACAATGGAGCTACACTGACATCCAAGCCAAGCATCTTCACAATCTTCTCCTCCTACAATCATCAGAATTGCAAGCTCCTTCTTCTTCTTCTTCTTTTTCTTCTCCTCCTTTATTTTCTGCAATCCTGAGGCTTATGATGTCCCACTCTTATGATCCTGATTCCTACAAGCTTCTACTCCAGCCAACTTGGACTCCACAAGTACCTTCTCCTGATGTCCTGAGCTCCATGAACACCTACTTCTGCTATCTAAAGGTATTAAATATCAAACTCCTGCCATCCTGACAACTTGTTCCTGCAATTCTTGATCTTGCAACCTCCTCCTCATTATACCGAACCTGACACCTACAGGATCTTTCTCCTGGACCCTTCCATGCTAATGAGGTCTACAAGCTTCTGGTTCTGCTGCACGAGGTCCATAGAAAAGGAAGTACAAGTACAATATTCTGTTCTATTCTTAGTTACCGGTACTTACTAAATCCTTCCGACTCTGAATAATGGTTCTACTTATATTTAATTAATTTTAGAAGGAAATATCGGTGCCTTTTTTTTACTATTTTCTATTAAGTGTTGCTTGTAATACCTCCAAGTGCTAGTTTTCCCACACATTAGTTTCCCTTCTCACACGCACATCGCGAGCGGGTGGTGTCGGATCAGCGAGGTAAGAGTAGTGCGTTTGAAAAAAACGCTTATCTGAGTCCTGCCACATTTTCCCTTACTGACATTCTGACATAAATGCCTGACTTCAGCTTTTCTGCATAAATCAATAAAACTCCTCACCATTAAGGGCGAAGCCAGGACGAGAGAATGTGACGGTCTGGTGAGCTCGTTCGCACAAACTTCGCATTCTTTCCCGTTTTCAATCAAGAGGATTAATGTGCTGAATATTCTTCCAGCATCCATAACACAAACATTTCAATTCCACCCAGTACCCTGAATTTAGTCATTTTATCGAAAAAAAAGCCTGTCGTGGGCCAGATATGGGTGTGGCCTGATGTCTATAGGGGTTAAAGGTGGCCTGGATGAGAATACAGTTCCAATGTGATTTGAATATGATGTACTGCTGCTTGTGTATTTGTGTCATGCTTAGCGTTTCCTCTGGCTAGCCTGGTTTCCTCCCTCAGTCCAAAAACATGCACAGTAGGATGACTGGCTTTTCCAAATTGCCCCTAGAATGTGAATGTGAGTGCGAATAGTTATATGCAGGGCTGTAGTGGTGGGTACACGCCAGTACACGCCGTGTACCCACTTGTTTTCGTGGCTGAGTTGAATGTACTGACTTAATTTGGTCTACTTTATAGTTGATCAACGTAAATTTCCATGAATGTGTAAATAAAAAGCAGAGATGAAGCGCTAAATGGTTTCAAAGCACCTCACAGACGCGGAGATGAAGAGATGAAGATATAAATGGTTTCAAAGAGCGTTCGCCCCCCTCCCCCCCCCCCTGCACTCGGCCCGCCTCGTTTGCCTCGCTGCCATCGTGTACTCACTTATTTATTTATTTTTTTTTTACCACAATCACATAGTTATAAGATGATTCTGTGTATTGCAATCATTGAGATACCATAGGGTGATTTTCAGGTGTAACACAGTATGTATTAATCAAGCATGTTAATAACAAAATGAAAACTCTTAGTGTGCTGCTGTGGGATAGCAAAAAGGACTTTATTGGATATAAGGTAATAATACAAGGACAATTACGTGGCAGGATCTAAGGAGGTAGTAGGGACGCCCTGTACAACGGACGGAAGCGGATTTCCGATTCCTGATGACTGTTGGTGTTTGTTTTTTTATGTTCATCCTATCCTAGAGTGAGTACACGAGCCTGTCTGTCGGCAATTCAGTCTGTGCACCAGAATCACCTAAAATTAAGATTGTATTTGTTTTTCATCCATCGTCTGCTCTTCTGCTGTGGTCCGCTAATGGCTCTAAACCCACCTCAGCAACTAAGCCAAGTACCGCTTAGCGTGTACGCTAACAGAAGGATCTGACCTGACATAGAACCTCCGCAGACAAGCGGCTCAGCTGGACCGCGTCTGAGCACGCGTTTCCGCCTCTGCTTGCATTTAACCCCATGCCTGCATCTGCGCCAGCGGTTGTGTTCACGCCAGTGCTTGCATCTACGCCAGCACTTGCGTCTATGCCAGCCCTCATGTCCACGCCAGCGCTCGTCCTGTGTATGCACCCCCGCAAGCATTTAACCACCCGTGTGTCTCTGGGCCAGTGCCCACATTCACATCTGTCTCTGGGCCAGTGCCCATGCTCACGTCCGTCTCTGGGCCAGTGCCCACGTTCACATCTGTCTCTGGGCCAGTGCCCATGCTCACGTCCATCTCTGGGCCAGCGCCCGAATTCACATCCATCTCAGGCCAGTGCTCGTGTTGCCATCCATCTCAGGGACAGTGCCCGCGCTGCCGTCAGTCCCTGAGGCCCTGCCAACGCCCCCATCTGTGCCCGAGGCCCTGCGCAAGCTCCCGTCTGTGCCTGAGCTCCCGTCCAAGGCCGAGCTCGGGTCTGAGGCCGAGCTCACATCTGAGGCATCTCATGTTCCAGTCTGGGCCTACATCTGAGCACGAGTCCACCCGGAAACACCAGCGAGACTTCGCATCAGTTCATCAGGGCAAGCCTGCCCCCAAACATCGGTGCCAGCTTGTGTTGGGCTCCTCGTCTTGCTCCTCGTGTGGCTCCACCTCTGGCACTTCGTCTCCCTGGACTACGCCAGGTTCGACGTCGGGTTCCGGGCCCCAGAGGCCCACGCTGCAGTCCAGGCCTTCTTGGTTCACGCCAGAGCCCAAGCCCTCACCGTGACTTAGTGAGGGCTCTCGGGGGTCGGCCAAGAGGTCTGGAAGGGCAGGAGAGGGTCTAGCCCACCCTCCCGCCCTCAAGCCCCCTCCACGAGTCACTGGTGGCATGGGGGCTTTTTGACCATGACTTGGGGTTGTGCTTAGGTTTTGGGTAGGCCTGTCTGTTTGGTTTTGGGTTCTACTTATTTAAGGCTACAGTTGTTTCTTTTTTTGATTATGTATATTGGGTAGTATTTATGTATATAGAGATTGTTGAGTATGTTAGGCGTGGTTATTTGGCCACTGTTATTGATTTATGTGGTCAATTATTTTTTGGTTTTGTTTATTGTAGGATTTAGTTATAATTTCTTATGTTGTCTTTATTAATATAAATATATATATTTAATGATTATTAGGATTGGTGCCTTTTTTTATTATGGGAATAGAGTCTTGTTTTGGGAATATAGTTTTGTTCATGTATAAAAGGTAGAATTTTTGAGTGTGTTCATATAGATCATATTTGTTTATAGTTTCTGTTGGTCATTTATTTCCTATGGTTATTAATACTGTGGTCATGTTTTATGTTTTTTGGATTCTGGACCATTTTGGCGATTTATTCTGTGTTCATGTTTTCTATTTGTTGTTTTTGTTGTTTATTGGTCTTGGTTTTAAGATCTTGGTTATAATTATTTTGTCTGTCATGCCTTGTTTCCTTTTCTGTTAGCAGGTTAGACCGCCAGGTAGCAGTCTTTGAGGGGGGGGGGTACTGTCATGGCGTGGCACGATCCCACCACTAGGGGCGCTGTTGTGGCAGCCCTCGGGTTTCTTCATGGCTCCCTGCGCACGCCGAAGCGGTGCGCCTCCTCCCCCCCTCCAGCTGATTCGGATTTTGAGCACTGTTCATCAGCTGTGCTGGGTTAGTAGCGCGCTATTTATAGCAGTGCTAGTGAACTCGTCTTCGTCGGATGCTCTGATGTTGTTTGATGTCTTTTGTATTAAAATTACCGTGCGTTCTGACCAGAGGAGAAGGAGCCGACGCAATACAGGACAACTATCAAAAATTGCTGACTGTGGGACTGAACCAAAAAAAATTCCTGACCCCATTTCTCTTACTCACGGCTGGCAAGGAGAAGTGGCTCCCTCGCATGTGGGTGGGCATAAATGGTTATTTACTGGAAAAAGATCAGAGATCACTGATGAAAAGACTTCGGAATGACTACAAGGAAGGTAAGATTTCAGGCTCATGCCCAAGCTATTTTAAAATGTTACAGCTTTCATAGTGTCTTAGTGATGTTCGTTATATTAGCATTAATATAATTAAATTAACCGGTAACGTTATTATATCTTCGTTTCTACTATACGAGGGTTTTTAGAGGGTGCGGTCAACAAGTACAACAAATGCCCATATTTACGTTAGACTTCAAAATAGTTTTCACCACTTTTAACCCACATCCTTTAAGACTTCTGTAATTATTTTGTTTATTCTTTAATTTATTATCCCAGACTTAAAATCTGTATTATATAATCATGGTGTGTGTGGGTGAGAGAGAGGGACTGTGTGTGTGTGTGTGTGTGTGTGTGTGTGTGTGTAATCATCAGTGGCATATACGGGTCCAAAGAATACTAGCCTTTATCAAGTTTACTTCAGCTTATAAACATTAAAAAAAGCTATAGAAGCCGAGAATATTTGTAAAAAAATAAATAAATAAATAAAAAAAACTCACCATTTTCCCCCGGATTTTTCCAGCGTTCAAAATGATAAAGTCTGTTTCCACAGCCGACTACAGCACAATGTGCACCTGGCATTGTATTTCCACTGGTGGATTTAAGGCTTAAAGCGAAGTTAGAGTTGAATTCTAAGTTGAATAGAGTTGCACCTACCACTACTTTGCAATCACTGATCTCCTTCAGATTGTATCGTCTACACAAGATGTTGTCCACCTGTGTGCACCGACCCCTGCTTTTATAAGTCACCCTATTTTCTTGCCTCTTCGAGAAGAAAGTATTAAGGACAGCCATTTCCATTCTTTTTGCAAAGTCCACCACCATCTGTCCTTCTGCATTCCTATCCTGGATACCAAACAGGCCCATCATTTCTTCATTACCTCTGTTGCCTGCACCAGCATTGTCCATTGACGTCAGCACCAATCACCAACCTCTCAGTTCTGGGGATACTCTGTATCACTTCATCCAGCTCACTCCAGAATCTCTTCTCTTCTAATTCATATCCTACCTGTGGGGCATAACCACTAACAACATTGAAGATCACACCAAACTCATCACTCTATCTGACTTTCTTTTCAACTCCAGAACATTTCTAACAAGCTCCTCCTTCAACATAACACCTACTCCATTTCTCTTCCAATCTACACCATGATAACACAGCTTGAGCCCTGCTCCTCAACTTCTCGCCTTGCTACCTTTCCACCTGGTCTCCTGAACACACAGTATGTCCACCTTCCTCCTTTGCATCATGCCAACCAACTCATAGTCCCAACATTCAAAGTCCCTACTCTCAGTCCCAGACTCTTGCCTTTCCTCCTCTCTATCTCTCTCTCTCTCTCTCTCTCTCTCTGCCTGCGAGCACATCTTCCTCCTCTCCTTCTTCAACCCACAGTAGCCCAATTTCCACCAGCACCCTGTATGTTATCGGCATTGATGGTGGTCATTGTTAACCCGGGCCTAGACCGATCCAGTATGGAAGTCACACAGTTGGTTTGCATGTTTACCTTGGTATAGTTTTCATGTCGGATGCCCTTCCTGACACAACCCCCTCCATTTATCCGGGCTTGGGACCGGCACAAGGACACTGGCTTGTGCCCCCGTTAGGTTGCAGTTGTCTACATTTTATCAATTTAAGTTCCTTTAATCTCTGTCTCCTATGTATACCATGTCATCAAATAGAATAAAAGTCTAATCCCTATCATTCAGTTTATTTCACGTTGTCCTTTTGCCTACTTACCTGCCCTGTTTTGCATCGGTCCTTTCTAGTATAGTAGAGAGGTACTGCCTCAGATTAGCCGCCTCCATTGAGTCGATATGTATGACTAGGGAGAGAGAAAAAAATCCAGAGATTTATGAGGTTGCAGCAGTGGAGATATAATAAAGAAAAACAATGAAATTGCTAAGACCCAAAGGTAGTAACCGGTTGCTCGAGCACATCTTAACAGGATGTTTCTTCTGTGTTAAAGGAGGAATGGTATTCAATTTTCTTCTAATTATCATTTTGCAGGGACTACAGTTTTCAAAGAAAATTATTTTTACAAGTGATTATATATCAATGCCATTATAAAACGCATGTATTTACTGTGATCCATCACATAGTGCTATGGTAATATTTAAGTAGTTTTAGAAATGCACAGGTTTTTATTAGAAGCCACAGTGATGTAAATATGCAGGCACCCTATGTGGCAGTGAGGAAGTGATCTACAGATCTGGAGAGCAGTCAGGTAGATCCAGCAGCAAAGCACAAGCAGAATATGTTTTCCAATTTATTTTATCCCACTAAATAAGCAGGAAAGTAGTGATACTCCGGTTTCCTCACACAGTCGAAAACATGCACATTAGTCCAATTGGCTGTTCCAAATTGACCCCAAGTGTGAATGTGAATGGTTGTGTGCGATTATCGGCCCCATGATAGTCTGTTCAGATGTTCAGGCTATACCCCACCTTTGCATAGTGTTGGCTGAGATAGGCACCAGCCTCACCACAACATTAATAAAGGTTTCAAGGGCTTGGCAAATGGTTAAGAGTGAAAAGAGTGAATTAGTGAGTCTTTCAACCAATGTTTTCAGATGCTTTTTTAGATATGACACAAACTATATAAAAAG
>JAQNCB010000023.1:16414524-16426775 GCA_030068295.1 Euristhmus nudiceps | reverse complement strand
ATGTACAAGTTTGAAGTCGATCGGATCAGTACTTTTTGAGATACACGCTCGGACAGACAGACAAACAAACAAACAGAGAGACAGACAGACTCGATTACAAAACCCGAAGGGTAGCGAGGGTAATGAAATCTAGCGCTTAGTGCTTTCTCCATACTCCACCATGTTCACTACTAACACACCACACAAGTGCTTTAATCCAGGGTGTCAAACTCATTTTTCCTGAGAGCCACATTTATAAATTTCAAGGTCAATGAGGGACAAATATTCAGTGAACGACTATTCAAAAAGGGCAACCATGAATGACTACTTTAAACAGTTTGGCACCACTTCATAGACAGATGATAAATTGCTTTTCATGGTAGCGGTTGTAAAGAATGTACGATAATCATATCCTTTGAAAGCTCTCACGAGGCACATAAAATGAGTTGGAGGGCTGGATTTGTTATTATTATATTATATATATGTTATGGATTTTTATTATTATTATTATTATTATTATTATTATTATTATTATTATTATCTGTAGTAGTAGTAGTAGTAGTAGATCAATAATTTTTTACTAAGGTACTGGAATAAATCTGAGATGTTAGATGCAAGTACAATCGTCTTTAAATCAACTAATAAACAATTAAAATGTAATTATTTTTATTAATATAATGCTTTTTACAATTTACTCTGCCATAAAGCAGCTTTACAGAGTAAACCCATTTGTTTATGAATCTGAGCATAATGAATTCAAACTGTTATGTTTAAATTGTACACATCCTTAATGAGCAAGCGCGTGGTGACTGTGGCGAGGACAAACTCCCTGGAATACACGAGGAAGCAACCATGAGCGAAATCAGACTCAGAAGGGGACCCTATCCATCCTCATTTGGGTGGCACCAGTTGATGCAGATTGTACACTTCTTCCATAAACGTGTCATGTGGTTAAAAAGTGCAAGAATCAAAAACTAGAAAAGCTTTTAATAAAGACCAGAACAGTGAGCCATAATTTAAAGAAATGAAAAATTACTTTTCTTACACTACTGAAAATTAAATCAACATTTCTCTGATCAATCAAATTAAAGCGCAGAGATTCTAAAATATATGGAAATTTTAATTGTTTTTTTATTATTATTGTAATTATTAGGTGGCGTAGCGGTTGGTTAGCACTTTCACACACCAAGAAGGCTCTGGGTTCGATTCCCAGCCTGGGCGTTTCTGTGTGGAGTTTGCATGTTCTCCCCGTGCTTGCGTGGGTTTCCTCTGGGTACTCCGGTTTCCTCCTACAGTCCAAAAACATGCACAGTAGGCTAACTGGCTGATCCCAATCACCCCTAGGTGTGAGTGTCGGCCCTGTGATGGCCTGGTAAGCTGTCCAGGGTGTACCCTTCCCTCGTCTAGAGTCGGCTAAGATGGGCACCAGCCTTCCCGCGACTCGAAGATTAAGCAGTTCAGAAAATGAATGGATGAATGAATATACAAAGGTGGTGTACACCCTGAACAGCTCACCAGACCATCACAGGCCCAAAACACAACCATTCACAATCACATTCCCACGTGGCCTAGGGGCAATTAGGAACAGCCAATCATTGCACAGTCTTTGGACTGTCGGAGAAAACTGGAGTGCCCGGAGGAAACCCACACTACATACAAACTCCACACAAGAACGGGACTCGAACCCAGAACCTTCGTGCTTTGAGGCAGACTTGTTGAGCAGCTGTGAAAGCAGTAGACTTACTGAACCCGTCTGAGATACTCCTTCGGGTTCCTCGGAGGTTCGTTCAGATTAAAATCTTTCTCTTCTCCATCGTCTGGCTCCACCGGCAAAAGTCTGGGCATTAACTCCTCCACATCCGAATCCATGGCTAAATTTTACTTTAATAATATTATTTAATACAGAGACAACGCTGTCATTACTTGTTAGCATCAAATCAAGTGGATTTTTGTTTTCCTGAACATATTTTCAATATAAATTGGCGTTCTGTATCACTCTCATGTCCCTACGGTTTAGCAACACAATCCGGATACCAAATGCGTGTTCACGCCCTGTATAAGTGAACTACACAAGGGTTTAAAAGAACATCCTTCCACTCACTTTTTAGTGCACTTTAATTACAATAGCTGGCCATTTGACGCGAGCGATGACGGTTCTTCTTCGTTGATTTTTTTCCCCCGAGACTTTAAAAACCCCATCTCGCCACAGCGCCATCTCGTGTACATTGCGCAGAAGCACAAAAAAAGAGTGAAAGAATGAAATTGAGTTGATAGCACAGCATGAGCCACGAGATGGATTAAAATAATTGTTTTCATTAAATCCAAAAAGTAAGTATAGCATTTTAAATATTTTATTCAGTGTTTTAGTATCATACAAAATTATTGCCAATGTGTGAGCTATGCACCTCTTGGCAAAATAAACACAAAATGAATCCAATAAACTCATTCATTCGTTCATTTTCTAAACCGCTTATTCCTAATTAGGGACACGGAGAGGCTGGTGCCCATCTCAGCCGACTCTGGGCGAGGGTAAAATGTATTTTAAAATATATATTAAAAAAATAAAAATGTATTGTTATTATTATTATTATTATTATTATTAAGTGCTAAATGGTGTCAAACGCACGCACAACTATTTTGTGGACCACCTACAGACTAAGTTGGAGCCCCTTGATGTTCCACGGCTGCTTTTACCAGCTGTTTATTCTCATTTCAGAGTGGCCCATTCCTTCTGTCCTAACTCCATTCTTTTATTTTGGGCTTTGAGCCTTTAAGCATTCCATTTTGGGGTTTTTTTTTGGGTTGTTTTTTTTTTTTTTTTTGGTAAATTGTGTTATATCAAGCTTAAATAGTCACATAATATATGCTTTATTCACTCAATTCCTTGTTGTTTCTCCTTTGTCTCAGATAATTTTTGGTTTAAGAGATAATATCACAGAAAGGGTCTTGGAATCTGTAAAATGTCACAGAGGGATTTTTGGAAGAGTGATTTTTGGAGGAGTGAGGAAGAAGAGTGATGAAGATTAATGAAATGAGGAGTGAGGAAGAGGAGTTATAAAGATGAATGAAAGTGATGAAGAGGAGTGATAAAGATGAATGAAAATGAGGAGTGAGGAAGAGGAGTAATAAAGATGAGTGAGGAAGAGGAGTAATAAATATTACTGAAAATAAGGAGTGAGGAAGAGCAGTAATAAAGTTGAATGAAAATAAGGAGTGAGAAAGAGTGATGAAGATGAATAAAATGAGGAGTGATGAAGAGGAGTGACGAAGATGAATACAATGATGAGTGACGAAGAGGAATAATAAGGATGAATGAAAATAAGTAGTGAGGAAAAGGGGTAATAAAGATGAATAAAAATGAGGAGTGAGGAAGAGGAGTAATAAATATGAATGAAAATGAGGAGTGATGAAGAGGAGCGATGAAGATGAATGAAAATAAGCAATGAGGAAGAGGAGTAATAAGGATGAATGAAATTGAGGAGTGAGGAAGAGGAGTAATAAAGATGAATGAAAATAAGGAGTGAGGAAGAGGAGGGATGATGATGAAGACATGATGTCTTAGAGAGGGCTTGGAATCCGTGGAGATGTCGCAGAGGGGAAGTGATGATGTCAGAGAGAGAAGCTGTAACAAAGAGGAAGTGTGGAGAAAAGCTTTTCACTGTTCCTATCGGTCCGTGCAGTGGTGTGTGATAATTCCCTCCCGTCTGCTCGATCATGGCTGCTGGTGTTAATATCTCTCTACGGCACGCTGGTCTATAATTTGATGTCATCAAGAAAGTGGACGACCGCGTTTCCTTATCCAAGGTACAAGACCTTCGAGGCAGACCTTTAAAAGTCCTTTATCGGTGCTCTTTATGTTCTTACAAGCTCCATCATCGCTTTCAAGTTTGTGATCATATGTACATGGTGAATTTGAACGTGATTGGAGAATGTGTGTCTTGTCATCAGTCACATGATGTTATTTTGGAATAGTAATATGTTTGCCTGTAAGCAAATATAATAATAAGGATTATTCATTCATTTTCTGAACCGCTTCATCCTAATTAGGGTCGGGGGAGGCTGGCGCCCATCCCAGCCGACTCTGGGCGAGGGCGGGGTACACCCTGGACAGCTCGCCAGGCTTTGCAAGGTCGCCTAATTAACATGTCATTGAAATAAACTGAATGTTATTTTGCTAAAAAGGTTTTAGAAGAATTTCACTCAAATGAGAATTTTTATTATGGTCATTTTTATTTTATTGTCATTTTGTGTGTTTCTGCAGTCTCTCTGTGTCATGTCACTTCCTGCAGTAATGTGTCAACACCGTGTTAATGATTGACTCCCAGTAACCTCTGATCCTCACTCAGACTTGGTCTCGATCTCAATCACTGCTTTGCTCTGACTGGGTTTTCCCTTTTCCCCCTCAATCTTTCTTCCTTTTTCTTTTCTTTTTTTTTTTTGAAGAATGAAGACACAGACGGAGTCGCTGATCTTACACTGATGTCAAACTTCCAGCATCATGGCTGCTGTACACTCATTTATTTTACTGCAGTTTATCCTCAGTTTGGTGATGCAGATTTCAGGATTAATGTCTGATTATAAAACCTGTGGAGACGACGCATGCGCACGTAACTCATTATTATTATTATTATTATTATTATTATTATTATTATTATATTATTATTATTTTTCTTCTTCTTATTATTATTATTACTGTGAATCATTTAAAGAGGTGTAATTCTGTCTATTTTATTTCTCTCCCTCTGTTACAGGCCTGATGTCTCGTGTTCAGGCGTTGAGAGATCACCACGCTCAGGACTGCAGGTTTCTCAGCTTTAAAAAAGGTGACATGATCGACGTATATTACAAACTGGCACGTGAAAGAAGCGATCTGTGGGCTGGAAATGTGAGAATACTTATTCATTCCTTATCCATTCTCTTCCTTTGGGCATCATTAAAAGCATGAAAGTCATTATTTAGGAATAATTATAGGCTTTAGGGCTAATTAATACATAGCGAATGTTAGCTTAAGTGTGTTAGCATCAGCTTTACATGGTTTAATATTTCTTCAGAACGCTTTGTTTTTTGTTTGTTATTGCTCGTGTAGATTTTGATGATTGAGGATTGGTAGTTAGATTCATACTGTTTTTTTTTGTCGTAAATGATTTGTAAACATTTTTTATTTGCGCATATCAGTATTTAAACTTCAGAAAGAAGAATGTTTTGTCGAGTGATCAGGAGTATTGATTAACACTGCTGAAATTGACATTCTGTTAAATATTAGTGTTGGGTTTGCCATTGTGATGAACATTTAGAGTCTATAATTAGTTTTTAGGATTTAATGTTAGTGTTTATCATTCAAGATGTAAAGTTAGGATTTAGAAACTTTAGAGATTTAGACAGGTATTGTTCTCGATTAAGAGAGACCCTGGGTTTACCCTGGGGCTGCGGTGTCCACGATCTCCGTGATTGAATAAAGTGAGGAGCTCCATGATTTATGAGCACACTTGGAGCATGACTGGGGTATAAACAGGAGGTAGGGCGCATCCATGAGATGAAACTTGAAGGAATTGTGTTTCCAAGTTTATGAAGATCCACTACGATGGTGAATCAAGGTCTGATACATTCTGGTATGCTCTCTTCAGGTCTGTTAAGCTCTACTACTCACTACTACGATTCCTTTGTGTCACGATTGGCATAAACTCATTATAAATCCTAATAATCGTGGCAAACTTTTTGAGAGTCAACCAATTCCTTTAAAATCTCTCAAATCATGGAGATCATGGACATCGTGGCCCGAGTGTAGACCCAGGATAAATCCGAGGTTGGTATTTGGGTAAAATAATTCTCTATAAGTTCGGCTAGTGATAGGTCATTGGTACGAGTCCCAATCTCAGGGGTTTCTGTGGAATTTGCATGTTCTCCCCGTGCTTGCGTTGGTTTTCTCTGGATATTATGCTTTGCTCCCACAGTTCAAAGATATGCGATTATTCTGATTGGCTGTTCCAAATTGCCCCCAGGTGTAGATGTGAGTGTGCATGGTTGTGTGCATGTTGCCGTGCAATGGTCTGGCAAGCTATTCAGGGTGTACCCCACCACCCCCACCACCCTGCTAGCAGGTTAAGTAGTTTGTCATGTGAGTGAGTGACTGGGTGAGTGAGTGAGTAAGTCAGTGTTGGCCCTGTGATGGCCTGGCAAGCTGTCCAGGGTGTACCCCACCCTCTCCCAGAATCGGCTGAGATGGGCGCCAGCCTCCCCGCGACCCTAATTAGGGTTAAGTGGTTTAGAAAATGAATGAATGAATGAATGATTTGTGTTTGTTTTTATTTAGATCGACAAACAGTTTGGCTACTTTCCTAAAGATGCTGTGAAAATCGATGAAGTTTTTGTTAATGAGCAAAAGGAAATCGAGATGAGTACTCAGGTAAGGTTTATAGAAGACAGCACACCAGGAAGAAAAAGATCTTAAACTGTTCTGCTTTCTGCCATGGCATTTCAACTCTCATGTGAATATTTTCTTTTCAGGAGACAGACTTCTTCTGTACGGATGCATTTGGGACAGTTATCTCAAGCAACAAAGAATTCGAAGATTACAAATTCGGAGATCAAACATCTGAGGCTGAGGATTTAGGTAACAGTGATTTTGATGATCGAGTCTCCAAAGCATCTGAAACAAATGACAATGTCGAAATGAAGCATGTTGACGATAACGATAAAAAAGACGAACCTGAACAAAGCGAATCTTCTTGGATTGGATTTGCTGTTAAAGGATGGTTTGGTAGCGATGATGATAAAGTAGGAAATGAAAATGAAGAGCAGGAGACCTTTAGGAGCAGAAAACTGGCCGTGGACTTGGACCAACTAGATAAGGAAAGAGACAGTAAAATTCTCGATCACATTGAAGTTGGTCCACCCAACACTTTGGGATTTGTGGAAAGTGATTTACTGGCGAACTCCATGGAGAAAACAGAGAATAATGAGGATTTGTCCAGTGAGCAGTCCACATACATGCTGGAAGATGGAATAAAGAATGTTCTAGCTTCTGACACAAAGAATCTGAGTCAAAGTGAAAACAGACAAAATCTAAAGGAACAACAGAAGGCAGTGAGTCTTCAGACAGAAGACCTGGCCGAGACGATCACTGAAAATGAGAAAACTGATGACAAGAGGGATGCAGGATGGTACAACAGGGTTTACAACAGAATCACAAACCTTTATGGAGAGCCTTCTGATAAAAGTGAAGCCGGTAAAGATGAAGGAAAGGAATGTTTGAGCGATGTCATGATTTCCAAAGATGAAAAAAGTCCAGAACCAAGATTAGAGTCATTTCTGACTCAGGATTTGCAACGTGACGGAAATAAAGCAAACCAGGACAAGAACCAGGAAGTGCCAACCCAGGATCACTCGGATGAAACCAGTCAGCCCAGTGAAAGATGGTACGGAAGCATCCTTAACAGGATTACAGGATTTTATGGAGACAATCCAAACGATAAGAGCGCTCCTGATAAGAGAGATGTTATTGGTAACAGTAGAGAAGATCCTCATGTAAATTCTGAAACCGTGGATGTACAGTCAGTCCGAGACCAGAATCTGGAACACAATGATGACAAATTTGAGGAGATGAATGAGAATAATAATGTAGGACAGTATGACAGTGTTTACACCAGAATTAGCAGCACGTATGGAGATACATCAGATAAAATCAATGATGAAATCAGTGATGTCATGAAAAATGTTGAGAGCCAAACACGTATTGAAAACACCAAACACACATCATCACCATCCATATTTTCTATAAACGGGCTGTCGTCTGTGTTCAGTGGCCTGAAATCACCTTCCAATGGAGCAGGAAGTGAAGATAAACCCAAATCAAGTGAATTTGCAACACCAGAGCAAAGTCAAACGCAATTTCATGTTCCCACTGATCAAAATCATGCCATGACATTAAGCAGTGATGATGAGGACACTCAGGGTTCAGGACTGACTAAAAAAGAAATCGATGACCACCTTACAGACAATGACCAAAGCCAGGAAACCTCACAGTCCGTATTTTCCATCAATCACTTATCTATGATGATTGACAGCCTAAAATCACCATTTACGCCCAACAACGTTGACGATCAAAAAGTAAGTGATAAAGAAAAAACATTTGATACAAGTAAGGAGGGACACAGCAATAATGATTATGAAGACAGTCATGTTGATGAGCTTAGTGTCAAATCGATGAACGTGATCAGCAAGATATCAACTACAAAAGCTACTACGGGCAGCCAACAAAAAGGAGAAGCTGTGCAGGAAGTAAAAGTGGCTGCGTCACTGGCTAATGAAAATGAGACTGAGATACTACCAGAGGAACCTGCATGGACTGAGTTAGCCAAACATGGTTCAGACACATTAAAACACCATGACCAAGATGCAAATTCAAACAACATTCCAGTTACAGATATTCCTAGTGAAGACCCACAGTCTGAGAGCCAGACCGAGTTAGATTCAGATCTTCAGGTCAGAACAGACTTCATGGAGAACATTTATGAAACTGTGGGTGAAGCTGATGAAGCTCAGGAAAAAAGTGGATCAGCAGACATGTTAACTAAGAAAGAAGAGGCAGGTATGAATGTCAGGAGTAGTGATGGAGCGCACACCATCTATACAGCATCTAATCATGAGCAACATGGTGGAGACATTTCTCAAATGGAGTATGATGGAAAAAAGGAAAGCGGTGACGCTACTCAGACCGAGGATAGTGGAGAAACGAAAAGTATGAACAATACTCTAATGGGGCATGATGAAGAAAAGGATAGTGGTGGTAGTACTAAAACAGAGCATTATGGGGGAATAGAAGACATTGATGGACATCATATGGAGTCTAGTGGACAAAAAGAAGACTTGGATGCTACTCACATGAAAAGTGATGGAGAAGAAGAAAGTGTTAACATGACTCAAGCAGAGTCTGATGGAGAAAAAGGTGTTATTACTCAAGGGGAATATTCTGAAGGACAAGATGTAAATGAGTCTGAAATGGAGTCTGGTGGAGATAAAGACTTGAGTCAAGTAGAGTATGCTGGAGGAAAACATATGGCAGATACTGTTGGAAACGACAAAAGTGGTAAGGCTATTCAAGTAGAGTCTGGTGGAGGACAAGAAGGTGTAGACCTTCCTCAAAGTGAGGCTGATGGAGAAATAGAAAGTGTAAACATTACTCAAGTGGAGAATGGTGACGAAAAAGGAGATGAAATTACTCAAATGGGTGGAGAAAAAGATGGTGTCGCCATTACACAAACTAAGACTGATGTAGAAAAAGAAGGTGTAGACATTAATCAAGTGCAGTTTGGTAGAGGAAAATGTGTAGACATTACTCAAGTGGAGTATGGTAGAGAAGAAGAAGGTGTAGACATTATTCAAGTAGAGTTTGGTAGAGGAGAAGAAGATGTATTCATTAATCAAGTGAAGTCTAGAGGACAAGAACATGTAGACATTACTCAAGTGGAGTCTGGTGGAGGACAAAAAGGTGTAGGCATTAATCAAATGGAGTCTGGGGGAAGCCAAGAAGGTGTAGACATTAATCAAATGGAGTCTAGAGGAGGACAAGAACATGTAGACATTACTCAAGTGGAGTCTGTTGGAGGGCATGAAGATGGAGACATTAATCAAATAGAGTTTGGTGGAAAACAAGGAGATGTAGGCATTAATCAAGTGGAGTCTGCTAGAGGACAAGAAGGTGTAGACATTAATCAAGAGGAGTCTGGTGGAGGACAAGAAGGTGTAGATATTACTCAAGTAGAGTCTGGTGTGAACATTATTCAACCGGAGAACGGTGGCGAAAAAGGAGGTGATATTACACACGTGGTACCTAATGGAGAAAAAGAGGATGTCATCTTTACTCAGAAGGAGCCTGATGGAGAAAAAGAAGGTGTAGTCATTCTTCAAAAGGAACAGCTGAGCTTACACACTGCTCATGGGTTAGCAAACACTCACAGCATCTCTGAAACCAAACAGAACCTGGAGATTGATCCTAATGACTCCAGAGAGTCTGAGGAAAGTGAACACGGTGCGGTAAAGCAGGCTGAAATCCTGGCAAAGAACGTTCAAAATAAAAGTCCATTAACAGATTACTCTGAGGCTGAAGTTTACAGCATGTCAGGTGAAGATCAGAAAGATCATGTCAGCAAAGAAAGTGGAGCTAATATAATGGATGTTAAACTCCACAATGAACAAACATCACCTCAGATACAAGAACGTTCATATCCCAACTTACAAGCTCATCTCAATAAGGAGGACATGCAGAATCTTCTGAAGTTCTTCAGTGTAGAAACGTTATCATGGCTGGATTTCATCATTGGACACTTTGAATATATTAACCATGAAGAGCTTGATGAGCTTCATGACTTTGAACAAAAACTGGAACATCATCTGAAAACCCATAATCAAGAAATTAAGCCATCACTGCAAGCCATACAGAATGTCTTAGCAACGCTAAGACGGAGGTTTATACCCGTAATAGCAGATGGCAATGTAGATAAAAGCCCAGGTACTGATGATCTACCGTATATTTACATAAATACAATTCCTTTAAGACTTGCTAATTTTTTGTCCTTGTGCATCAATATGAGTTCACTGCTATTGATCTCTTCTCATTGTTATAAGTTTAGTAGTGGTGGGTCATGTTTAATAATCTTCTTCACTTACAACTGTCAAAGAACTTCATGTGATCAGAGGAACATCTTTAAGATCTACCCTTCTGAAGATTCGCTAATACTAGGCATTTCAAAATGGGTTGAAAAAGAATTTATGGTTTCATGCCTCTTTTAAAACAGATCAGAGCAAGACTAAATGTGTCAGTGAGACATGTATGAGTAATACTGAGAACACACCAAATGCTGAACAAGACACAGGAAAGGACAACATTTTGGAAAACAACGTAGATAACGTCATGGACAACAACATGGACAGCATGGGCAACAGCTCCAGCCGAAATGACTCGGAGAGCTTAATCAGGTCATCACTTCCTGACAATAATCCAGTGTTAGATGACAGAGACAACCTCAAGTTTGACCAGAAAACTGCTCCTCAGCTGGACACCATTTTTAACACCGAAGAACTTCTGGAACCTCAAAAATCCCAAAATGGTAAATATTCCTTTATTCATCATGCTGCCTCTGCTGGATTGTGATTGGTCAGAAGGTGAATGGTAAGGAAATATGTAACATGTATGGATGGAGTCTCCAGTGCCTGTGCTTTCAGATGTAGCAGTCATATGTAAATCTGCAACTTTTAAAACATTTTTGATGAAAACTATAGAAGAATTTTGCAGTTTCTTGGTAACATGACAACCTGGGACAACACAGTGGAATGAAGTAAGAAGTTCCTGGCTTCGAGTCTCGGTCTGTGTGGAGCTTGTATGTTCTCCCTGTGCCTGTGTGGGTTTTCTCAGGGTACTTCGGTTTCCTCCCACAGTCCAAAGACATGCACAAAAAGCTAAATGGCTATTCCAAATTGATTGATTGTAGGTGTGAGTGGTTGTTGGCCCTGCGGTGTTTCAGCAAGTGGTTCAAGGGTGTACTCCACCTTTGCCCAATATCAGCTGAGATCCTAGTAGGATTTCCGGTGTGTGTTTCAGTCAATGAGTATGAGTGATGACAACCTGCATCATATATTTTCCCAACCTATTATTTTAAATTATCATCTCAATCGGTTGATTTCTAAGTGTTATTATAATAATAACAGTAATAAGGAATAATAATAATAATAATAACAATAATAATAATAATAATAATAATAATAATAATACTTATTATTATTATTATTATTATTATTAATAATAATAAGAAGAAGCAGAAGAAAAAATAATAAGAATAACAATTTATAGTGCATTTAGCTCAAAGTGCTATACAATCAAGTAAAAGAAAATTTAATGATTTAAAAAGGTAATGTAGTTAAATCCATAAATAAAATAAAATATTATCTTTTTAAAAATCTAAATAGTTTAAAGTAGTGTAAATGCACAGAAAGTTGTTTAAAATGTGCATGAATATACAGAAGGATGAAATATATTGAAATAATTACACTCACACTCATCTGCTCATTCGTTTTACATTTACATTTACAATAACATTTACATTTAGAGCATTTAGCAGAGCTCTTATCCACAGCGACTTATAGAAGTGCTTAAACGTCACTGAACAGACTAAATATACCATCAGTCAAACTTAGTCGGTAGTTGTTGTTGTTGTTGTTGTTGTTGTTGTTGTGTGTGTGTGTGTGTGTGTGTGTGTGTGTGTGTGTGTGTGTGTGTG
>JAQNCB010000023.1:16358309-16368486 GCA_030068295.1 Euristhmus nudiceps | reverse complement strand
GATTTATTGTCACTAGCAAGAAATTACATGAAGCAATTACTGGCAGTGAAATGCTTAAGTCTCAAGTTCCCAAACAGAGCAAAGAAACACACAATTGCAATCAAATTTAACTAATAGAAATAAAAAGAATATATTGCAAATAAAATTAATACAGTGCAGAAATATCCAGAATAGAAAAAGAATACTGTTATTAACTAAATAGAATACAAATATGAGTGTGAATATATACAGAATGTAAACAAGTGAACATATAGTACTCAGCCTCCACAATACTCAACACTAACAGATTGATGTGCATGACTTGACTCTCAGACTCACTAAATAAAAGACGTGCGATTAAAAGGAATCAGTACACCCTGCCAATAATCAGGAAATCAGTTCATAAACAAAATATATAAAGTACAATTGGTCATTGTAACAGCAGCAGGATACAGGACTCTGGAACTCACCACTCTCTCCCTCTCTGCAGGTCCCGCCCCTTTTTGACTCTGATATAATGCTACTGTGACGTGAGGTCAGATGAGCCCTGATTTAGCCTTCCACACATCTTTTAAATCCCTCGCTTCATTTACCTTCTCTCTCTGTTGATGCTACTGCATCGATAGCAGTGCCGGGAGTTCGCTGGCCTCCTATTGGTGCATTTTAGCCGAGCTTCATAACCAAACTAGCACACATTTCATCGTGACAGCACCGTCGTAGGGTGTAGAGGTTTGCACAGTCGCCTCATAGCAAAAAGGTCCTGGGATTGATTCCCGGGATCATAGTTTTTAATGCTGTCCCCGTGCTTGCAATGGTTTCCTCGGGGAACTCCGGTTTCCTCCCACAGTCCAAAAACATGCACTGAATGGAGGTCCCAAATTACCCTCAGGTGTGAGTGTGAATGGTGGTATGCGTGTTGGCCCTGCGATGGCCTGGCGAACTGTTTAGGGTGTAGCAGGCCTTACTGAGAGTCGACTGACATGGGTTCTGGCCCCCCTGCGACCCTAATTAGGATTAAGCAGCTTGGAAAATGAATGAATGAGTAAACAAACAACAGTATCATTAAGCAGCGTCTTCAGCTGCAAAGAAAGCAAAATGGCCAAACTTTAACATCGCTGAACTCAACTCATGACTAAAGAATTATTTTATGCTTGAGTTTTGTCCTCATTTTTGTGTCATGGAAAAAACAACAGAGCGAATACAGCTGGCTAGAGTTGTAGCACCCAAATGCATATGGCGCAGCAGTTTGAAAAGAGGCGGGTGGCTACCATTGCATGTCATAGAGGGCATGCTTTCACCCCTATATGGTCGGTTATGGTCGTGTAATAGGGAAGGCAATACTTAGCCTCTTACCTACCTTGTGGGAAAAAGTAAAGTCCGCCCCCCCCATCCCTGCAGGAAACGCGAAAAAATATATTTCATAAAGCATTATTTAAATTTATTTAAATAATATTTATTTATCTATTCCATTTCACAGTGCCTCAAAGTACATCTCCAGTGTTCAGTTCTCATCCATAAGTATGGAGTTTACATTTCTATTTCATATATTGACTTTAGTTTAGTGTACAGAATTACTTGTGCTTATATTCTGCTCTAGGCGGCACGGTGGTGTAGTAGTGAGCACGTTCGCCTCACAGCAAGAAGGCCTGGATCTGATTCCCAGCGTGGGCGTTTCTGTGTGGAGTTTGCATGTTCTCCCCGTGCTTGCATGGGTTTCCTCCCACTGTCCAAAAACATGCACAGTAGGCAAATTGGCTGTTCCAAATATTCCCTCGGTGTGAGTGTGTATGTGAATGGTTGTTTCGTTTGCACCTTTTTAACTTGTTTGAACCTTTAATACTGAAAGCTCAGCCAAAATTTCATGATGGGTGAACATAATGACAATAAAAACTCGAATCTTTTTTTATTCTGCATTCCATCAATTGAAAAATGGCCCATAACGCCCTCTAGTGGTTACAATAATCTTTTAAAAGGGTCCAATCACTCACAAGGCATAATACATAAACATATCTTGTCTCTTGGAAATAACATTTATTCCGCCTCAATATCTTACCGACACTATTTGCTTACTCCTGCACACAAGCGTCGACGACCTCCAAGACTGTTCCTTTGACCACACAATCATGTTACTGTAAACAGACACCAAACCAAATCACGATGTAAAACAGGTAAATAAGAGACACTAACCCCATTTAACCAGGAAACCGAGGGCACCTTCAAACCAACTTTGCAGGGACCAAACAGAGGCAGAGTCGACTACAGCCTGAAACCCTTTTTACTCAGATATGGGTGGCGCCCATCTCCCCAGGCCCCTCCCTTGAGTGGAGAAACTGCATTCAAGGTTAAATATGCGTTGACTCAGCATTCCCATCATGCCTCTTTTAGCCCCTGCTGACCTCCTCTAAAACCCCATACCAGTAAAAGTTATGAAAGGCGAGTTTGGATATAGAGAGTTAAATAGTTGGTTGGTCCATTTCTCACACTGTGAGGTACAGAAAGGTGTTAAACCAGCTGGAGGGAGCGGCGGTGGTTAATTTCAGAGCGGTGTGCGAGATGGGCTCAGGTCAAGGCAAATGATCAAAGGAGTCTTCGATTCTGTTCATTTTACACACAGATTATTCACCTGAGACCCGACATCACCAGTCATATCACAATAACCATTCAAAACACTACACACTACAATTATACACTTCCCCAAATGGTGTGAGCTCCACGTGTAAAGCACACTCCTGTTTGCACCAAGGTTGTCATGGTAACTCTCTATGGAGGTTTACGTTTTCCTGCAGCGCTCGTCCTCGTCCCACACACACACACACAGCCTCTAAAAACAAAACACCTTAAATCACCACGTCTGCAGGCAAATATCCACCAAATGAGCAGCGGTGCAGAGTGATGACATCATTAGGTAGCGACTGCTTAAACACATCGTTGTTGTTTAATGGAGTTCTGAGCCTATTTAAAGATTTAATGGCAGTATGCGGCTGAAGAGGGAAAGAGGCTCACCAGATGTGTAGACACTGAACTGTTCAACAGAAACGAGATTAAGTACTTCTGCAACCATTAGCATCATCACACTATGATTCATGAACAGAAGTCACTAACTAACGTACAGTTAAAAATACCAGAAGATTACGCTAGATAACACAGAGTTCACTTATTGATTCATTTCTTGTCCAATTCTTGTGCCATATCTGAGTGTGTGGCAGTGTAGTGACGGTGGTGATGTTTATGCACTGCAAAGCCCCAAAGGGCCCCATTTAGGGATAATTCACTTTAAGAACATGTGCTTTAAAGCCGTACAGTCACTCATTATTAGACAGACACGCGTTTCATGAACCCGAAAGGCTGGAATCTAATCCTCCTTAACCAGTTTGAAGGTAAATTCACACAAATCACACAGCAATTAGAGTGTCTGTCACTCTTAAAGAGGCTGGATGAAACCTGTTCTGGTTATGGAGCCTCTCTGGGTTCATTCAGACTGGATCTGTATTTACAGTTTCTCATTCTAGAAGATTCTACAGGATTTAACTCCAACCTACTGCCACTACATATAGACACACATACACACACACACACACACACACACACATCCCTCGCTTTTCGCAGTTAATGGTGGGTAGAGACCCTACGCGAACACCGAATTTCCACAAAGTAGGATCGACCCCCCTGACTGACGAATACGTGCATGTGTATATAATATAAATAAATACATATTCAACGCTATAAATACTTATAACAATTAAACATTCAAAAACAATGCATAAGATGTAAATAAAATATAAATAATATAAAATACATACATGTAATTGTACATAGATGTAAATAAAGTGTAAGAAATGTGTTTGGAAGCCCAGTCCCAAACCGAGTCCGAAACCGGAGTCGGTAGTCAATTTGCGGTCTTTCCCTTAACTTTTTCCCTATTTAATATTGAAAAAGTTAAGGGAAATGCAGCAAGTTCACTACCGACTCCGGTACGGGACATGGCTTTGAAATCTCACAAGCTTATTGGTCGAGACAAATTTCCCAGCATTTGTGTAACACAAGAAGAAGAAGAGGCTGGGATCCAAATCCAAGTCAGTAGCGACCCCTGCGGCATTTTCCTGAACTTTTTTTACCTTTTTTTTTTTTTTTTCGATGAATAGTTAAAAAAATAAAATAAAAAAATCTGCGATGCACTGAAGCTGCAAACCTGAAGCGCAATATAGCGAGGGATGACTGTGTGTGTGTATATATATATGACTCTATAACTACAAAGAGGAAGAGCTCATATCTCGAGTTGTTTAAAAATTCTAAACAGGATTTTTCTGGTTTGCGGAGCCCGAGGTCGGCACACAGGGACACGGCGCGAGGTCGTGTGGACAAACATGCATGTACGAGACAAACAATCAGGTTCGTGCATTTACAACCCAAAAGATTAAAGAGACACTCAACCGACACGAACACCGCAACCCCCCCCATTCATTCATTCATTCATTCATCCATTCATTCATTCACTCATTCATTCACTCACTCCCTAAACTGCTTAATCCGAATTAGGGTCGTAGAGAAGCTGGTGCCCAGCTCAGCTGCCTGGGCGAGGCCGGATTACACCCCAAGGCAGCTCGCCAGGACCAACACTCATACAACCACTCGCACCTAGGGGGTGATTTGAAACAGCCAATTAGCCCACTGTGCATGTCTTTGGACTGGGGAGGAAATCCGGAGTATCGCTCCCTGCTCGCTCACTGCGCTCCTCTTCCTCTCTCCAGTTCTCTGTCCCCCCTGTTCGCCTCGTTACCACGGGGAGCAGAGCGTTCAGTCACTCTGCTCCCCAACTCTGGAACGCTCTCCCTCCTGACCTCCGTACCATTGACTCTCTGCCATTCTTCATATCCAGACTCAAAACTCACCTGTTCAGACAATCCTACATTACCGAGTCACACACTCACTTTCAATGTTATCCTCTGTTTTATTTTTTTTGTTCTTGTGTTTTAATATGTGTCTTTTACTGTACAGTGTCCTTGGGTGTTTTGAAAGACGCTTTTAAATAAAAATGTATTATTATTGTTGTTGTTGCTATTACTATGATTACTAGTATTATTGTTGCTATTCTTCTTCTTATTACTACTATTATTATTGTTGTTGCTACAATTATTGCTATTATTATTGTTGCTATTATTATTATTGTTTTTGTTGTTGTTGTTGCTACTACTATTATTATTATTGTTGTTGTTGATATAATTATTATTGTTGCTATTATCATTATTATTATTATTATTATTATTATTATTGTTGTTGATATTATTATTGTTATTATTATTGTTGTTGTTGTTGTTGCTATTATTATTATTATTATGATTATTATTGATATAATTATTATTATTGTTGCTATTATTATTATTGCTATTATTATTATTATTATTGCTATTATTATTATTATTATTATTATTATTATTATTATTATTGTTGTTGTTGCTGCTGTCGTTGATATAATTATTATTGTTATTAATAATAATATTATTGTTGGTGCTATTATTATTGCTGCTGCTATTATTATTGCTGCTGCTATTATTATTGCTGCTGCTATTATTATTGCTGCTGTTGTTGATATAATTATTATTGCTATTATTATTGTTGTTGCTATTATTCTTATTATTGTTGCTGTGTACCTGTTGTTCCTCAGGTTGCTGAACACGCACAGCACGTGATGCAGGTAGCTGAGTGTTGCGGTTCTCCAGCGCTCGTGACTCTGCGGTTCTCCTCCGCACGCGTCTAACGGGCCGAACTCCAGCTGCAGCTCGCGCACGAACGATCCGAACCGTCGCATGAGGAACTCAAGTCTGGTGGAGTCTTCTTCCAGGCCGGATCTTGACCCTGATCCCGGTGCTGATCCGTTTCCAATCCCGGTACCGAAGCGGAGTTTGAGTTCGCTCCACAACGTGGGGTAAAACAGACACTCCCTCCAGCGCGTGCACACAGCAGAGGCCCGCAGCTTGTCCCGCTCCGGCAGGAACGAGAAGATGTACACGATGAGCTCGCTGGGTAACGCCGAGGCCCCGACGCTACCGCGCAGAGCCATGGCGGGAACACGAAGGGGGGGGGAATAACCACCGGCACAGAAAAATAGAGATGGAGGAGAGCGAACTGTGTGTCTAACCGTTACACCGGGAACAGCGGGGAGGGGAAAATTACCGCGACGCAAAAATTCCTCCAACAATAACAAACAGCACCAAGCTACTCTGTTTTCAACACTACCGGGTACATCCCATCTGTGTATTCTCACAGGGGGTCACAGATCACACACTCGGGTTTTACAGCTTCTCACTCTTATACATACACAACATTCTGTACCATGTACGTAAAACGTTGAAATGTAGAAATATTCTAAACGATACAACACATCGTTTTATGACCTTATTGTCTTCATCTCGTCGTTGCTGTTGTTTACACTGAACAACAGTTTCCCTTCTTTATGTAATAGTACCGTCCAGAGTGGTGCTGTTTTTGCTATTCCACAAATGACCACAAGAGGTCACAAGCGTTCATCCAAAGTCTGTTGAACGGGAACGCGGTGCTTTGATAACCAGAAAACTTCCATTAACAGAATCGCATTTCATTCACACAGCACATAAAGTGCACTTAACAGGTGATTAAAGGCAATAATCGGAGGCATTAAGTGTTTGGTATAGGGGTAGTCATCGTACACAATGAAAATAATTGTCAACTTCGGTGTTTATACACCTTTTTGAAGGAATGCATCTCATTTCCACAAGCCACAGAATGAGAAGCCAAAATAAATTATATATTACAGTTCCATCTAAGATAAGGGATCTTTATTGTCACTGTTGCATGAACAACTCATATATAAAGCCCATAAGGTCATGTAATAATAATAATAATAATAATTTAATAACCGCATAAATAAATAGTTCAGATCTAAAATGTTTACTAATTAAAAGCAGAGGGTATGTATTTCTTGTAACTACACGTCATTGTGTGATACGACATAAAGAAAAGCTATTCTAACGTTCGTCAGAGAGGGCGGTGAAGGATTCTAAACTGATGTCTAAAAAAAAAAAACAACAACGAAGAAGAACAGAAGGCGGAAGTTGTCGCGAAAAACAGGTGGGGTGATGTCAATTCGAGCGTCATAACAACAACAAGAAAGACAGAAGATGGCGGAGTTGTCACTGTATCTAACTAACGCTAACGTGTCTCTGGGACAAACTATGGAACCTGAGAAAGTAGGTGGCCCAGTTTTAAATATCGACATTTTATTTTTAAAAGTCTTATATCCAAAACGGGTGGGTCTGGTTCGTAAAAAAAAGTATTTTGCTCGTTAGCTCTTGCTAAGGAAGTTAGCATGCTAATGAATCTAAAATTGTTTTATTTCCGTCTCACGCGCAGGTTGTTCTGTCTGAAATATTTTTATTTTTTTTTTGTTATCAGTTTGAAAGTGCGAACACTTGTTCCTTTATGATTCTTTAATTGGTATCTTTATAAATGTATATGTATTTTTTTTAAAGTAAAAATATGTGTAGAATAAATTCAATGCACATATTGTGTGCGAATCTAAACGCTCACTAAATACTCAATCACTCATTTGCTGAACCACTGAGTTCTATTAGGGTCGTTGGGAGGCTGGTGCCTATCTCAGCCGACACGAGACGAGGGCGCAGTAGACCCAGAGCTAGACTATCGCAGGTCCACACACACACACACACACACACACACACACACACACACACACACACACACGCGCGCGCACACGTAGGGGCATCTTTTAATAGCTAGTTAGCCTGATGTACATGTGTTTTTGCACTGTGGGAGGAAACCCATTGAAGAACATGCATCTCTGCACAGAAACCTCAGAGCCTGGGACTCAAACCCAGGACCTTCTTGCTGTGAGGTGGACATGTTAACCACTACGTTACTGCACCGCATTTATAGAATTTGATGAAAAAGAAACTAGTATGTATTGAGTCTATTGGAGTGAATGAGGACAGGTTTACATTTGTCCTTGTGTAAAGTTGTTTTCTATGTGTGAAACACATTGAACCAGTTTATAAATGAATTATGAGTTGGGGTTGGATTTTTCCACCTCACTTGGGAGCAAAAGGCCCAAATGATTTTTGTTTAGTTGTGCTACAGTGCGGGCAGCGGTGACCTGGTGGTAAGGTGCTGGATTGCTAATCCCAGGGTTGGGGGTTCAAGCCCCACTGTCAACAGTTGTCACTGCTGTCCACCCAGTGCAGCTAACTGGGTTATCAAATGCTGGCCATGTCTCTCACTGTCTATGATGAGAGGGATGTAAAAGAACCTTTGCTGACTTTCGTCAAGAGCAGCTGCATAGCCGTCAGTGTGTTTCGGGCCTGCCTCGTCCAGAATTGGCTGAACTGGGCCCCAGCCTCCACGCGACCATAATTAGGATTAAGGGGTTCAGCAAATGAATGAATGTACTACAGTGCCACATGCTGTTGTCTGGGGTGACTGGTGGTGTTTAATGATTATAAATATCTGTGATGCTGTTGGAACGTACTTAGTGGTAAAATATATAGACTATTCTTTCTGAAGTGTTTGTTCTGTCTTATTTCGATCTCTCTCTCTCTCTCTGTCTCTCTCTCTCTGTCTCTCTCTCTCTCTCTCACACACACACACATACACACACACACACATAAACAAGTTTCACAGTCTCTCCAATATGCTTCATATTTTTTCCACTTTTCTGATCACAAGCTTCAGGATCCTCGAAGGCTGGAGAATGATTGATCGGTTCTGCGCACCTCAGTGTGCTGGTTTCCAGATGAATAAACAAACGTTTGTTCATCGTGCCATAGTGAGAAGAAACAGCTGCTGAAATAATAGGAATGTCTTTAACAGTACTGAGCGGTTAGTTTGTAGCAGTCAGTGGAGAGTAAATATCATCGCTCTTGTTTCCTGATATGCTCTAGGAAATTATTCTGTAATCGCTCACATGTCATAGCAGTCAGGTTTGTTTTCCTCTATCTCTGGATGTAGTTGGATGTTTTGGTTGTTTTAATTGACATGATGGAGTAGGTGAGGTTTGTGGAACCGACTGTGAAGACCTCAGTAGGGGGATAAACATGGAAAAAGAGGGATCTGTGTTAGAAAAGTTGCACAGAGAAGTCATGAGTTAAGTGACGGATTTCTTTTGGTTTTGAGCCATTTTTCTTCAAGACTAGTCACCGTGAGGGGCTTTATAAGAATTCCCAAAAGCTGATGAAATCTCACGACATAAACTGACCAGGAGCGTGAGGATGGACAGCTGTCTCTTACTTTGTATTTAGGGCATGGAAAGGAGATCTGCTTTGCTGACTTATAGACATACTGCCTGAATTTCCGCACACTTCCCCTCTGTCTCCATGATAAACTTTGAACTTCCTTATTTCTAAGAACAGAAGAATCAGTTTCATTTTTAACACAAAGCAGAAATCATGTTGTTTTCCTGCTGTATAGTGAGCCAGGTTGCAGTGATCAGGATCCTGAAGTTTGTGGCCAGAAAACTGTACAAAAAAAGCATTGTGGAAGAAATGAATGTTCTAAACATCTCGAACTGCAATGAAATGATCGAAAATGATCTATCTGTCTATTTACTATCAGAATCTCTCAGCTTTTCAAAGAAAAAAAAATTCTACCTATATATTATAAATAACAAATGGAATTGCACTAAAGTTATAAATGTGAGCGTTGGACGATGTTGCAGAGCCCTGGCGTGGTGAAAGAATTTGACTGTGTGGAGCTCGAAGGCGCAGTGAAGAAGCAGAAGGTTCCACGTAGAACCATCTACTTTGCCAGCGGTGAGACGATGGAGGAGTTCAGCACAGACGAGGAAGATGAGGAAGAGGAGGAGCAGCGACACAAACAGGCCGCCATGAACGCCGTTGATCCGGTGTGTGTGGTGTCTGTAGGGTGTAACAGGGCTGAGTGTAAATAAGGTCTGTTTGATCATTTGGTGTTTGTCTTTCCAGTCAAAGTTGAGGTGGGGTCCATATTTCTGGTTCCATATGTGGAGGGTGGCCACGAACACCATCTCAGGTAACAGTATCAACTGTAGATCACACAGATTTACATATCTGGGAAGAGTTTCTTTACTGCTATGATGGACATGGCATGTTATAGCCCATGGTGTGTGTGTGTGTGTGTGTGTGTGTGTGTGTGTGTGTGTGTGTGTGTGTGTGTGTGTGTGTGTGTGTGTGTG
>JAQNCB010000023.1:16313099-16326893 GCA_030068295.1 Euristhmus nudiceps | reverse complement strand
GCTGAGATGGGCGCCAGCCTTCCCCGCGACCCTAACTAGGAATAAGCGGTTTGGAAAATGAATGAATGAATGAATAAGTAATACAATAATAATTGCAGACGTCACGTGGAAAGTGCCGTGACCCGGATATGAATCCGCCATCTTGACTTATAGTGCAAGTATTTCCGGTATTGCTGAACGCCTTACATTGCTTTGTGTGGTGTATTATACATCCCACCTGTTTTTCGTGTTAATCCCCGCCTCTCTTTAGTGATTCGATATTCGTCGCTGTTCATTTTGCTATGATTGGATAATAGTCTCCTCGTAGCACCGCAGTACAACTATTAGCAAATCCTATCACAGGAGGCGGGGTTTGTCAGGTTACGGGTAGGAAATAAAATATCTCAAGTAAGAAGTAACCGGCTCTGGTGTTTATACATCTTTGTGGATTTGTTTTATAATAAATAAATTGCAATGTCTCGGGGTTCAAGTGCGGGATTTGATCGCCACATCACCATCTTTTCTCCGGAGGGTAGACTTTATCAAGTCGGTGGGTAAATGCGTTAGGGACAGTGCGCAAAACCGAAAGTGTGTAAATGCTCAGTCATGGACAGCATCACGAGCCTTCGTTTGGCGTTAGCTTGGCTTATTTAGTGTGTAAAGTTGTTTGTTTTATATCACTGTTTGAAATTAATGTGCAGACAAATTTATAATATAGAATAAGATTAGTTAGGATGAAAGAATCGGAGGAAAATTCACTTATTAAAAGACTAGCAATTGGTGAAGCAGTTAGCACATTTAGCTAAACATACAGCACTCAGTTGTATGGACTCATGTGTAGATATTTAAAAATTACTAAAGAATAAGGAACACTAGACACAGAGAAGTTCAGCTATAACACATTTTGGTTATCAATAAATAATGCACTAATCTTTTCACATTGCAAATAAGTCATTTTTAAGTTTAATGAATTTCACCACCATATTTATAGAAATGTCCTGACAGTTAGATGATGCTGTTTGTGTACTTATGGCATGCAGAACATGATGATGTGGTTAATTTTCTATCAGTTGCTACTTTTCATCTGTATAGACAATGATCAATGGAATATTTTTGCAGGATTTTGAATTATTATTATTTTTCCCCCCATCACAGAATATGCATTTAAGGCCATTAACCAGGGAGGACTGACCTCTGTAGCAGTGCGGGGAAAAGACTGTGCTGTCATCGTTACTCAGAAAAAAGTTCCTGTAAGGAATTTGTCTGTCTCTCTTCACACTGAATACATGACTTAGTATAATCATTATTTAAATAGATTTTATGAAATGTACAGCAGAAACGAAGCAAACAAAACAATTTTAATTATAGTTGATCAAAATGCAATCACCACTTCAGGTTTTTAATGTCACTGAGGCTTTTAGGAGTCAAAAGATTCTTATTGATAAGTCGAATTGAGCTGGAATTCATTTCGTTAATTTTCTAAGCCACTTAATCTTAATTAAGCTCTTGGGGAGGCTGGTGCAGCTCTCAGACAACTCTGGGTGAGGCCGGACTACACTCTGAACAGCTCACCAGGCTATCGCAGGGCCAACACACACACACACACACACACACAACCATTCACGCTCACACCTAGGGCCAATTTGGAACAGCCACTTGGCCTACTCTGCATGTGTTTGGACTGTGGGAGGAAACCCACGCAAGCACGGGAAGAACATGCAGACTCCACACAGAAGCACTTAAACCCAGTTCTTGCTGTGAGGCAGGCGTGCTAACCACTGTGCCACCAAGAACTAGAATTCTCATCACTTATCTGCTTTGTGACGTAACTCCTTTCACATTGTTTATAGGACAAACTACTTGATGCCTCCACGGTTACACACTTATTCAGGATAACCGAGAATATTGGCTGTGTGATGACCGGCATGACAGGTAAGTCCTTCACCAGTGAGTTTACATTTTATTTTTAAGAGAAGAAGCTGTGAGATGAGAACACGAAATAACCTGTTTCCCTGACTTAAATTTAACCATGCATAAATCAAAATCCTGATGTTATTTAATAAATAGAAACTTCGAATTGTTAGCAAATTACTGTGGATTTTTAGGAATAAAATGCTTGCGTGTGTGTGTGTGTGTGTGTGTGTGTGTGTGTGTGTGTGTGTGTGTGTGTGTGTGTGTGTGTAGCTGACAGCAGGTCGCAGGTACAAAGGGCTCGCTACGAAGCTGCTAACTGGATGTACAAGTACGGGTATGAGATCCCAGTGGACATGTTGTGTAAGAGGATTGCGGATATCTCTCAGGTGTACACGCAGAATGCAGAGATGAGACCGCTCGGCTGCTGTAAGTCCCATCAGAGATCACTTCACCCCAACCACTACACACTTTATTAACACCTTAATTATCCTGTAAATATTGCCACTTCACTTTCAGCTGTTTTGTGCTCGGGTGAAAAAAACATTTGTACCACAATTAAGAACGATATCCGTGTGCCCCTTGGGTTAAGTGGAGATATTTGTGATGTCAGGTATGATGGTGGTCGGGGTGGATGAGGAATGTGGGCCGCAGGTGTACAAGTGCGATCCTGCTGGTTATTACTGCGGTTTCAAGGCTACGGCCGCCGGCGTCAAACAAACTGAGGCCACCAGCTTCCTGGAGAAGAAGATTAAGAAGAAGTTAGACTGGACCTTTGAGCAGACTATTGAGGTAACCGTATCATTCAGACGGCTGTGACGTTCCAACAGTGCGTCTCTATATATTCTTTGGTTTATTATAGAATGGCGCAGGGTTTTTAAATAAATATAGATTTTATTTCTGATCTAACAGACTGCAATCAGCTGCCTGTCCACAGTACTGTCCATCGACTTTAAGCCTACGGAGCTGGAAGTGGGCGTGATCACCACAGAGGAACCCAAGTTCAGGTGAGTCAGACAGGCTCTCCAAACACTACAGTGTGAGCGGGTTTATAGAGATCATTCAGAGTTGATGCAGAGCTCTGAGAAATACACGAAATCCTCATGGAGACTGGAATGTATTTTGGACGTGGTTGTGGTTGTGTGTTTCTGAATGCTGTTTTTGTGTGTTTTGATCTCTGCCACAGGATCCTCTCTCAGACTGAGATCGATGCCCATCTTGTGGCCCTGTCCGAGCGCGATTGAGAATGAAGACGTTCAATTTGTTCAAAGCACGACGTCATGTTTCTCAGTTCAGGTTGGCTTCCCTCTGCCCCGCCCTCTGCTGTTTATTTTGCTTTCACCTGCACCACCTCAATAAAACACAACTGGTTTTGACATCAGTTCGTCCTGGTTCCTTTTATTGGGCTCTTCTCCAATTACTGTTACTTATAAAGAATATCTAATAGGTTTCCAAGGCGATGGGGTTGAAAAGGGAATGAATCTCCCGAGTCTGTTATTTACGCACGAAACCTTTTATAAAGTCTGTCACTTCCTGGTGGTGTTCTGAGGAGTGGGTTATTGCAGCATCATGTGACTTCCTGTGTGAGTTTCCTCACCGCTGTACATTAAACACTATACACACAGACACCGGTTTTTTCTCTCGGGTTCACTTTCACGAAAGTGCATTTCAGGACAAGGCGCTCGAGTTTCATGTTAATGTTCACGTCACGAGGACGCCTAAATGTCAGGATTTTATTAGAAACAGCAGAATATTTTCCATCACTGAGGCTGTGGGTTTATCATCACTCTGTATCTGCACTTTATTCTTTTCTGGGTTTGTGGAACACTGCAGTTTCCCTTATCAATAAACAATCTCTCTCTCACACTCTTCCCCCTCCATGTTTGTCTCATAGTTTGTCTGTCTTCATCTTTCTCTCTGCTTCAGGCAGTCTGTCACTCCCTGCCCACCCATTCTCCCTCTCTGCTTGTCCCACCCCCTTCGCCTGTCTCTCTCTGCCTGTCTCTTTCCCTTCACCTGTCTCTCTCTCTCTCTCTGCCTGTCTCTGTCTTCCTTCACCTGTCTCTCTCTACCTCTTTCTCTGCCAGTCTCTCTCCCCTCTCTCTCCATTCACCTGTCTCTTCCTGCCTGTCTCCCTCTCTCCCCCTCTCTTTTCCTTCACCTGTCTCTCTCTCTGCCTCCCCCTCTCTCCCTTCACCTATCTCTTCCTGCCTGTCTCTCTCTCCCTGTCTCTTTCCCTTTACCTGTCTGTCTTCCTTCACCTGTCTCTCTCTCCCAATCTCTCTTTCCCTTCACCTGTCTCTCTGCCTGTCCCTTTGCCTGTCTCTCTGCCTGTGTCTCTTTCCCCTCTCTTTCTTTTCACCTGTCTATCTGCCTGCCTCTCTCACACACACACACACACATCCTTTCTCTCCCTTTGCCTGTCTCTCTCTGTCTGTCTGTGCAATATGCAATAGAAATGTTACAACCATTAAACGGTGACTCAAAATAGAATGAGCTAATGCTTAAATAGGTTTCAGTCGGTCATCTTGTGTCTTTACGTATAACTAGAGTCAGTGGTAGAATTACTTGCACCGTTGGAAAACGTCATGTGGGTTTGCCGATTTACCCCATTAGAATAAATATATTCAGTTAATATTTATAATTAATTAACATAGTAATCTAATTTCCCACACGGGCCAAGATTTACAGAGGGCGCCACTGTTTCTCTGCAGGCGTGTGTGTTGTCTACTTGTTCCTCAAGGTTTCTTCAGGGTTCTCTATAGAAACCTCTCTGCAGAGCGACAACTGAAGGGTCATTAAAGGTTCTCGATTTGCTTGTGCATGGATGTCTGTATCTGTATGTCTCAGTCATGAGTGTTTGTGCACTCTTTATGTTAAATACTTCCCGCGAGACGTAAATGAAACGTGTCCCCTCCGATTTTTTCCCCCATGTATTTGCATAGAGCCGACGGTCCACACTCGGGGTTAATGAATGTGATAAATCCCCATGAAGAAATTAAACACACAAACAGAAAGAAAGAGAGAGATGGGTTTTCCGGCTGATGTTTCTCGGATCAAGCTGAATCATCTGAGATTCTGATGTGTGTGTGTGTGTGTGTGTGTGTGTGTGTGTGTGTGTGTGTGTGTGTGTGTGTGTGTGTGTGTGTGTGTGTGTACTCCAGAGGGAGAGTTCTGACTCTGTGATTTGCATGAGTGTGTGAATCTTCTCATTCGAGTGACACTTGAGTTTGAGATGCAGGTACAGCCCCATGTCAGTTTCTCAAGTTTGTATTTAAATCACTAAAACCGCACGCGTCACTTTTCCGTCTGTATTTACTGTAAAGGGAAATTTTAAAGAAGGCATGCACACAAACACGCACATACTGTATCCTCATAACATATTAACTGAATCAGTGTGAGTGTCTGCTAATACTACATGCTGACAGAGAGAAATGTGAAATTAAACGATCAGTCATCATGGACGCTTATCTTTTGTATAAGGGCATCACCGACAAGTTTATTTTAATTTCTAAGTGTTTCTCTAGGAACAGCTCGATCCAGGAAATCTCACTGAACCCTCATATAATTATCATAATTAACATGTTAAAATAAATTTGCATATGCTATGCAAGAACGGTGCCCTGTGCTTGATTTCCCCTATGGGGATAATTACCAGTAATGCACCTCTGGGTCAGTGAATGTTGATGAACGTTTTTAGATGGAATATTGAGGGGATTGTTCTATTCAGCGACATCCACTGAGTCTGAGATGCATAATTGTTTCAATATATAATACGCAGCAACAGAAAAGCAAAAATAAGCACAGTAAAAGATTTTATTTATATATATATATATATATATATAAGGGTGTCAGGATAGCGTACAATCCAAAGACATATTAGGCTAATTGTCTGTTCCAAATGATCTCTTTGTATGTATGCATGGTTGTGGGTGCTTGCTGGCCCCGCAATGGTTCAGTGAGCTGTTCAGGATGTACCTGCCTCTCCCAGTTTTCACTGAGATAGGCTCCAGCCTCCTTGTGACCAAAGAACAATTGAGCAGTTTGGCAAATGAGTGATAACCACTTGACTACATGTGACGTAGGAATTTTTACTTTGGATGTAAACTTTAATGCACGGTCTCTATTGCTCTGGCTCCCGATTGGCGTGTCAACAAGGTACGCCACTATTAACCCTGAGATTGCAGGATCGAATCCGATTTACTGGATACACAGCTGTCTGTGCCGGAAGTCCATGGGAGCTACTTGGCTGAGCTCTCACGGGAGGGTGGGACGGCATTCGCTGACTTCCCTGTCACTCACAGAGATAGCCAGCCGATCATAGGCGACTGTTAGCTCATTCGTACGAGTGGGCGAATGGTGCTTTCCCTCTGGATGTGTTAGACTGTCCCCAAATGCGCATGGAGCCGCAGTTTAAGAAGAGGCAGGTAGCTAGTATGGCATGTCACGGAGGGGGCGTGTGCATGCTTTCACTCCTCCCTGGTCGGTGGTGGTCGTGTGATAGGGAAGGCAATACCTGATGGGTGGGAATTTGATACAGCTAAATTAGGAAGAAAATGGGGAAGAATTAAAAAAAAAATCTCTCTTCTATCCGGGCAGGGATTAATTTTTTAATTCTTTGTAGTTTTTGAAAAATACTAGATTTAAAATGTGAATCATATTTGACCCAGTTTTAGAGATTGGCCCATATTTATTTGTTTATTTGTTTGTTATGACAAGTGCAGATGAACTTGAGTGTAGGCGCAAGCAGGGTTTTTTTTTTTTTTCTTTGAATTTCAGTACATACACTGTGGAAACAATGAAGAGCAAACTGAAATGAGAGATCTATCATTTATCTTTACATATTTTAAGCATGACAATAAAGCAGGGTATTGAGTCGATCAAAATTTCTGCTTAGCGAATGCCATCTGTTCTGGTTCGTTCACTCTACTTATCCAGAAATGAAAGTAAACCACGCTCCCCAAAGGTGTTTTGGTATGCTCAGCAGGAAACAAGAAAAGCTAACTAAAATTAGATTTTTATGGTTTATTTTTAATGATCAAGTGATTACATCACTTGTGACTATGACAAACTGTGAGTCAGCCATTGTCCCCTCCGAATGACGGCTTCATTCACACGATTTAAAATGGAAACATGACCAAAATCAAATTTTAGTTTGTCTTTCCGTGTAGTATATGCTAAAATTCTGAATGAGTTAAAGTAGCTACACAGTGCTTAGCTCTTTTCTGAGTGAATATCGCTCACCTGTCTTCCCTGTCAGAGTTAAAACATGTAACGGTGAACTATAACATTCTTTTATATCCTAGTTTATTTGTTCTGGTCCACTAAGCTAATGGTCAATCAGTGTTGGAAGAGTGCTACCAAATCGTGTATGTCAAGCCGCACATCCACGCAAAATCTCATTTCCTAATTCAGAATGTTACTTGGGTAATGGCTGTGACATCTTCAGCAGACACGGCACATGATGCTTTTGTAGAATTTAACTTCTGACCTAAAATATGCAAGCTCATCTCATGAATGTAAAAAGGAAGTAGGATTGTACAAATTAATGTCAGCTTATCAGCTAGCTGATCTGCTCTGAAACAACTGTCTTCTATTTACATTCAGAGAGAAAAGAAACCTTTAGTGGTATTGCGTCCAAAATTACCGTCCTCTACCTGATATCCATTTCTTGTGTGTAGAAATGTGTTGTAAAATTCACATTACACTCAAGGCTAGTCACTCATTCATTTTCCAAACCACTTAATTTTACTAGGGTCATGGGGAGGCTAGAGCCTGTCTGAACCAAGTCTAGGTGAAGGTGGGGTACAACCTTTGTGATAAATGAGATTGTATGATTGAGATTAGAAAAACACAAACAAACAAAAAAAACACCATCCTGAATGAATTTGCTGGATAAAATGCTGCTTGCACAGATTTGTGGATGAATGTTGAGCCCAGGGCACCTGGTAGTCTGGTAGTCATGCTAGCATAAAAATAAATCATGCTAAACATAAGCCATTCTAAAATGCTAACACTCACAACAAACTTACACACACACACGTGTGTGTGTGTGTGGAGAAAGAGAGAATATATTAAACTAGTTGTGTGGTGCTATGCTGTGTAGCTAAACATAAATAACTAGCTTGATAATTAGCTTCCGTCATTGTAATGTAAAAAAATACACTTTTTGCTTTAGGTTTTGAAGGAACTTCTTCCCCTCATTATGTTTTAAGTTACCTTTTTCAAGTTATTGAACTTTTATTCTAAAAGTACCCACTTCCTTCTCCTTTTCATTATTTTAATAGACCAATGTTACTATATTTATTATTTGTTGCCGTTTTATTTTAGATTGTAAAGCAATTTGAGTCTAATTTGAATGGTATGAACGACAACGTATAAATAAGCCCTGAGTGTGAGATTACGAGCAGATGCTACTGTCTGATTCTTTTTTTTTTTTTTTTTTTTTTTTAAGCAGCATTCGCAATCCACCATTACCATGTGTTCCTCTTTAGTTTTGCACTGTAAAAGCTAATCCGACTAACAGTGAATCCAGCCTCCAGTTTAGTGTTCAGAACTAAATGTGTTCTTTATTAATACGGTTCATGTTGTTAGTGTCTTATAACGTCTGGTTTCCACAAAAAGGCGAAAAACTATTTTTCGAAAAAGGCATCATTGTGGGAAAACACTGTGTCATTCATTCATCATGTTCAGATTCACAGAACAGAGTCCAGGGTTTTCTTTCCACGAAGTGTCTCATATCAGGAATTTCAGCAGGCCAGATGACTCGGATGGGGAATTTTTAGAGTTGCCAATCTTGACTGTCTCATCCCCCACAGGAAATTCCATTCTTTCTCAGCTGATTGAAGCCCAAGCAAGCACACACACACACACACACACACACACACTTCTCCACAGCCATAAAAACATGCGCGCAAAAAAAAAAAAAAAAAAGCCAGACTAGCTCTGGTTACAGTCCACCCCTCCTCCTCCTCCACTCACTCCAAGAAAAGAAGAAAGAGGAACAACAAACTGCACAATTATGGGGTTTTAATTTAGCAGAAAATCTCGGAATTTCCAACAGAACAAAAACAGGATACACATCTGTACACTTTCCACATATAAAAATAAATCTGTCTATGCACAATATATTACACTTTTATACAACAGCACTGCAGGGGCGGAGCTTCAGTCCAGACACCAGGCATGCACCAATCATCAGTTATACGATGCACTGCAATATTTAATGCAACGCTTCATCCCAGTTTTCTTCCAAGTGTCCTGATTTTGGATGTATTCATGTTGGAATGGACACACGATCAGAAACCATGATACATTGTTCAATAATTACAATACTTAAACCCAGTATCAGTGCACGCCTAAGCAACCCATCCACTTTCTTCTTTGGTTTTCCTGTTCACGTTATGACATGGATCTTTTTCTCTACCGGCTTTCCTCTGGGCGTCCGTGGTCTTCCACCTGCTTGTTCCCGGTTAGGGGTCACGTGTATCTCGGTATGTCCTCCTGTAACCTTTTATCCCGCGTCTCCTACCACGGGGCCAGAAGGTTCTTGTTTTTTTTTTTTAAAAGATGTTTCTCCAAACCACCAAAACATCTCTCTACTCCTGTCCCATCATTCTAATGTCATCGTACTGTGGAAAGGAGAAAAAGGTAGAGTTATGAGTAGGGGAGAAAAAAAAAAAAAACCTTTTCTTACAGACTATAAAGCTTTCTCAACTGTTTGAACATAATAATGGCTGTATGATTTAACGTTAAAAAGTACCATAATTTTTAGAGTAACAGGGCTACCGTAAATCCCCTATTATGCTCATACAAATGTATATATCTATAAAACTCTCACACACCTCATCATCATCGGACAGCAGATCATAGTCACATTCATCTTCGCTCTCCTCACTCTCACTCTCAGGCAGATCCCGCAGATCCTGATCCGTGATGTCGTGCAGCACTTTCTGGATGTCATTGTTCTGTCGTCCGTGTGTGAGATGATACGCCGAGTGGCCACCATACGTCAAGCTATTCACATCGGCGCCTTTGCTGATCAGGAGCTTCACCAACTCGAGGTTCTGCAAGTCCACAGCTAAATGAAGTGCTGTCCTGCCGTTACACTGCTCCTGAGAATGCAAAAGATTTTTATATTTTCTGTTTACATTTGTTGCTAGTGAAACACACAGTGTTGCATTTTTCTCATATAAAAAGAAAGCTATCATGGTTATTATTATTACCTGTTCATTGATATTTGCTCCAAAGGAAACGAGACTCTCCACCAATGACAGAAACCCGTGTACAGCCACCACGTGTAAACATTTCTGACCTGCAGGAAAACAAAATGTACAACTTCTGATTAAAATACTGATTTTACCCTTAATACACTACAATCAGGATAGGAGGATAGGAATGAACAATGAGGAGTGTGGGGATGATGCTCACCGCTGTAGTTGGGCATCTGCAGGATGGATGGTAGAGATTCGGTGCAGTGCTGTGTGAGGAGACCGAAGCACCTGAGAGATCCCATCCTGCAGGCAGTGTGCAGAGCCGTGTTTCCGTTATTGTCCACTAGCGTGGGGTCACAGCCCGCCTTCAGCAGTCGCTCCACCACCAGAGGCTGCTCTGTGATCACGGCCAAGTGCAGTGCCGTCTGTGGAAAGATTCGATTTCGATTTTAATGCATTTCCTTCAACCGTAGCCCAAAAAAAAAAAAAAAAAACAGAGAACTGAGTACGAGTTCAGTGCTGTACCTGTCTCTGGTAATTCTGTTTGTTCAGGAACGGGTGATTGACGGACATTTCAATCATTTTCACAGCCATGTCTTGGACTTCATGAATGATAGCCAGGTGTAAATACCTATAAGAGAGAAAATACAAAGAAATTAGGGACAGTAAATATGGAATTTAAGGTTATACACTCAGAGATGCACACGGCTCGCTGGGGAAAAACAAGCAGTGGCTTTTTTTCTTTCTCTCTGCAGGCAGTGGTGTTTTTCCTAGAAGGGCCTTACTGGCAGACAGCCCGGGACTTTCCACACACACACACACACACACACACACACACACACACACACAGCGTTTTGTACTGTGCGAGTGTATGTGTATCTTGAACTATTCTTCCTGCAGAGCTTGTGTGCGCATGTGTGTATAAACACATAACATGCAGTAATGTAATTAATATGATATATTATTCAGCTACAGCCTGCAACCTGTAATTCATATGAAGGTGCTCCAACAGATTCAACACTGCCTGCAGTGTGCACTCACTTTAATCCTTGCACATGCAAACTGATCTGCACTGCTGGTGTTCACTAGGTGTTTCATTTAAGTGTTTCATTCCACAGTGAGTGCCATCCACCCTGTGTTCATGTGTTGTATGGTACAGGAGGATCACTGCAATGTTTATCCATTCACATGTTGTACATGGACACCAACACAAAACTATTTAAACATTAAACACTAAAAAAGCCTGGTGTTGAATTGCATGTGTGTGTTTCTCTGTTTTTACTAGGTTTTTCTATCCAGCCTTAACCCTTGAATCCACGTATGCAGCATTTAATCCACGTTTTTACACCAAGGGATACTATGATGAATAAAAACGTGATATAAACACTCACGTATGTAGCGCGTGCATGTGTTTAACGCACACACTGAGCTTTAATTCCGCACTGGGTGTTTAATCCGCTGCGCGCGTGCACATTGACCTTTTTTTTGCAGCCAGCATATAAACAGTTATAATAATATTTATAATAAGGATTATAATAAGGGTCACCACGCACGTGTCTCCGTCTTCTGTGACCTCAGTCCTCCAGCGCTCCTCGTGCGCTTCGTTTACACTCAGCCTCTCGAATCCGGCGGACACGGACTCGTCGCGCGTGCTGCAGTAATCCTCCTCGTCCTCGCGCAGGGAGTCTAGTCCGCTGTCCAACCGCTCGTCTATCACCGTCCCCGGTTTGTGCGCGCGGCCTTCCGAGCTGTAATCCATTGGGCTCGTGCCAGTAATGTTCCGATAAAGAGCCATTTTCTGAAAGTTTGTGTGTGAAGTGTTGGAGAGATCTGAGCCGATCTGCTCGGGTGGAAGTGTTTAACCTCCGCGTGCATGGAGGAGGAGCTCCTGTCCGGGTGGGGGATTTCCAGTACAAGTCTATCATGGCCTCTTTTCATTCCTGTTCGAGACTCCTCCCCCACGTGCACTTCCCCCTTCGTTAAGTAACAACAATTAGACGGTTTAATAATAATAATAAAAAAAAATCAGGTCTGTATTAAAACGTGCGTCCACAATATTCATCTCCCTAAGTGCTCCTTAGATAAATATATAATAATAATAATATTTATTTTATCTATTTATTTATTTATATATTTATTTATTTGCCGTCTTGAGCTCCATGTATTTCCAACCACTTATTTTTATTTATTTTATTATGATTTTTTTTTTTTTTTTGCAAATTTGAGGTGCATTAGATATTGTCGTGAACATGAATGGCACACGGCGCATATCCCAACCCCAGAGTCAGTGTTGGAGGAAACATGGGCATATGGCAGTTTATGTATGTGGAAGAGGGCGGATACACTGCCATTTCTGTTACTCAGCTCTGAGTGGGAATTTAGAAAGATGCATTTAACTGGATGTTTCTTGGGTGGTTGTAGAGTGAGGATGCGGTATCTACACACAGTCTTTCCACACCTCTGCTCCACAGCATCGCTCCACATAGACTTTCCGCTCCGCCACTCTACACTTGTCACGCCACAGCATAAAACCGAAGCCTGAAATGTTTTGTATGTAAATAAAGTAACAGTGCAACAATCACCACAGAAACAACAAACAGTCTGTTCACTTTATAGAACAATATCAGAAATGTACCCTTTGGTTGAACAGCAACAAAAAAAAAGGCATTGCTGTGATGACCAAAACGGTGCTTTATTTCTACCTCCTGATTCCTATCAGTCTAAAAGTGCATTATGGGTAGGGTATTCACCTCCAGCCAGTGTACATCTTTCGCACAGTAGTACCTACAGCAGTTAGACCCCTCTGTGCTAAACAAGGACTCCTGGGCAAGGTCTTAACCACAAGTGTGCCGCTGTCCACTGAGCAGTATAAACGGGTACCAGTAAAAACACAGGGAAGCTAAGCTATCATGGACCAGCGTCCCATCCAAGAGGAAGTGAACTCCTAATCACTTCACATTATGAAACGAGGATAAGTTCAGGCTGTATTGTGTCACTAAGCTCAGACGTAAAAGCCCAATAATTTACAACAGGGCACTGTGGGATTTCCTGAGCAAAGATTGCAAATTATGCTCAGAAGTGATTTGAATTTTTGTAAAATTATATATATGTACAAGTGTGTATTGACTGGCCAGCTGTTCAGTATGGAAAACAGTTGCTGGTGTGAAGGAAAATTTAGTGAGGGCGTTGCTCAAAACGTTATCGTAACAATATGCTGGGACTTCAGGGAATTTTTTTTCTCTTCAAGTGTACAGTGAATGGTACTAATACTGCAGTCAGAGAGAAAACATTCCCCAAAATCCACTAATGCTTGAGAAATAATGTCTTCTATGGTACTTGCCTGGGCTTGCAACACAGTGCAGTCATGAAGCAAAACTTTCTAAGAAAAGGAAGAGATGTATGTGTGTGTGTGTGTGTGTGTGTGTGTGTGTGTCTTATTTTTGCAGCTCTGTGCAATCTGTTGAGCAAATAAAAAAACAAAAGAAAATTAAACAGAATTATTCGCATAAATGCACACAATGTGTGCAGGAGAAGAAGGAGGCTGTAGTGAAGTGTGGATTTTCCCCAGAGAACTGCCTGTTTAACAAACTGTACTAATCCGGCAGTGTGGGAAACTCCGCAGTGTGTGTGTGTGTGTGTGTGTGTGTGTGTGTGTGTGTGTGTGTGTGTGTGTGTGTGTGTGTGTGTGTGT